>CAUJNA010000269.1:1075037-1189585 GCA_963377175.1 Effrenium voratum
CCATTTCCTTCATCTACCCAAAAACCGAAACGGCGATGCTCCGGTTTTACTTGCCAAGCGCTGGAAGATCCCTGTTGAAGGTCTCCCAGTTAGATTTAGTTGGCATTGAGAAAAACGAAGGAAAACGGAATTCGGAGTACGCATTCAGGACCGAAGAAAAAAAACATAGCAGAACTTGATGGTCAGCCGAAATTCGAAAACCAAAACCGGCTGATTCGGAAACCAAGAGTGATTCGGAAACCAAAAGTGATTCAGAATCCGAGTTTATCAGCTTGATGGCTTCCTCGGCCACGCGAGAGAAAACTTGACATGCGCCATGCAAACAGCACGAAGAAACATGCCCAGACACGTGCCGGTCTCAGGTCAAGTAGAAAATCCGTGTCCCTAGGGCCTTGCGAGTTTGAGACTTGCAATGCCTCTGCGTTTCAGCATGAAAAAGTAAGTGCTTCTCACAACTGACTTCCTGCTTGGTACTTATATACAAATGGACACCAAATGGAAAACCACTTTTATTCGATCCCGCTTCTCGCAACTGACTTCCTTTTGCTTGGTACTACAAATGGACACCAAGAGGCAAACCACTTCTATTCGATCCCAGTCCTTTTCGATCCCTCCGCTCCCTTCTCTTCCAGTTCCCGATCCCTCGCCTTAGGTCCCGAGGGGAGCGATATTCAGAGAGGCACGGCGGCGCGCCAAGAGGCTGGAACTTCCTGACGGCCGTCGAGCCGCGAACCGTTCAAGCGCCGAGGTTCGGCGCCACGTTCCCAAAATCTCGGACTTGGGGAAGGAAATTCAACGGCTTCACCAGGGGTTAATAAAGACCGCCATAAATTATCTAAGGAGAATTGGGTCCATTACCTCACTTGCCCAAAAGACCTGGAAATAAAAGGTTAACCTTTTGGGGTCATGACTAAAAATCGACCAAATTCCCGGAAACCTAAAAGTTCAAAAGGTCGATTCGCTTTGGATGGGGCTCAACTTTGGGGTTCAGCTTTGGTGCAAGTGGAACGGGCGAGCGCGAGTGGACGAGTGACTCGATCGCTTGTGCGCCCTACTCGCACACTTTTCACTACAGGAATATGTTTTGTCAGACCTTATTTGTGGACACGAGATTGACAGTAAAAAAAATTGAGCCAAAAACAAGGTCAAACAAAAATAACCATATTTCTGTTCGAGTGAACATGTCATGCGCGAGTGGGGCGCAAGTGTTCGAGTCACTCGTCCCCTCGTCCGCTTGCTCACCCGTTCCACTCGCACACTCGCATTGACCACTCGCACACTCGCACACTCGCACACTCGCACGCCCTACTCGCACACTTGCTCGCAGGGTACTCGGAGGGTACTCGCGCAGGAACTGGAACATAATAATTGTACTTTACAACCTCTTGGATCCAGCTAATTTGAAACGTTTGAAAAGGGTCGAAACTAGTGACTTAGTGACACGCCACCAACAGCGTTAGCGTTCGAGCCTTGGACTGCACATGTTCCAAACAAATCGATGGCAGTCCTCGAGAATTCATGCTAGTGCAGGGGGGTCTTTTTGCCGCCTTTTGTGACAAAATTGGCGACCCCCTCAACAAGGAATGCTTCACTACAAGGGGGTCGATCATTTTTCCACCAAAGGTGGCAAAAAGACCCCCTGTGCTTGTGTCCGTGTGTGCCCGCAATGGATTCCTCTTCTGCAATGTATTCAGAAGCCATGGTCCTTCGTCAATGGGCAACAAGTCAAAGGACAGCCTAGGACTTGCGCCCTTCAAAATGGGAAGGCGGATCTCCGGTCGGTTTGCCGACTCGCGGGGAAAGGAACAAACGGCGTTTGCAAAAGCGCCATCCATGTCTTGTCCGGGACAAGGATCAGGCGGAACTTTAAGGCGACCTTTTGTAAAATTCAAAGGCGTGCCTAATCGTGGGCTCGATGCCATCTGCCGAGTAGCCACGCTCCCAACTGCCTGGTAAGCTTTGTTAGATGCTTTCTTGTCCCGGCAATTCGAATTCCGGGATTATCGTTCGACTGGCACTCATGTTATTTACATTTGCTGGGGTAACGCCGCGCAAAACAAAACAAAACATTAAGACAAGATGAAGGCGATTGTCGAAACGAGCCCGGCGGCAGAACATATTCTTGTCTAGGTCCTCCAGTAGAGAGGCTAGAAAAAGGTACCCTTTTTTCTGTAGTCTACTTTAGTAGGGAAACCCTCCCCAAAAAAAGGGTAAAAGGGCACTACTGAGGGACCTAGTTGGTCACGGTTGCGCTGGTCGCCTGGTATCAAACACTGTTTTTGTCATTGTTCTTCTCCAGTGCTACTTTTCCCCCTATCGACTCAGCGCGATCGTGTCCACCTCGGGGTGGGCTGGGGGGTGGGGGGTGGGAGGTGGGGGGTGGGGGGGGGGATGATTACATTCGGTCCCTGCTTTGCTTTTCACAGCTTGGTAGGGATGTGTGCTGACCCTGGCCCAGTTGAGTCCTGGGAAGATGTACAGACCAGTGGCTTGCTGAATTGTGCCAGCAAACGTGGTGTTTCTGGCATGATGGTGCATTGTGTTGGCCAAAGGCAGCTCGCATCCTGAAAGTGACAAACATTCATCAGGTGAGCCACCAACGAAAAAGAATTCTGTAGACACTTAGATGATGTCAGAAGATCCAAGTTGTCCAAGATTCATGGAACTCAATCGATTGATCGTGAATGGCAGTCATTGAAAGCTTTCTTACTCTGTAGCTCCACCGCAAATGTTGGTGTGACAATAGTTCGGATGTGAATGTTCATTTGGACGAAGCTTGGGAACTGCTTCGCCTAATGCTTTGTTGGGGGCATTGCCGAAATTCTTGCGCAGCTAGCCGAACGAGGTAGTTTTGCAGGTTGATGCCTGCCACGCTGCGAGCGAAATGAGCAAAACCCCAACGTTTTTGACAGTGACTCCTCCGAAAACACCAGGCGACTAGCGCAACCGTGACCACCTAGTTATGTACCTTCTTGGGACTTTTCCTGGAATTCCAATTGAAAAACGACCTCAAACATACCCTCCATGGGCATTTTTGAGCCCGCACCTGGAACTAGGCCCCAGGCCTGGACCCAAACACCCGCTTTCTCTGGAGCCGACCCGAAAACACGAGACCTTTCTCTTGGTTGCTGTTGACCCCCTGCAAAAAGTTGAAAGCTTTTTGGGGGTTTCGTGGAAAACCCCCAAAAGACTTCCCAAAAAGTTAAAGTCTAAAGATCCGGCCCAATAGCAGTCCAGTTCTCCCGCGGATCTCCCGCAATGCCCGGCTTTTCCCGCGGATCTCCCGTCCTGCCGGTTTCTCGATCTTCCGCCCCGAAGGGGACATCTCCGGGGTCGCCGACACAGACGGCTCCGGGGCAGCTGAGATCGAGGGCTCCGGAGCTTCCGCGGCTCCATCGCCGTCCGGCGTGGAGGTGGTCCAGCAACTCTCCTGAGACGGGCCGCCTTTCGGTGAGAGTGCCCCATTTTGTGATTTCTGAAAAGACCACATGAAGGGAAGCCACTCGGCTTTTTGTTGGACACTTTTCGAACATGGGAAATGGTTTTTGCAGGGAAACCACATGAGAAAACCATAGTCCCGTGAGAAAAAGACAAGCCCAAGTGAAAAACGGAAACACGGGTCGACGGTTCACGCTGCTCGAATTTCTCAAGATAAAGCACCTGAAGAATTAGGAGCCCTTTGAGGAACGCTATTTGGGGAGGACATAAATACTTAGAATGGGGCTGTACCAAATCACATTCTGTCATAGCTATCCTCAGGATAACATGACATATGGTCAACACTCCCAATGGATTCCCTTTGTAGGAATCCTCCGCGGCAAATTCCCCCAAGAGAGGTTTGGACCATGACCCCGCATACTAAACAGTGAAGACCCTCCTCTTGGGCTTGACGTCCCGTGTTTCTTGGGCATTCCCTTCAAGGCTCCATGGTCCTTTACTCCAAGGAGTCTCTATCCATTTGGTGGACCCCTGTCCGAATTTTTCAGATATGTTGGACTTTCTACATGCAGAGACTGGATTTGACGCTGGGATCGTTGGGACTCGCTGCGCATGCTATGCGCAAGCCTTCTCTGTCGGTTTGGTCTGCGCGATCGACGAGGCCATGGGCTGTTCAAAATCCGAATCGGTTAGCCCGTGAAGACCCACTGAAATAGGATCAGGTAGGCAAGCTTTAAACCTTCGACTTGCGTGAACTTCGGAGATCACATGCCAAATGCCGTGCGTCAAATTACGGACTACAGAATCTATTGAGAGAGAGAGAGAGAGTAAGTAGAAGGGGAGCCTATTGGCAGCTGCAACTGCCTCCATAACTTTGAACACGACTTGGCATATGGTAAGGCTTGCCCCATCATGTGCTCCCAACCGGTGCTGTTGTTCTTTCGGAATGTAAAATCGCAGCACTTCTGTTGGATGTTCTAAGGCATGTCAGCAAGCGGGACCATGTAGAAAAGGAACTCAAGGGTGTGTCTTTTTAGGCTTCCCCCTAACCGAAAATTGTGGTTGTCCCTTTGGTTTTCCTTTAAAGCCACCAAAACATGGGGTAGCATCAGCAAAGCCCCCAGTCAGACTCCTTTCCCCCTGGCGAGCAGCTGTATAGGCAGACTTCTCCGCGCCGGCCCCGTATCCCTGCTTCGGCTCTCTGTCACCTAAGCCGAGTCTCAGGTCGTGTGCAACGAGCGTGTGGTGCCCAATCGGCCGTCGGCTTCTTTTCGCTGGGGCTTCCTCAACATCAGACTCGACCTCAAGACCTGAATCCACATTGGCCTACTGCCTGAAGAGGCGGCACCCTCCAGAACCTCCAAGTGGGAGCGGACTGCCCGCAGGGACATGAGGCACACCCAAAGCGGTGTGTGTGTTTTGGAGGGTTGGTTGAAACAGAAGCGCGAACAACCCCCACCGTTTTGGGGCGTCCCCTATTTTGACACATGTCCAAATGCAAAGCCGCCTGATTTGAACTCAAGGGAGTAATCCTTCGCCCACACAAAGGGGGGGATACAGCGAAAACACGTGTTTTTTTCTGACTCTGCTCCATATTTAGTCTACCCGAGTATAACACAACATATCCTTGGAGGAACCACGGAAAGCAACACGATGTCTCCTGAGACCTCCAGAAAGAACTAAAAGGCACCGTAACCTTTGCTGATACTTAATTTGGGAGGGATAGCCTCGGCGAAAACCATGACGTTAACTTCAGATTACTCTGGAGCACCGCACGAGTCAAAGGTGGCAACTCCCTTTTAGGACAAACAATATCTACTTGGGGCTTCTTTGACTAGGGTCCTCCGGATTGATCCGGTTTCTGTCATGAAAAAGGGGTACCTTTTACTGGGCCGCGGAAGCTTGTTTCATGGTAGCTAGGTCTTCCAGTAGAGCGGTTAGAATCAGTTGGTACCAACTTGTTTCTGTCTGTTTTGGTAGCCGAAAATCTCCCAACCAGAAAAGGGGTAAAAACGGGTAAAAGGGCACTACTGGACTAGGGGTCCTAGGAACACTGGCCATGAATCGGTCCTCGTGTCGCATCGGCGAGTCACAAAGAACACCTGAACCTTGCCGGTCCGGCCGCGGCCTCGGATGCCATATTCCGAAGAGGGAAGTGGGGCGGAAGGATTCGGATGGGTGCCAAACAGGCCTGGGGAAAAAACAACCCAAAAAAAACCGACATGGGCGTGGCAAAGAAAGCGCGGGAACCCACAAGATTGTCATTCATCAGTTTGTTTCCCATCAAACCGATCCAACCAGGGTCCCTCGAAAAACACCTAAATCATCAACCCCCGTTGGGTTTCCTGAACAAATAAAGCAAATAAAGCCGTATCGGAATTCGGTACCTGTTTCAATTTGGCAATGGAGAGCAACACCGGTGCAAGGGAAAAGACGATCAGGCAATCTGCTGGCGGACATTTCGCCCTCTGTCTGAAGTGCAACCGTTTCGCCACGGAGCCAAAATTAGCTTTCGACTTGCAACTGGGGCATGTGGGGGCCCCAATTTTGGCTTCCCCCTAATTGGTGGTTTGGATTGGTGGCTTGGTGGTTGAGGAGGGCTTCCCCATGTACCCTCTACAGGAAGCAGAGGTTCAAATCCCAAACCAGCAATCCAAACCACCAATGAGGCGATAGTTGTCAATTGCTCTTCAATCGCTCTTCATTGGTTTTCAAGGGAAACCAGCACGAACATGCCTTCAGCATTCCCCCTTGAGACGAGCCAATTCGTATGCCAGATTGAATGATGAGAAGAAGTGCCTCACAGCAGCTCCTGGTGTTTGGCGCGTTCATGAGCCGGGCTGGATATGTCAAAAAAGAAGAATAACACATAAATACACAAACAAACAAACAAATATAATATTAGAAAACATAAATAAATAAATGAATAAATACATAAATAAATGAATAAATAATCAAATAAATACACAATAAAACAACATAATGCTAATAAAACATGTTTAATTAACAAATAGGAATTCAGGACATCCCCAAGAGACCTTAGGCCTTCGCCTGCTTCACCGTCCCTTCCCCGCTTTTGCGGCGCTGGCTGGTTGGCTGCACGGAGACCGTCCGCCAAAAAACTGACGCTTCCGGCTGCAAAGGGAGCCGGTTGCGTGTTTCGTGCTTCTCAAAAATCGGGGGCCCACGTTTTGGGATGGAGCGGGAAAGCTGGAAACCTGGACACCTGGAGCTCCCGAACTTTTTTGAGAAACACCCATCTATGCTCCCTGAAAACAAACGTACATGCGCGAAACGTACATGTGCGAACCAAAGTGGGCGGGGAGTTTGCCCCACGCTCAAGAAACACACTCGAGAAAACAGCAACCGCCACACAGCAGCCCAGTACTTGATTTCCACACAAGGAGAACTCTGGGGTTTGCGCTATAAAGCTAGGTGGCACAATCCCCTTGGACAAATACTGGGTCAACATTAAGTCACACTCGGGGACTCCGAACATCCCGAAGCGCGGGCTTCGGGCCGTTTCGAAACGCGGCGCAACAGCTGACAAGATGCTGCAGACCCAGGCTGCTGGTCTGCGTGGTGTCTGAGCCGAGTCGATCTGGTCTATGCCTCAGTCTTCGTGGCTCTTTCGGCTCTATAAACACCAGTTCCGGAGAAGAAAAAAAAGAAAAACAACAGAACCGATGTTCGGTTTCAAACGCAGCGAAGAAAAAGGGGGATCGTCTCAAAATAGGATTGGCTCCCCAAAATGCATTTGGAACCCCAAAATGCTCGGCTTCCTTGTGGTTGCTCTGAAAAACCCAGCACGAAAAACGTATCACCCAATTGTCTGTAAAAGAACTCGTGGCAACACACATGCTGCATGGGTGCAAGAAGTACATGAACAAGGTTCACGCTTTCGAGACACGCGTGATCATGGTACACATGAGCAAGATATGCAGCTTGCAAACAGCATGATCAAACAAATGGAATCCATGACCAAAATGGAACCGACATAATGGTGCAAGTGTCAACTAACCACCCCATAATACAGCTCGGTTCTTCGCTCTTGCAAGAGCAAAATAAAGCTCAGAAAGATGCACCTGGACAAGATACACCCCCCCCCCCTTTAAAAAAAATGCGAAATGAGCGAGGTGCGTTTGAGTGGCTCAGTCTTGCTTTTTCATTGAAGCACCAACTTTCTGATCAGGTGTGTTGGGGTCCAAACGCAGGCATTCAACTTTTGACTGACCTTTGTCACAGCTGATGCTTCTGCCACTCGTCGAGCGGGTAGGAAACCGACCAGAGCAAACAAAGAGGCAAACTCATCAGCTTCCCCTTGCTTGGTGGCTTGAATTCGTGGTTTGGTGGAGGAGGAGTTCCCATTTACTCTCTACAGGAAGCAGGGGTTCAAACCCCAAACCAGATCTCTGGACTCCATGGGCTGAGTTGAACGAAACAGGATCGACCTGTGCCGAAAATTGGATACCCGGAGCTTCCTCTCCCGGCTTTTTGTTTTTGGGAACCAGATACGTGCAGCTCCCAAACAGATCCAGGCTCATAGCGAACTGAGCTGACGAGGGGCGAGCTGAATCTGAAGTACTTGGGCTGAGCCTTGGGCTCCTGGAAGGTGCTGAAGACTGGGGAGGACACCGGCTCCAGCTCCTCCGACTTCCCGGAGCGGGGGCTGTTGCTCTCCTCGCGTCGCGTCGCGTCGCGTCGCGTCGCGTCGCGTCGCGCCGTCACCCAGGCTTGGCCTAAGGAACGATTCGTGAAACGCCCCCCTGGTGTCACCCAGGTTTGGCGGCAAAGCTTCGTGAAAGGCCCCCCTGGTTTGGGTGCGGGAAAGCTTCGTGAAAGATTGCCCCTGGTTGCCCCCCGCCAAATCCCTGGGAAGTTTGGGGGAAGGAATTCTCCCTCGGCCGTATGACCCTTGCCTTAAGTTCTTCCCCGAACCCTTTGCAACCAAATCCCGAGGTTGCCCGCTTGAACCGGTCAAAAACGAAAGAAAACACACGCCAAATCCGATGGGGAATCTAGATTTTTTTCGGCCTTGGGCTTCTGCCTCTCTGGCGCCTTAGCAACTAACATGCATTAGACACGGTACTTCAGTCACTAGAACTTGAACAAGCTTTGGCAACATCTAGCTATGCACATACCATATATATATATATATATATGTTATGTAATGAATATACATGTTTATACTTATCAAAGCCCAAATCCTTCTTGCTGGCTGGTGAACTTCAGTTCTGACACAAAACTGCCTGCTGGTATACAAGCTCCCAATTCCCACGTTCCCAAGTCACGGCCAGTCAACACCTGTTGAACTCCGTGTCTGAAGCAATCCAAGGCCAAACCGCGATGCAAGAACGGTTGGGAAAGCGAAGAAGCCGGGACGAGGCAGGCTGTTGGGGGCAGATGTCTGGTGTTGCTGGTACACTCTCAAGTAACCTCAGCTCCGGTCTTTGCCTTTGAACTCTGACAAGGCTTGACGAATGCAACCACCTGGCAACCGCCTTTTCGTGGTTGCGAACCAAGGTTCAACACGTGCTCAGCGTCGCCCCCCAACCAAAAAACAAACACTGGCCTTTGATGCTCCATATTTGATGAACCGACAAGTGCAAACTAGGTTCAAAGAGATACCATAAAAAGGGGGTGATATTCAACCCCCCCCCCTTTTCTTTGGTTCTTTTTTAGAGTTAGATCGTGATTCGGGGGACAATTTTGATCGATCCATGGGACATCCATCGGAGCGCCTGGGCCAAATCCATGATGCTGCTCTCTATCAAGTGGCTTCCTGGCGGGGCTGCGGTTGCTGGTCGCTACCCAAAGGTTGCAACCTCTTCACTCCCGGAATGCATTGACCCAGGGAGTTAAATGATGGTACCCACAGAAGAAAAAATGCAGGATGTGACGCAAGCCCTTTTCATTTCTATAATTGGCTTGCAGTGGATAACTTGATTTCCTATCTTATGATACTTTTGCATTTTGTTGATTATTGATAAGAAATGCAATTCCGATCTGTTTTGCCTTTCTCCTGCTTTCCTTCTTATCAAGCACTTCATCCTTCCAAGCTTTCCCGCGAAGACAGACAGGATGAAGCAAAGGGAAAGAGAAGGAAGTAAGAGATGAAACACAGTGTGTGTGTGTGTGTGTGCCTGATCCACGAATAAACGGTCCAACATAGGATCCGGCATCTTGTCTGCCACTTCCATTTCTTCGCTCGGTATTTTTTGCTGGATTCAGAGGGCGAAACATGCGACGCAGGGCGCCAAATCGTGGCATTTAGCTACCCTTCCAGTGGACAGGGGGCGTTTGAGACGATGCTGGTCTTCCAAAACCCGGTGAAGGTGCGCTTCCATTTCTCGCAAAAGGCTTGACTGCAGAAGGGCGCTTCTGATTTGTGTGAACTGTGCAGCAACCTCCGGCTCCCAGCTCTTGTCCTTCACACTCGTTGGAGGAAGCCTTCTCACCGGAGCCTGAGACTTAGTGCAAGAATCACACCCACACCGCACTTATGGAGGGGTGCGTCCAAAATAGGAACACTCTGGATGTCACTTTGCGCCGCCGAGGTTTCCAAAATGGGAATCATCATTTCGTCGCACCCCCAAACGCCCAGTGACGATGGGAAAAGGGAAACACGGCCAAAACAATGAAAACAGTGGGGGTCACCCGCCCATTCGGCAATCTCTACCATGGGAGGCCATGCCCGCACGAGCATCCAGTCTTAACCATTGGCGACTGATCAAGATGGGTTTGGGGAATATGAATGACGTTGCTTGACTGTACACCTTGATAGATCGAAACAAAGACTAAAACCTGCAAACCCTAGCTCTTCCATTTTGAGCTATACTACCCACTTGTGTCTCTGCAAAAGGTTCTAAGTGTTTAAGAAATCATTCCCTGGGAACAGCGACCAAAAAATCAACCCAGCGGCTAAGCAGGGGTTGTTCCCTCTTCAAGCAAAGGATCCCTTCTTAAATGGGACGGCCCCTTTCTCTGAATCAACCAGGGGTTGTTGTCTTGAAGAGTTGATATGAGCAATTAAACACTTCATCGATGGAGTTATTTAGCCATGGGTATCACCTAGATCGTGGAAAAGGACCCCTGTCAAACAGCCAACGGTTCCGTGCTGAGCGGCTGGAGTTCATGGGCCACCACTGCTGCGGGGACCCCGCTGGTGAAAGCACAGCAGCGCCCTCCGCGAGCGGTTGTCAAGATTTGGGCAGACCCCGTCTTGTGGTGCAAGCATGCGCATATGGGTGTGCGTGTGTGCATTGTGCGCATTGTGATTGTGTGTTTGAGCCTGCATGCGTGCCTGCCCGCCCGCGCGGGGGGGGGGGGCGCGCCAGTGGGTGGGCGTGGCCGAGTGCGCGTGTGCGTGTGTGCGTGTGTGCGTGTGTGCGTGTGTGCGTGTGTGCGTGTGTGTGTGCGTGTGTGCGTGCGTGCGTGCGTGCGTGCGTGCGTGCGTGCGTGCGTGCGTGCGTGCGTGCGTGCGTGTGTGTGTGTGTGTGTGTGTGTGTTTCGTGTGCGTGTGTTCGTGCGTGTGTGTAGGTGGGGTGCGTGCGTGTGCGTCTGTGCGTGCGCGCGCGTGCGTGCGTGCTTGCACGCGGGCGGGCGGGCGAGCGGGCGGGCAGGCGCACTGGCGTGCGTATGCGTGTGCGTGTGCGTGCGCGTGTGCGTGTGCATGTGCGTGCGTGTGCGTGTGCTGGTGCGTATGCGTGCGCGTGGGTGTGTGTGTGTGGGTGTGCGTGCGTCTGCTTGTGTGTGTGTGTGTGTGTGCATCTGGGTGCGCGTGTGTGTGTGTGTGCGTTTGTGTGCGCGCGTGTGTACGTGAGTTATGTGTGTGTGTGGGTGGGTGCGCGCGTGCTTTGAGCCTGGCTGCGTCCGCTTGTCTGCGTATATGTGCGTGTGCCTGCGCGCGTGCGCATGTGCGCGTGCCTGCATGCAGTGTGCCTGCGAATTGTGTGAGCATGCGTCTGTCACTGTGTGCACGTCTGCGTGAGAGTGTGTGTGCGTCTGCGTGGCTGCGTGACAACTTGTGTGTGTGTGTATGTGTGTGTGTGCGTATGTGTGTGTGTGTGTGTGTGTATGTGTGTGTGTGTGTGTGTGTTTGTCTGTGTGTCTGTGTGTCTGTCTGTGTGTCTATGTGTCTGTGTGTCTGTGTGTCTGTGTGTCTGTGTCTGTGTGTCTGTGTGTCTGTGTGTCTGTGTGTCTGTGTGTCTGTGTGTCTGTGTGTGTCCGTGTGTGCGTGTGCGAGTGCACATGTGTGAGTGTGTGTGTGTGTGCGTGTGCCTGTGCGGGTGCGTGCGTGCGTGCGTTGGTGCGTGCCTGCGTGTGTTTGTGCGTGCGTCTGCGTGTCTGTGTGTGTGTGTTTGCTTGTGCGCATGTGTTTTGTGTGTGTGTGTGCGCCTATCTCTGTGCGACTTTGCGCGGGTGTGTGTGTGTGTGTATGTGTCTGTGCGCGGGCGGGCGTGCGTGCGTGTGTGTGTGTGTGTGTGTGTGTGTGTGTGTGTGTGTGTGCGAAGACCTGCTCGTGTGTGTACCTGTGCGTCTGACGTGTATGCCTGCGGGTGTGTGTGTGCCTGTGTGGGTATGTGTGTGTGTGTTGCACCGCGTGTTATATCTGCGTGTCTGTGTGTCTGCGCGTGCGTTTGCTTGTGCGTTTGCTTGTGCTTGTGTGTGTGTGTGTGGGTGCGTGCGTGCGTGCGTGCGTGCGTGCGTGCGTGCGTGCGTGCGTGGGTGGGTGGGTGGGTGGGTGTGTGCATGTGTGTGTGTGTGTGTGCGTACGCACGTGGTCGCGCACATGTGCGTGCGTGAATTCGTGTGTACGCGCGTGCGTGCACGCATGTGTGGATGTGTGGATGTACGGTGTGGGAATGTTTGGATGTGTTTGTGTGTGGTTGTTTGTGTGTGTGTGTGGATGTGTGGATACGTGGATGCGTGGATACGTGGATGTGTGAATGTTTGCAAGTGTGCGCCCGCACGTGTGCGTGGACGTGCGGAGGTGTGGATGCGTGAGTGTGTGTGTGTGTGTGCGTGTGTGTGGATGTGCAAATGTGCAGATGTGTGGATGTGTGGATCTGTGGGCGGGAGTGTTTGTGTTTTTGTGTGTTCTGAGCATGTGTGTGCACGTGTGTGTGTGTGTGTGTGAGTGCGTGTGTTTGTCTGTCTTTGCTTGTTGTCTTTGCAGGAAAGCAGTTGAACAAACCGGGTCTGCATAAGCATTATGAAACCCCTCCTGTCAAGAACAAGAACCCTTCAACGGAAGCGAGCGTCTCACAGCATGAACACATAGACAGGAGGAAACAATCGTGGTTTGCTTGTTTTTCGGTTGGTGCTGCTTTCAAACCCACCTGGGACAGCCGACAGCCACCCGCAACAAAGCAAGCACACAGCGCACACATGGCCCGAGACCGTCCAAGTGTTTCGTTGTGGCCGGTGGCTGACTTTCCTAGAACACGCTTGCCTTCGCTTGCCCAAGCTTTGTTCCGACATGACATTCTACAACCAGAAACCTCCAGTTCCACTACAGAGTTCGAACTACTCCCCCGAAAACAGTCTTAAAAGCCAAGTGGAACCACCAACCCTCCGATCCCCTTCACAAGTTCAAAATGCAACCATCAACCTCCGATTGCACTTCCAAAGTTGAAACCTCCCCTCCATCTTGAAGAGAAATCGGATGAAGCACCATCTCGAAGAGACACTTTGATGCACCATCTTGAAGCACCTCCATGTTGAAATCCATTTTGATGCACCATCTTGAAGAGAAGAGGTGGGGGTTCTGAAGATTTCATCTCGCAGTCCTGAGCTCTCGGTGCATGCAGATCGCTCAGGATGCCGCTCGCCTGGTCGCACGGATCGCGGATAGCTGCGGGGTGATGGCACCAAAAAGCGAAAAACGTGAGCACACTGACCCAGAAAGTTGATGTCTCTGCTGGTAAATGGGCCCACATATCAATATAAGAAGAATAATATGTGTGTAATATATCTCTATCTGTGTATATATACATATATATATATATTAATATATATTTATGTACTTAGCAACCATGTATGTATATATATATATAGAAACATCCTTACTTATTGCACAACCGCGTGGACCCTCGAAAATGGAGAACAGGGGGACTGTGGTAGAGCACTTCCTTGTTGTTGTTTCAGAGTGTTTGCAACTTCAAGTTCTGAATCACTCAACGAGGTCCTCCAACATATTTGGCATTAGAACTTAAACTGGGGTCAGATCGAACCCCGTGTGGGAAGAGAAGCTGCTCGCTTCTTCTAATTCGCCGGCCCCTTAAAACGGAGTGAGGCATGAGAAACTCAAGGAAAGACGAATTCGGATCTAATGGGAAAACAAGTTTTTAGAAGTGCGTGGCTTCAAATTTAACTCATATTTCAATGAGGACTTCCATTTAAAATATAATTTTGAATAGGAATTCAAATAGACTTCCTTTCCGCGTAGAATGGTAATTGGGATGTAAATGAAGCCTGGTAAGGAATGACAAGCGTTGTTTCTTCATCTTTGCAAGACCCTTAAGAATGGAGTGAAAAGAAAGAAAGACCCGATGGAAGATGTAAAGCACTTTACTTCGAACAACCCCCAATCAAGGCATGTGCCTGCTCACAGGCTCTGCACACGAACTTCCTGCGGGAGGTTGTTGTGTTTGTTGGTTTCCTCTATTCTGCTTTGGTTTTCTCGGGCTTGTCAAGACGTTTCCCTGCATTGGGTGAAGCTTGGAAATTGACCAGCTTGAATCACGGGAAGACTGCCAGCCTCAACAATGCGCAACAAGCGCACTACCAGGGTCCTGCCTGCAAGGGTCAAACTGGCACCTAGATCGAATAGCATATTTGTAAACAAACATGGTTCAAGCTTTCGGAGATCCAAGCTTGTCCAGGGAATCTTGGATCCTGGCCACCAAACTCACTTCAACGCTCCTGCAAACTTTAGTTTTTTTTTAGTGGCTGGATCCAAGATCTGAGATTCCGTGCAAAGTTGCCTGCGCAGCAGGGGTCACAATGATCTGCGGATTCCGCGATTCTACTGCAGCTGTTGCCAAGGAGCAGATCATTTGTGTTGAAACCCTGTCCCGTCATTGGCTTGGCTCCGTTCGTGCTTAGTCAAAACCAAATGGAGCAAACCCCTGTCGAAACTGAATCTGATTCTAGATTCAACTGGCAATGGTCCTTTCTTCGCTTGTCTATATTGAGGGATGATGACAGGAACGGGTCTTACCCTGGCACATGCAGCCGCTGACAGCCAGGCCTGGGGCCTCTCTCTTTCCTCCAGCACCCCTTCTAGAGGAGACATGTAGCTCCTCATCGACAGCCTTGGGCGCGGCTGTGGAATTTGGGCATGGCTAAGAAGCAGAGCAGCAAAGAAGGGGAGTGGCCAAAAGGCTGCCGTCGCCGCCGTTGGGCATGCTTTCTTGCGTGAAATCCGAGAGGCCTTCTGGCGTCCCGAAGCGTGAAATCCGAGAGATTCCCCTGTACCTGTGGTTCAATATATATATATATATATATAGCAAGACTTCTTCTACATCTGCCAGTGACGAAAGCATAAACAACGCAAAACAAGCCAAATGCGAAAATAACATAATCACACATGCCAAGCAGTGTGATGAGGAGCATGACAGTAGCACGCTCTTCTGTGATCCCGAGCTGCGGCTACACTTGGTTTCCCAAGACATCTATCCGGGAAATTCCGGGAACACGTCCAAGGCAAAGAAAACAATGAAGGGATGCCACTTGCTCAAGGTTTTAGCAAGATAACTTGGTCAATTGCTGCATTGGTTCTAGGCACGACCTAATTTCAGTCACAAACGCTTGGGAAGAACAGCTACTGGCACGCTCTAGGTGAGAGTTGAATGTTAACTAGCATCATCATTTTAGAGGGCAAAGGTGTAAGATTGTATCAGACCATGGAGCCCGGGGACTAGTTGCAGTTTCTGCAAAGCGGCTCACGGGCAACAAACAAACTGTGGGATAATTGATGTGGCCAAACGAAATGGACCCCTCCAAAAGGCAACTCATGTTGGTTTCTCTCCACACGAACCATCTTGAAACCACCCACTTCAAACCGCAGCTTTTCAAGCAAACCATGAACTGGTTGCTGACTGATGCGCCTTGCGAACCTATGCGACACGACCTCAAGAGAACCCCAAAGAAGGCGGACCTGAAGAGCTTTCCTCTGTGCCGCTGCGCAACTTCTCAGCCGCGGAGGACACCCGGGGGTGGCTGCCTTTCTCCTTTCTCTTGATCACTGTCTCCTGCAGACCGCTGGACCCATCCACCGCGGCCAACTGTCGGCTTTGACCCCACTGAAGGGTCTCCGGAAACTGGCCTATTGGAAACATGTCGCCAAGCAAAATCGCACCGAAGATCCGAAGATCGGGGCTTCTGGGAAACACGGAGGCGTCAAAACTAGAGATCGGCCCCACAGGGACAGCCTCTGCGTCGTTCGAAGTGATCTGCAAGTGTGGGGAAACCAAAAGGAAACATTTGCAATGTTTAGGGTCCCCAATTCGAAACACCTCTTAGGAAGACTCAGTACCACGAAGAACACAAAGCGTCCCAAATTTGCCAAAGCATCCCAACAAACTCCAAGAGTACTCTGTATGCAACTCATGGGTATAAGTTTTAGTTGCAGGCCCTTGTGGTGGGCATTATTTCGTTGGGGATTTTCATGTGAACCAACAATCGTTTGGGGACATCCCTATTAAAATTCATAGCCTCACGTGCCGGGTGGAATCTCCCACCCCCGCCCCCCCTCCCCCCGACAATCGGCAACACCGGCTTCCCGTCCAGATTTGAACTTAGCACGCCTTAGCTGCAGCAAATGACACCTGCCCAGTGGGTGGGGAAACACGATGAACAAGGACTCATCCTTTTTGGTATCTGGGCTGTCCGTTTTCAGATCCCGCTAAAAGTGACTAACTATTGGTGGGTTAAATGGAAATCCAACCACTAAACACTAAAATCCAAAAAACCAAAGGGGATGACTGGGAACCACCAAGGAATGTCAAAATAGGCAACCCCTTGACGTGGTTCTCCTCTTGGTTTCCCTTTGAACTCAGCCTGAGGGTACCTAAACCGCCTGAATCACACGACCATGTGGTTCTCCTTTTTTGGGGTGCACGGTTTGGGCCCGTTTGAAACTTAAAGGGAACCCGAAGGAGAACCACCCCCATTTTGGGGGTCCCCTACAAAAAGGCTTGCGCCACATACAGGCCGTCCCACAGCAGGAATTTTCGGCCGGCTGCAGCTCATCGAGAACTTGTGGACAAATGCCCATGCTCAGTCCATGAAACCTTTGCGTGGGTGTCTTTCTTTAGGACCCTCTCTTGGTGAAGTTGGTTTTGCGGGACTCCCAAAGGAAACCAAGCACTCCGTTTACCAGAGTTGGGCCAGCATTTGGTACCATCTTGTCTATATATCGATATGCATATATATATATATAATATATATAGTACATAATATATATATATATATATACGTATATATGTATATATGTGCATATGTATATACATATATGGGCCCTTTATCAACATGATGCTTGTAAAGACCCCTATTCCGGGGATCTTTGAAGGAAAGTGATGTTCAGCATTGTGTGTCCAGATTGCCAGCCTTAAGCGAGACCTAAGGCCTGCCCTGCGAGGCTCCCCTTGTGCTTGCCGGAGCTCGAGAGAGGAACCGCGGAGTTCGGCTCTGGGCCTCTCCATTGGTGGAGACTACACCATTTTGGGGTGGGTTTAATGGGGAAACCGAGGGGAACCGACCGTGTTGTTTGGGGTTCCCACATTTAGAGGCACACCCTGATGACATCAAATGAGAGGCCCTTCAGCCATGATTTTTGCAATCCTACTTCCTGCAAGCATGGGTTGGTGTTTCAAACACAGGGAGGGGGGCAGGGAGTTCGCCAAAAAGGCCCCCGAAAAGACTATGTTGCCTTGGGAGTAAGGTGCTGAAAAAATGGGAGCAGAGCTATGTGTCTCAGAACTGCCGCCGTCTGCCCACAAGCTTTTGCTGGGAAAGGGAAGCGCAATACCCACAAGCCTCTCCCCTTACTCCCAGGTTTTGAAGACCAAACCTTGCTATCAAAGTGGTGCCAGCGGCCGGTTTGCTGCAAAGGTGTCCCACGTTGAACCTAAAACGGGTATTCACACCAACAAAACCTCAGCAGGAAACCACCCCATTCCGCACTACTTCCGACTCCCGGCTTCCGCCCGAGCTGCGCTTGTTGTCAATGTCCGCCGGCATGTTTGGACCTGATGCAACAGAGCGCCATGGGTGGCAGAAACAACATGCGCCCCCCCCCCAATGGGTTGGCTTCAAAGCTGCCCCCCCCCAAAAGAAGGAATCCCCAGGCACATTGCCTTATGCTGGCAACTCGCAGGTCCATTGCTCCAAAGTATACTAGGTCCTCCAGTAGAGAGGTTACAATAAGGGCACCAACTTTTTTCTGTCGTCTATTTTAGTAGGGAACCCTCCCAACCAAAAAAGGGGTGAGAAAGGGCACCTAGCTGGGGGACCTAGTCAGAAGTATACGATAGTCCCTGACAAATTCTGCCAGGACTGTGTTCAAATCCTATGCCTTGCGGCGCTCAAAAAAGAGCCCATTGGCCGTGAGCGAAAATGACATGGACATGAGCTTGTCTTTTTGTTGAGGGAACCATCAAAATGATGCTCCCATTGAAACCCAACTAAAAACCGTCCCCTCAAAAAGAGACACCCGAAAAGTCTGGTGAGGAATCACCCCGTTCTCTGGCACCCCACGACCAAAGCAAAGGGAAGGGGGAAAATTGTAAGCTTCACAAACTGCATGGCAAAAGACTTCAAAGCAAGGCTCCCTTGACACGAACATGCAAGCCGAAAGAACACCTCCTGATTACTCACAAACCATTCCAGCCAGCGGTCCAACAGAATCAGCTGGCAAATCCATGCCCTTGTTACCAGATCATATGTTTGCTGGGTCAGTCCCTCATGTCACATAGCGGAACATCATTGCAAGATCTGGCCATCTCCCCCTCCCACCCTCTCTCCCTCCCTCCTTCCTTCCTTTCTTCCCTCCCTCCTTCCCTCCCTCCTTCCCTCCCTCCCTCCCTCCCTCCCTCCCTCTCCATCTCTCTCTTCAGAACCAACCCCTCACCGCTACAAGCTGCTCCGGAGCGGATCGAAGTCCTGGCAATCTCTCGCGATCTCACCTAAAAAATGACCGCTTCCGGGTCTCCAGAAACCCGGGCCGAGGCAGAAAGTTACCTCTGTTGACAGCTTGAACACCTTGGAAGAAGGGCTAAACAATCCCAGAAGAGCTAGCCACACATGCAGACTTCATCAACAGGACAGCCACAGTAGCCACAAAATCCACAATCAATATCAGCAAGCACAGCAGCAACTATCCGAAGGTCTCGCTTTCAGTTTGCTAAATCGCCTGACAGCATTCGACCCTTCCAAGTGCCCTGCGGGTTCCCTATACCATCCCAAGCCAACTGTTCTTATAGGGTTCATATGAGCCGTGTCCACCTTAAAAAAAACACACACAAAAAAAAAACGGCCCAACCGCCCCGGCCGAGCACCGGCCGAGCACCGCACCGGCCCAACCGAACACCGCCCTGCGCGGCGGGCGAAGGCTCCTCGGAGTCCACCTCGCTCTGTCCGAAGAGGTAGGTGGAGGCCGAGAGCCCCGATTGCATGGAAAGCGTCAGGGCTGGCGCGCGGCACGCGCTCGGGCGCGGCTTCCGCGCGCGGCTTCGAAAGCGCGCAGGAGGGGAAGCGTCTCGGGAGGAGAGCTCCCAAAGTCTCGGGAGAATTTGTTTTGGGGGGAGCCCCGGAAGTTGCGTGGGATCGAAGCGGCCGGCCAGAAATCCTGGGGGGTTGATCAGTGCAAGAGTCCAAAACATGGTGCTCCAGAAAAAGGCGGAGCTTTAGGAATTAAAGACTACCTGTGTTGAGAACAAAGAAATGGTGGGACTCTAAAGACAAAACCCAAACCTACCTGGTTGTACGCAAGAAATGGCTCTAAAACACAAATCCCAAAACATGGTGCCCCTTCCAAGCGGTGAGATTGACCCCTTCAGACCCCCGAAAAGTCGGGCCAGGGGCCGGGGCCTATGAACCTTCGGAGTTGTAACCCTCCGGACATATCGAGAAAGGACGTCTACAACCATCCGAAAACGCCCGAAATTCAGCTCCCCCTTTTTGTTGGGGAATGGATGAACATGATGAACATGATCGCCGGATGTGGCACGCTCGATCGGGGTGCATCCTCTGCGACACCTTTTCAAGTCAAGGGCCTCATCCTGAGTTCCCAGGGAGTAAGGCGAATTACATGTCGCCAATCCACGGCGCGAGACCCAAGCCGCCGGTCCCAAACGCGGAAATGCAACGGGCAACGGTCTCCATGAGTTCGCATATTTTTAGCGCCATTCTTGTTAGAATAGAGTTGGGTACCTAAACACACAAAATCAGATGGCGATGTGTGCAAAACAGTTTAGCCAAAAAAAAGAAAGAAGCTTCCAGCACTAAAACATCCAAGGCACTCTGATTGGCCTTGGCTCGCGAATCGATCTGCCGAACTCTCGGATTCGCCGTGTGAGTCATGCGTGCCTGCCCATGAGTCAATCTAGCCAACAAGTGCTGCAAAAGGAAGTGGGCGCATCCCGCTGCAAATACACATTATGCGGACATGGTGGTAATTTACCACACTCTCCTTGCTAAGTGCAGGCCTGGAACCAAGAGAACCCCACTTCGACCTTGGGTGGCTTTGCCCCCGAAATCGGGCTCGGCCAAAATTAGATCAACCTCCCAGAGAATGGGCCCCAACCCCCCCCCGCCTCTTCGTCCTCCCATCGTGCGATATCTGGTTTGTCCCCATCTTCCAAGCCAAACTCGCCTCATTCATCACCTTTTCAAGTGGTAGCTTTGATGACCCTCGGTTCAAATGGCTCAACCCCCCTCCCCCTTTTGTTCCTTCCCCACGTCCCAGGCCCCAAAAATCCGCCCCAGGTTCCCCTTTTGTTTGTTCGTTTCCCGCTTGCCAGGCCCCAAAAAACTCCGCCTCCCCGAGGTCCCTCAGTTCCGAGTTGCCACGGGGGTGGTGCTGTACTGGGGCGTGCTGTCCCCCAGAGGCGTCTGACCCATGGCGCCCAGCAACTTCTCCACCTTCTGCATGGAGAAAGGGCCCGACCTGCGCACACGGGGCTCTTTCCCGCCGAGAAGATTCCCCAAGTTTCGGGGGGGGGTGGGGGGGCTACGTGGGTTGGGGGTCAACATAGGGGTTCCAGGGAAGGGGGGCTACGTCAACACAGGGGACCCCCCCCAAAAAAAGAAGAAGAAAGAAATGAAGGGGGGGGGTCCGTCCGGTTGTCGGTTTCTTTGAAACCAAATTCAAAAAGGGCACCCTCAAAAAGACACAAACCCAAGAAGAAAGTCATGTGCACATGGTGCTGTTTGTGTCGTGCTTCATGTGAGCATGTTCAAAGTATGGTCAAGTACTGGTGGTTCGCCTCAAATAGAAAACCAACCCCAATCAGAATAGAAAGGCCAAGGACCTCTTGGACAACAGGGTCTAAGAGGCGACATCTTGGCCCTGAAAATCGCCAGCTAATTTGGAGCATCTGGTGACTCAGATTGCCGATGTGTTCAGTGCCATGGCTGAGAACAAGGGAACAGCCTCAACTCAACTCGTGTTTCCATGAAACCTTTCATTGAAAAACCCCAAAGTTGGCTTCCCCCAAAAGGTTTTTCCCTGAAGCACCAGCCCAGAAATTTCGGCAAAGCTCCACGGTTTCATGTTGGGGCTCCCCACTCCACCAGCGCCGTGAGACGCCGCGCGAGCTTCGAGCCCTTACCTGGTGCAGCAGATTTGTTTGGCCCTTGGGGCGGTTTCCCTAGGGTGTCCAACAGGAAAAACACGAAACAGGGCAGCTGAAACAAGAAAGACACCCCAATTTGGTGTGGAGACTTCCTTTGCGATACCCGTTGTTTGGCCCATTTGGTGATTCCTTGGCGATGCCCTTTTTTGCTTTTGTTCATGCCTTGTGCAGAGGGAAGCCCAAAGAAACAGACAGGTGTTGAAGGGAAAGAAGAGGTGCCCTGTTTCGACTTGGCAAGCCGCAAGAAGCCAGTGAGCACAAGATCCGCATGCGCATGCCAGAAAACGAGGGGGCCGAGTTTCCCACAGATCGGGGGCCCCGCGTTTTTGGCTTCGGGGAAACCCAAAAAAAGGCTTTCGCCAGTCTTCGGACCTTCGGAGTCTTCCCGAGCTTTCTAAAGAAAGACCTGGGCTTCGAGGTCTCTGGGCCCTGTTTGAAGGTGCCCTGTTCGCCTTCTAAAGACCAAAGCAGAACCCAAACCAGCCGAGGATCCAAATTTGGATTTTGGATCCGAGGCACCTTACCGGGGACCCCGGAAGACCACCGCACCATATTGCACCTAGAACCCACTCGGCGTCTCGCCGGGAAGCAGGTCACTAGCGGAAAAACCAGGAGGTGAAAATACTGGATTGCCGAAAAAGGTGAGGTCGGAAGCACTGGGAAGTGTCGAGAAACTTGTTTTTTGCTCCATGACTGCAACACCCTCAGTGTCCTATATAAGTCAAAATAACAACCTGGTATTGACATGGTCTCCCCAAGACCGTGTAAAGACACCCATCTATGGTTGGGATTATCCTTTACTAACCTTCATCTACAGTGTTTTTGGTGGCTCAATCTCAAACGAACCTCCCCTGCATCCTTGGAAAGAACCTCTCTCAGCTGAAGGAACTCCAACGCCAAACATTGGTGAACCTTTCATTATTAACCTAGGAGGTCTCAAACGCTGGATCTACAGCTTACCCAGCTTACCCTGGGTCAATATTAGCACATGTAAATATATAGACATACATATAGTTCTCTGCGCATATTATATATAACAACAGCACACATATATATATATATACATATGCATACCCAACTATATATATATATATATATATAAATGCGTACATATAATATGTGTGCATCTATGTATGTACGTATGTATGTAGGTAGGTATGTGTGTATGTGTGTATGTGTGTACGTCTGTATGTATGTACGTATGTGTGTAGGTATGTATGTACTAATGTATGTATGGATGTATGTATGTATATATGTATGTGTGTATGTATGTATGTATGCAAGTAGCGTAATGTACGTAATGTAATGTAATGTAATATAATCCAATGTAATGTAATCTAATGTAATCTAGTGTGGTGTAGTGTAATGTAATGTAATGTATGTATTTGTATGTGTATGTGTGTATGTGTGTATGTGTATGTGTATGTGTATGTGTATGTGAAAAGATGGGTGCATATATGTATATGTATATGTGTATGATTGTGTATGTATATGTAAATATGTATATATATGCATATATGTGAATATATATATATATATATATATGTATATATATATGTATATATGTATATATGTACATATGTATATGTGTATATGTGTATGTATGTATGTATGTATGTATGTATGTATGTATGTATGTATGTATGTATGTATGTATGTATGTATGTATGTATGTATGTATGTATGTATGTATGTATGTATGTATGTATGTATGTATGTATGTATGTATGTATGTATGTATGTATGTATGTATGTATGTATGTATGTATGTATGTATGTATGTATGTATGTATGTATGTATGTATATGTATAATATATATATATATGTATGTATATGTATGTATATGTATGTATATGTATGTATATGTATGTATCTGTATGTATATGTATGTATATGTATGTATATGTATGTATATGTATGTATATGTATGCATATGTATGTATATGTATGTATATGTATGTATATGTATGTATATGTATGTATATGTATGTATATGTATATTTGTAGGTATATGTATGTATGTGTATGTATATGTATGTATATGTATATAGGTACATGTATATGATCGTATGTGTAGGAATGTACATGATCGTATGTGTATGTACTTGTTTATGTATATGTTTATGTGTATGTTTATGTATAGGTATGTATAGGTATGCGAATGTATGTATATGTATGTATATGTATGTATATGTATGTATATGTATGTATATGTATGTATATGTATGTATATGTATGTATATGTATGTATATGTATGTATATGTATGTATATGTATGTATATGTATGTATATGTATGTATGTGTATGTATGTGTATGTATATGTATGTGTATGCGAATGTATGTTTATGTATGCGTATGTATGTATGTGTATGTATGTGTATGTATATGTATGTATATGCGAATGTATGTTTATGTATGCGTATGTATGTATGTGTATGTATGTGTATGTATATGTATGTGTGTGTATGTCTATGTATGTATGTTTGTGTTTCCTACGTGAACCCAACCCATTCCCCAAAACGTCACACCGCCCACCAATTGAGCGGCACCGAAAGCCCTGGGCCTAGCAAATGGCGCTGCGTGTCCGGTTTTTAGGGGGAAACTCCTTTCTGGTGGCTTTCAAGTGGAACCTAAAGGAAAATCGTTGCGCCGGGTCCCCTAGAAGACATGGGTGGGCCGCACCATAATCACCAGCAAACCAGGTACCTCCCACATCGGCCAAATCGGTCTTTGCGACTGACATCTTCCGCGCGGCTCTTCTTCGGGTGGGAGGCGATGTTCATGGTCTCGCAATGCCAGCCCGACATGGCCTCAAGCGAGCGAGAAGTGCGGGCCCTGGGCCCCCCGGCCCGAACCCTCCGCCCGGGCCCGCGTCGGAACAAAAACGCCGGCTCGTCTTTTGTTAGTCCCACAAAACGGCACAATGGCTTTCCTTTGGGTTCCCCTTACAAAAACCAAAAAAGGACCCTCAACAAAAAAAAGCACACGGATACCAGCAGAAGTCCATGCCCCAATGTTCGCTCTGGATCAATCCGGGGGGGCCCTAGTCAGGGAACCCCTAAAATAGTTCAGCTTCTTGCAAACCTCATAAACTACCCTGACAAGCCCGGTTCTCTAATTAAAATCCAAATTAAGTCGGTTGTCTCCTTCGACTCCCCTAAACATCCTTGAACCAGCAGCCACAAGGGCGGTCCATCCCCTACAACCCCATGACCGCTGCTCCAAAACGTCAATGTGGACTTCCACCAACCACTTGCTGGTTCTCAGATGTTCTCAGTAGAGAATCAACAAGGGCCTCTGGGAATGAACATGTTGGGATCCCCAAAACCACCATTCGGATGGCTCAGTTCCTCATTCCCATACCAAGAGCCAGCAAAAATAATTAGGTGACCCCTAACATAGTCTGTTTCAAGTTGGTTGCCCTTTAAACCATCCAAATCGACGTCCGCCTACCCTGTGCACTCCAACACAAAAAATATATCCAGCCTCACTACTCGTTTCTCGCCTATGAATTTCAATCAGGGACCCGAAATTGTGCACATCAGGATTCGGGTCCAGGTTCATGTCCGCCAATGCTTATTGAAAATCACAAACATTACCAAGTTCGATGGGGGTTCCACCCGGGTGTTTCTCGAGATTCTAGCTGGGAAATCTACATCCCCCCCGTCCTCCCTTGGTTTTTCCCCTTGAATCCCGAGCGAGAAACCCCTCTCCAACTCTTCGAGCTCCAGAAAACCCACAAAACCCTTAGACCCCTCAACTCCCCACTCCCCTTGTACCCTCTAGGGACCTACGTCAAGCAACAAAAACACCCCACCCCCAGAACAACCCCAGCCCTCCCCACCCCCCCCACCCCCCAGGGGCGCCTTGGACGTGAACGGCGACACCTCCGACTCCATTGAGGCCTTGGCGGTGGTCATGGTGCCACCCACCGGCACGGCCTCAGGGAGGTCGATGGGCGAGGGAGGCCGAGGGAGGAAGGCAACCACAGCAGGTAGGAGATGTGAATATATGTATGTATGTATAAATTTGTATATACATATATATATATGCATATTTTATGTATACATTATATGTATATATACAATATAAATAAGTATATATATATACATATTTTCTTTGTGTAGTGAAAGGGTAGGTCTGGAATGGGGGGTGATTCAATATAATCGTGTATAAATATATATATATATATATGCAACCCTCCCCCCCCGTCCCTCCCCCACAAAATCCGCAGCTGCTGCTCAAGTCACTCTAGACAGATATTACTAAAAGTGGGCTCATTTCAAATTTGGCAGACTTTTGCAGATGATTCGCTAAGATTCTGCCACCGGTATAAACAGCATTTGCCCTTCTACATTCTGAAAAAAATGTCTGTGGTATTCCGCCTCTTGGTCTTTTTCCGATCATGTCATACATATCTTGGTCATAAACTCAGTCTATTTCAACACAGGCATCATAAGCAAAGATTGGTTCTGTAAAAGCGAAGTTAGGCAACGTGGCATATTACACGGGGTCCAGACCATAATAGGTCATGCATACATCTCTTCTGAGGTCTTCCAAAAATGTCAGCCAAGAAAAAACACATCAGCTGTCAAATTGAAATCGTGATGTGCTCTCAATGTGTCCAGACTAATTTTGTTTTGGCATAGTCGTCATCGCTAATGTTCTCCTCACTCAACTGGCTGTGAGGGTACCGCCGCGAGTGTACCAAACAAAAAAGGCAAACCAAACCTCTTCTGCTTCGCCTACACATCTTCGATTTCTCATGCCAACTGATGTGCAAAGTATCTTCGTCTGTCAGCTTGCAAACCTGTGGCAATACCAAAACCCTCCATCTCTCATCTCAACGCTAATGTCCCTGAACAATTTGTTTTCTGCACAAACCCTGCCAAACAGCATGCAACACACTCGTATTTGCAGTGTTGCTTCAATATCCTAGGGGTGGTGTGGAGTTTGTTTAAGTCATTAAAATAACATATCCAATATCCATATGCTGAACTATCAACTGTATTTACCGCGCACAAGTCGAAAAGGAGAATAAAATGCACACGGAAACAGGAACGACTAACAACAGACGCTTTAAAGCGCTCCTGGATCTAAGATTCAAGAATCAAGATTCCCAAGACTCTAGATCTTGAATCTTGAATCCAGTATGGGGCCCCCAAAACGCGTTAAAGCGCTTTAAAGCGTTTGGAAGGGGGGGGTTCTCTGCCGGATTCAAGATTCAAGATCTAGTGTCCTGGGAATCTTGAATGTTCAATCTTAGATCTAAAAGTACGCTAAAGCGCTTTAAAGCGTTTTAGATGGATACAGTCACAGTCATGTGTCAACCGATGCGGGCATAGTTAAATGCCCCAAATTGGAGTGCCTGAAAAGGGGGTGGACATCGCGCAAAAGTACTGCAAATACCCTCAAATTATCTTGGGGCGTGTTTTTTTTGAGGGGGGGCACCATGTATGTGTGTATATATATATATTTATATATATACAAGCATATACATGGCTGAGCCACGGCCATATTCATACGCTCCAACATTGGAATTTGGCAAGACCCCCCATTTCGTTTGCCCAGTGTCATCCTCTCCACGACACCCCTTAAAACTCCAAGCCCTGGGGAAGTTAATCTTTTACAGACATATAGCCCATGTTACCCAAAAAGTTGAAAAGTTGTGTTTTTTAAGAGGTAAGTAGATGATGGTAAATATCGTCTGTTGTTCATGTGTCCTGCACTGGTCCATGGGTCATCATTCATTCTTTGGCTCAGAGGACACCCCCAGAGCGGCAACAGACAAAACACAGATGTAATGGTGGTGTCCATAGGTGTCCTTCTAGGGGAAATAGATCTATTTTTCTAGCAAAACAACCAAAAAGGACACCTATGGTTGTGTCCCGAATTGGCCACGGACCCCTCAACCCCTTTCCCACAAGAAAGGAGATTCCTTCATGCTTGGGAGTTGTTTGGGGGAGGGGGGGTTCTGGTGGGCATGCGTCAAAGTAAGGGGCGCCGAAAACCTTAAAAAGCAGGCGCACACACACCTGTCAACTTTCAGCACGCTTCAGCACGCTTCCAGCCAAGAAACCCATTTGTCTGCCGACAGCTGCTCCTGTATCGCCGCTTCGCAATCCTGCAATGGTGGGATGTGTGTGGAGTGTCATTTCATGATTGCATTGGGCACCCTTTGGTGGACATGGGGATCACTGGAAATTTACATTGGGGGACTTTTTTGAACTTGCTTGCATGAAGTCCAAAAGCTGAATTCAGGGATCCCCAAGTAAAGGACTTTTACCTTGGTGAGCTCGTTGTACCTCCGAATCGATGAGGGCTCACTATAACATAGAGCCCCGTATTGAAGGAACCACATGGCTGTGGTTGTCAAAACCGTTTTGGATCGGATCCCATTTTGGGGGATTGGTGAATTCACCGCCCATTTTAGGCTTCCTATTTTCGTGGTTGAACCGGAGGTTCCCTGGGGGCTCACCGGGCTTCGGATTCAGACCCACGGCCACATGGATCCAAAGGCTCGATCTGGCGGACGCGCCGGACCTGTGAAGTGTCGATCCGAGCACGTTGGAACTCAGGCCCCTGTCGACCCCGGAAGGTGCCCACGTGAATGTCCACTGTTCACATTGGTGGGCCTCTTGGAAAAATAGGTGGCCCTGGCAAATGGAATAAACCCCAGCTAAACCAGCGCCATCTATTCTTAACCAAACTCACCTAGACAGGACACCTATGACTGTTCATTTATGTGGGGGTGGGGGCCCCTCCAGAAGTGATGAATCCCCACTAAAACCAGGGACAGCCCCCATATTAATACACAAAGGTGTATTATTCCGGGGTCAACATTACTCTTCAAGGAAGCCATCCTCCGGTGATTTCCATGGTGGTTATGCCCATGACACAACCATCGATTCAACCAGCCGATCATCAACTGGCTCCTTGGGGACGTTGGTGTATCTTGAACGAGCCCCATAGGGGAAAGCACCTCTCACAAACGCCATTCCAGGCGACCCGCTTCCTTCCACTGCATTTGGTCATAGCTAGCTGGCGAAACCGGCGAAACCAACTTGGGACAAAAGCTCAAATTGTCTGAGCATCTTCACTCGGTTGCCTTCTGCTCCCCTGCTAAAAGTTTAGCTTCTAGTGCTTGAAAAAAAAAACATTAGTTGGCAAAAAGTTAAAATCCCAACATCCCTTGGCAAAATGCACCAAAGTTCAAGCTGAAAAAAACCATGTCCAAAGTTCAAAGACCATGGCTTCAACTCTGGCCGTTGAACCCGTCCTCTAGGCCTTCCTCCACAGATTGAAGGCGATCCTGAGTCGAGGATCGAGTGTGGGCGGGCTCTGTTGCGAACGCCACCTAGGGTTTCAAACAGGGGGCCTGGAATGGTTTTCTTTTCTTTATCAAGTTACCCATTCCCTTTTGGCTTTCTGGTTTCCAACAGGGGTCATTTTGTTTATCAAGTTACCCGTTCCCTTTTTGCTTTCTGGTTTCCCAAACAACTGTGGGCTGTTGAGCACCCAGCTAGACAAACCTTGGGCTAGCGATAGAAAAAGTCGGACACCGCATACACGGCATCTGGAGGTGCCGCAATTGAATACTCCTCACAGCAACAGGTGCGGTGCATCCAAAACAACTCGCATACGCTAAGGCGGCGCATCCTGATTTCTGAACCTTCAAAGGGCTCAAGACTTATTCTACAAACCAGGTGATCCAAGTTTGCAGAAATGCCACAGGCTCCAAACATCCACACGGTACCATCGGTACCTTCAAACAGCACAGCCTTTTTAATTTAAAGTCACGGCTTGGCTTCGCACGCCACGCGCGGCCGGCGGATGTGTTTGACTTTCAGACGAACCATACATGAGTGCCATGCATACATGTATACTGCCTAGCAGGTATACGCGTGTTGTGTCTTCTTTGGTGCACTTGTGCTAGGAGTTCCTTGTATAATGCGCTTCATCATAACATCTGAACGCAAACTGGAATCCGGTATTCCAGCTCGAAAAGCGGATCCCCAATCTGAAAAGGGGCCGTGATGAAGGGCGCTTCCTTCTGGGCAGACTGCAAATGGTCATGGCCTTCCTTTTGGTCTTCGTCTTTTCGCCAGCCCGAAAGAGGCACCCAGAACAGAGGGATGAGCACCCACCCATTCCCCCCCCCCCAAAAAAAAAAAAGAAGAAAGGCCTCGTTACTCTACCACCAACGTCACCTGCCAACTAAATCGGTTGAAAGGAACCTGCCCCAGTTGACTTTGACAAAAAAGAAGAAAGAAGCAACAAAAATAAGACAGAGCCCACGAACCCGAATGCACATCACTTTGCGCAAACCCAAGAAATTCATAAGGATCAACAAAAAGCCATCGCCACGCATTCGGGCAGAAAACTATAAAAGTGGCCCCCGGCACTTCGCCTGAGTTCCAGGAGTCCTCCCCCCCTCCCGGCGAGCGTCTGGAAAGTGCGCCTTGAAGTCCTCGTCACCTGGCGATCGGCTGCCCGGCTCGGGCCTTTCGCGGCTCGGTTGCACCGGAACTGGGCTGCCGGTTTTCTGATCCCCCGCTAAAAGGTTCAACTTGTGGGTTCGATGGTGCTGCTCTTTCAGCAGTCTTATGGTTCGGCGGGAGTACTACACATCCTTGGCGTTGCCCTTTCTTCAGCACACCACCTGGTTCAGCAAACCACCTGGCTTCGAAGGGAACCCTTGGGAAACCAAGGCACTGCGACCGGTTGAGCTTGGAGTTGGCGGCCAAGTCGGCGAAGCCGGATCCCCGGATCCCCGGATCCCCGGGTGCCCCAGATATCGATCGCTTCCAGCCCCAATCTCCAGCTCCAGGCAATCCATGACAAGAGCCAGGGCTTTTTTTCTATGGAAACGCCCAGCGATACCGAAGGCTGGCTCAGATACAGTGGCAAGCGCCAAGCACTTCCCCAGGACCAGGTATCGGGGGAAACTAGAAAGCCTTCCGGTTGTCGATGGGGATCGTCAAAATCGGGGCAGCTTGGACCCAACATGTCTGATTTTCCTTTTGGTGTCCAACCTGAAAAGCGCGGAAATCAGCTTGCTTGGTTTGGATTGCTGGTGGTTTGGTGCTGAAACGGGGCCGGCTTCCCATTTACGTACCCTTCAAGACAAAGCAGCGGTACAACCCCCCCAAACCACCACTCCAACCCATTGCTTGGTTGACGTTGGAAGGGGAGCAAAAATTGTCAATGGTTGGATTTCAACCACTCAACCACAATCACAAACCATGAAGGCTTACCCCAGCTCAGCCGTCGAAGCTTCCGAAGTCGAACACCGAAGGCATTGGCCTTCGATGATCTGCTCCTCCTGGGAAATCCACTCACTTCACACGGATCCGATTTGTTTCCTCCTACAAACAATGGGCGTTTCGCGCACCCGGTGCCAACCACAAAAGTACACCAGGAAACCAGAAGTTTGGCGCCATCTACAACAAAAAATAACTCCAAAACCATATGGCATATACCCTTTTACGCCTTGGAATGCTTGCCCTTGGTTACCCCATAGGGCTTGCTGCAATATCGCTTGCCCCTTGCCACACTCGACCCAACCACTGCAAATCTGCCTGGATCTGCCAGCTATTTAAAGGTCGATCCCACGGAAACCACATCTGGCATGCAAGTCGAGGGTCTACACAGGGATCCTTACATTATACACCTGAACATTGCCTTGTAAATGGTGATGTCCCTTTATTTTGCTGAAAAGAGCAATGTTTCGGGCAAAGTGTACCTTTTAAGGAGCCCAGCATGCCCACAACTCGCCCACGGGAAAGCTGCGGCGGTCCCCAACTGAAACCACACCTTTTCGCTCCCTTTGACACTTGAGCGGGGGACTGACTGCTGACCTACCCGCTGTCTTCGGCGTCCTGCGGCGTCAACGGAAGAACCGAAGACATGTCCTTAGCCGAGCGACAGGTGTGGTTTATAGGGTTTATAGGGATCAAGACCATGAGGAATGGTACTTTGTTCGGGGTCAAAACCATAGATGGTGTTGTTTTCGGGGTCAAAAGCATAGGGGATGGAGTTTTTGTGGCGCACCATTAGTCCACATGTACTATGGCGCGTGGAAACCCTATCAGCCATGCCGTGCGGTTTTTGGGGGGGACCCCACAAACGGTGAGTTTTCTGTGGGTTCTCCTTTGCCTTGGTGGCTCCAAGAACACCCTCAGTTGGCCACGGGGTCTTGCTGCAAATGTGACCCAAATGGCTGTGGTTGTCAAAACCGTTTTGGTACCGTTTTGGGGTAGCGCCACCCATTTTAGAGCCTATTTTAGTGGTTGGATTGAATCGGATGTTCACTGGGGGTACGGGCTATGGTTTTTGACCCATGGCCAAATGAAGGCCGCCGGCCTGGACGTTGGCTGTAGCCTGAAGGAAGCAGTGCAGCTTCGACCCGGAATTTGCCAAACCCCTCCCCCCAACAAATGGGTTTCAGACAGGGAAAAAAAAACGACTCGGCGTCTGGGTTAAAGCAAAAGGAGAAGAAACACACATTAAAAAAAAAAAGCCCGGGCGATATCCCCGACAGCACCACCAACAGCCCCCTTCCATTCAAGGAGAAAACAGCCCTGGAGCCTCAAGCCAGGCCTCCATTTGCGTTTTCGCCTCCTGGGAAAAAATAAAAATATGTCCGGTAGCGATAGATTCACACCAAAGAAAACCAACAAAATGAAAGAGGTTGTCCGGTAGTGATAGCTTCCCTTTGAAACCAAAAAATGAAAAAAACGTATTCTTAACCAAATGGAAGCAGGCGTTACAACCAATTCAATCTACGGCTTAAGGGCCAAAGGGAATCCCAAAGCCAGGGAGCCTCGTGGCTCGTGGCGCAAAGGTCTGGGGTGATCTGGGCGTGTCTTTTCATTTTTGTGTTTTTGTTTCAAGGGAAACAACCAGGAAACACCACTTCTCGTCTTCTTTTTGGGTGCGCATTCTTTTTGAGGGTACTTTTTGGGTGGCTTTAAAGGGAAACAACCAGGAAAAACACCACGGCTCTTCTTCTCTTGGCGGGTGTCCCCCCAAAAGGGACCAACCACCGGTGACTTGCCACGCCATGCGATCCCACGCGCTTTCTGCAAGGTGCCCTCTTCGGGGACGGCTTTGGCAGCTTGGCGACTGCAGCGCGGCTGCCCAAAATAATCGCGCCGTAGTCCACCTGACCAAACAATTATGCGATAGCTACATCCCCATGACTACAGTTGGCTGTGGCTGTCGGTAAAAAATCGGGGAACCCCAACAAAACCAAGTGGCTGTGGTGGTCGAAAAAATCGGGTAACCCCAAACCCCCAATTCTGCGATTGGTTCATTCCGATGACGACACCCCAAGTGGCTGTGGCTGTCGAAAAAATTGGGCAACCCCAAAACCCCAATTCTGCGATTGGTTCATTCCCATGACGACACCCAAAGTGGCTGTGGTGGTCGAAAAAATCGGGTAACCCCCAAATGAATTTTGCCCTGGGAAATGGAGACATGGACTAAAATCTATGTAGTCCCCTGGTGGTTTAATTTTGACCCATACCCAGTTCTGCGAGAGGTTCATCCCCATGACTACTTTGTCATTTTACGTTGAGTCTCCCGTGGCATAGAAAGTGGCACAGACAAAAACCTGAGGTCCACTGCCCTTGGCAGCACAGAAAGTGGCAAACCCGCATCAGCACAGGCAACCCCAAGTTGCCCATCGGCTGGACGCTGCTCACATCTTGTTCCGAAACAGGCACTCAGATACACCATTTCTCGAAAAGCTTGCCACAGTGCCCTGATTTAGGGTTTTAAAATTGAAGGATCGGGAAACAACCGCATGCGTAGCGGTGATCATTGTCTAGCCCCACCGGGCTTCCAAGCAGAGTGAGTGACTCAGTGCGTATGTGTGTGTGTGTGTGTGTGGCAGTGAGTGAGTCAGTGAGTGAATGAATGAGTGAATGGGTAAGTGAGTGAATGAGTAGGTACTGTGCATGCCATGAAATCCAGGTGCTGCGTGCGCAAAGTACTTCGACTCCCTGCCAAAAAGACTGTACAAAAACACGTACTTTCACCCTGCAACGCCGATGGAAAAGGCTGGCATGACTGTGCGTTCTTCCGGGGAACCCCTCTTTGGTAAGAGGGCCCAACACATCCATCTTGTTGGATCTCCCAAGTAAGCGCCCCGTGTCCCTTGGGCCCAGCCAAGAGGAAGTCGTCCCAGTCCCCGTGTCTGCAGGGATCAGCGCATGGTTAGCAAACTCGGGGCCGTGAACAGAGGGTCCAAGGAACGTGAGCAAACGAGCCAAACATACTTGCCAACAATACAACGAGACGCCATGTTCGGAAAAAAGAAGAAGAAAAAAACAGAAGGCAGCTTCAGCTGGCTATTGAAACTATGAGCCTTCCAGATTGTGCTTGGCCTCCTCATTTGCGCATGACATGTTCCGAGCCTTCTCGACCATGCGGTCCTGCTGGTCCTGGAACGTGCAAACAATAAAACCAGCGCCCAGACATGATACATGGGTCCAGACCATATCATAACCCAAACACTCCATGCAATATGACCCACATTCCTCCAATGAGTGAAATTTCATTTTTGTTATTTACCTACATGGGTTGCGTGCAGAACTTGAAAGGCTGGATGCTCTGTGGCTGTGGGCCACTAACAAATTGCAGGGACTCAACAGCTTGCCAACAATGCCTTTTTAGGCGACACATAGGACGTCTGCCACTTTCATTCCTGCCGAGGGTCAAAACAATTAGCACGCCGACACAACTGCCAGGCGGAGATCTTCAAGTCTAACTGAGGCCGGCGCGGGCATAATGCCCATCACGGAGCCGATGCAATCGCCGTGAGTGATGATGACAAAGTTCCGCCTCGATCGGATTTGAGAAAGCCCAAGACGCCCAAAGTTTGACCTCAAAATAACCCAAGCAAATGGTTGAAGGGGAACCACCTCCCATCTGAGCACCCATGAGTATATTCACTCAAAGCAACCCAGGAAAAATCCCCGGTCTGTCAGGTTCTCCGAGGGTCCAAACATTGGTGACCCTTCATGTCTGGAAAGGACATGTCTTCTTCTGGGGGGGGGGATTTGGCTGTGGGTCAAAACCAATGGGATCCCATTTTGGGCTAGATGAATTCGCCACCCATTTTAGAACCTATTTTAGTGGGGATTGAACCGGATGTTCACTGGGGGCTAACCGGGATTTGCCCCATGGAAGACCACGATACTCTCAACTTCCTGGAGCCTTTCCGCTCGCAAGAGTTGCGTGCTTCGAAGGAACGAAAAGCGCGGGGAAATACCTTATGACTTCTTGAGTGGAGTTGGCCATAAAGAAAAAAACTGAACTCGATATTTACCACTAACATGGTCTTCCCAACATGTTTAAAGTCCATGAACCCAAGGAAGCTTACGAGCGCAGTAGTTTCTCATGCTTCTCCTGCAAATGGATAGAAAGTTGGAGTAGTGCGGTGTGCCGGGCTGTTGGGAGAGCTCTCTGACGCTGGGCAAACACTAAATTGAAACACCGTTGAGTGTTCCCTCGAAGGGCAACACTGGGCTCTTGGCGCGACACTCACGCCTGAAGCAATTGCCGGGAGAAACTGACCATATAGGCGTGCCATTTTCTAAGTTGGACCCCCAAAATGGGTGGCTGTCCTTTTGGTGTCCTTCAAAACCAAGCAAAGGGGAGTGCCCTTAGAAAAGACAGAGCCACATGCACCCAACAGTGCACGCCCATCCATGCCATTTCAACAGCAGCCTCCCTTCAGCCACAAAGAGGGTGCCAACTCCGAAAAAGATACACCCATCCTTCTTGGAGGGGCCTTGGGACGCCATGTTCTTGCGGATAGATCGAGCCCTACCCTCAAAACATGAGTATGGGTCAAATTAAACCACCAGGACGCCGAAGGCTTTAGGGAAATCCAGACCCATGTACCTGGACCCTCAACATACCCTTAAACATGGGGTTCTTGCCCCAAACCTTTGGGCAATATCCCAACATATACGTTTTGGTGACACCCCCACATGTGATCTCCCCCAAAGCAAGCCATGGCAAGCCATTAGACAAACTTCAGGTTTCGCCATCAAGGTCCAACAACCCTGGTGACCTACAGTGGTACCTTGAAGTACAGGCTCAAGCCTCAAGGGGCCCGCCCTTGCCATCGCCATCCATTTAGCCAGCATATGTTGGTATCCCTACAAAACCAAACGAATGTTGTTTGAAGATTGCGGCAAGGGAAACAGAGGGAGACAGACACAACCAAACAAAAAGACAAACAAATAAACAACAAACAACAAACCAATAAAAGCTAAATAAATAAATAAATAAATAAATAAGTAAGTAAACAACTAAAGAAATAAATAAACATATAAAAAAAAAAAAAAAAACATGCAAACATGCATTCATAAATAAAATAAATAAATAAAAAACACACATAAATAAACAAACATAGACAAACAAACAAACAAACAAACAAACAAACAAACAAGCTAACAAACAAACAAACCAAACAAACAAACCAAACAAACAAACCAAACAAGTTGGAAGGTCGCTGAGCGGCATGGGCGCATAAACTGGCATGCCAATCTCGCCAAGCGGCTTTGCGGTCACGCCCCTTTGTAAGTACTGAAGGAATCGCAACGCAAATCGCCGACGCGCATCCTGCAGAGACTCGGGCCACACCTCGGAGTTTAGGACAAATCGGCTTGCCGCTTCGAAGACCAACACTTGGTTGGCGTTGGAAGGGGAGCAAACATTTTCAAATTTATGCAGTTCAGTGGTTGGATTTCAACCACTAAACCACAAAAAGCAAAAATGTAAAACATGTTTCCCAACAACATCCATGAACAGACCAAAGGGCCAACAGTCCAACTCGGCAAAAAAAGCTCGCCACTGCGCATCCTTTGGTCAAAATTGATCGGGGGCCAAGATTTGTTGTACGCCTTTCCTATTCCCCTCCGGTTCTGGGCGCGCCTTGAAACCGGGGTGCGCTTTGGAGGGGCCGCTGGGCAACTCCCTTTGCCAAACCGGGAGTCGGTCGACTGGGCCGCTGTCTGCATGCCGCGGTCTCTTGCTGCTCCCTGTGCTTGGCGCTCGTCTTCTCTTAGGTTGGACCCCCACCCGCCCCCCCCAAAAGAACAAGGCGCAACGGTGTTCCTTTTGGTTTCCCTTTGAAAACCAACTAAAAGAGGTACCCTCAACAAAAGCACTATTGGAAGCCCACAAAATAATTTAGTTTAGTACTCCATAATTCCATTCATTGCTGGTCGGCTGGCTGGCTGGTTGGTTCGTTGCTTACTTCGTTGGGGGTTTTGGTCCTTGTAGTATTCAAGAACCAGCCAACCAACAGACCAACCAACCAACCAAAAACCAACCTGATTCAAGTTGTCCCGGAGCCCTGGAACCTAGAAGCACGCAGCCTGGAACTTCAAAAAACCCGAGCCTAAAAAGCCGACCAGCTCTCGCTGCCCCTGTCCAGAACCTTGAAACACGACACACGCCCTACTTCGCTGAATGCAAAACACGGCCCCTAGTCACCTCGTCCGAAATCGGAGCTCTCACATCTTGCGGTTCGGTTTCAGGCCTGGCGGCTAGTTGTCCATTTGGAAAAGCAAGTGGGCACTGGTAAATCACTGGTTTAAATGATTCGATTCCAAACTGAAGCCAGCGGAACCCGTCTATATGAAGTCAAGCTGACCTAAAAGGACGCCAACGGCACGAAAAGGAGTCCCTGGGTCATTTTGAAGCCAACAAGTAAACCTCTGATCCTGGGTTCCCCACCTTATTGAGGGTCATGTCCCTTTTACCATCGTTAGGCAGTTGAGGATGTCGCAGTCAGCGGCCAAAAGCCCCCAAGCTGCTAGGCTTCTGTTGCATGCACTGGGGCCCGGATCCGAAGATGGCGACATGAGTGCTCGAAAAAAAGGTGCTGTGCCGAACCAGTGAGTCACTAGCAATCAAAACACCGGTATAATTAGGGTGTTAATCCCAGAACCATGCTTCAAGAATTAAGAAGGATATCCGCAGCTGTTTTATTGCTGGGATTGTCCCCTGACCTTCATCTACCCGGGTGTTGATTGTGGCGAAGAAGTGCCGAAGAATCCGAAGATGTGGCCAAAAAAACCTAAACAAGGGCTGTGCAACCTGGGGCCATGGATTCTTCAGCACGGCAGTCCGAAGTTCGAGGAGACTGCTTTGCATGGACCCTAAGTCAGTTTCCACTACCCCCAGCGAATGGGGTGTAACCTCTAAAAGGCTATTAACGGTAGTGATGTAGGGAAAATGGGGCGCATAACCTCTGGCGATTGATTGTACTGCTGTAGGCAAAAACGGCTGTATGACCCTTATATAATGGCTGTTCATACTGATGCCGGGGCCAACCCCCCCAAAACAATAAATAAAATAACAATGAATAAATAAACAACTAAACAAATAATAAGCAAATAAACAAATAAAGAGAAAGAAAAACAACCTGGCGGTTGATTCCCCCACCTGGACGTATCACCCGAGGCGCCGGTGAATCGCCCACAAAGCGGCGCACCACACTGACCCCGTTGGCATTGCAGTAGTCTACCTCAGCACCGCACGCATTGGGCGGACAGTCTATGCATGTATGCATGTATGCCATGTCCTGTAACGCAATGAAATGAGATGCAATGAAAATTAATGTCATGTAACGTGAGTATTTGCATCATGTAGACTCCCCCCAAACCTTCCTCCGTAGCTGTTTCAAATGGTGGGTGAAGGTACCTGTTGGAGGTGGCCTATCTAGTATATATATATATATATACACTGTGTATTTATGCATGCCGTGTATGTACGCACATGTGCACGTACGCATTTATGCACGCATGGTCATGAATGCATGCATGAATGCAGCTATGCATGTATGCCTGTATACATGAATACATGCCTGTGTCCATGCGTGAATGCCGTGCATGTATGCATGTGTGATGCATGCATGCATGGAAACTCATGGGAAGCTCAGACAAAATCATGGATCCCTTTTTGGGTCTCAACTGGAAAGGCACGACAAGTCAGCGTCCTGCAAAAGGGCCCATTCTTGACCGACCACCCCCCAAGACCCGCAGGATTTGGGGCAAGATCCTGAAGGTTGATGTGCCGAGAAGAAAAAAGAATCCGTTTGCTGGTTGATGCTTTGAAAGGGACACACCTTCGACAAAAAAAGACGGGGGGAACCAGAGGACCCACACCACTACCAGGAAGCGTCTGCGGCATCTTTTTTTTTCCGGCGGGCCAAGGCCAAGGGGCAGCGGCGGAAAAGGATCGCAGGTGCGCTCGTGGCTCGACCTGCCGCTTTTGGCAGAGGATGACATCTTCAGCCGCGGTTTGGTGCTCCAAGGCTTCTGTTGCACTGGAGCCCCCGGATCCGAAGATGGCGACATGAGTGCTCGAAAAAAAAGGGTGTTGGCAAAAAGGCGCCGAACCAGCGAGTCGCTTGCTCAAAACACCGGTACAAAAATGGTCGTAATCCCAGAACCATGCTTCAAAGGCGGATTCCCGCAGATATTTTATGGCTGGGATCGTCCCTAACCTTCATCTACCCAGGTTTTGATTGTGACTCAGGTGGTTTGGTGCTTGGGAACGAACGAACGAATCCGGGTCTCTGAGTTCTGAGTGTGCGACCTTTAGGGAGTTTGCGGGTGGTTGGGGGAAGAATCAGGGGTTCAAGTCCCACCAATCCAAACCGACTATTGGTTACCGGACAGTATATATATCTGGTTGAGTATTTGCAGGGAGGGAAAAGCAGATGTGGTTGAACAATGGGGATCCCGTTTAGAGATGAACGGGGTCGACATTACCGGGCAGCCCTATGTGCTGCGTCTTCTTTTAAAGAGTTGCCTTGTTTGTCCAAGTAAGAACATAAAGACGAGATCCTGGCGTTTGCTACGAGGCATTCCCTGCATATACGCCATGGTACAAGCAGCTCTTGCAAAGCCGATCCCGATTTGCATTGGTGCCGTGACGTGAAACACTCTCTGCATGCAGTGGGCCATAGTTTGTTCTCCATGATATGGGTTTCTCACTATAAGGGAACCCCCCAAAACGGGTGGTGTCCTTTTGGTTTCCCTCTAAAACTATCCAAAAAAGGAGACACACCTTTTTTGCATTGGACAATTCGCGAGTCCTCATTCTATTCAGTGGTTGGTTTGCCCGCGTAATTTGATCCCAAACTACTGGATATGGGTATAGGCGACTTTCCTCTTCTTAATTTTGGGGGTACTCTTTTTGGGATGCTGGGTCCCCTATTGTTTTAAGACACGCATGGTGCAAGCCCTCCATCCCCACCGCACATGGACACGAGTCTGGGCTCTGACCCTGGTGAAATCCGGTAAATCCGGGCCATAGCTGCCAAAAGCCATATTGGAAACAACAAGCGTGATACAAAATAACTGGTTCAACCGAAAATGCGAACCACAACCAGAATGCTTCAACTCATGGTTCCTTTTAAAAACACGCTGCGTGCCCATTGCAACTTCTCCTCCCTCCCTCTTCCATCCGCCTCGCCCATAACGGAAGGCCCGTAGATCTCACCCAGCGACAAGTCGATGAGCATCTTGACCCCTGGGCCTACCAAATGGTTGTTTCTCCCCTACCGTCTGAAAAGGACATGTGGGTGTGTAGATACAGGTGTATGTATAGATATATATATATATGTGTGGCCGCCAACTTGAAAAACTAAGTACCTTTTTCCTATATATATATATAATATATTATTATATGATATATAATGGCGGACCCTCCTCAAAGAGTGATATTCCCTTTGGTTTCTCTCTGAAACCACCTCTAGGGTGCCCTAGCAACACCCATGTGAGCCAGCATCAAAATTGTACGGTCCCACGGGCAAGTTAGGTCTCGGCGCGGTGTTTTGTCGGATTTGTTTCCTGAGTTTCGGGGCTGTGGGAAATGACCACTTTGATAAAACAGAAAGGGCTTCCCAAAGACTAACCCCCCATACAAAGGGGGAGATTCCTTGTATCACAGAAGTGGGGATAAACCCCTTGATCCCACAACCCTGCTGAGTTTGCCCCATGTCCTGCACCCCGAAAGGACAAAGAGCCGAAGACGTGTTCGACCGTACTTTACGTGAATCTCTTTGGGGTGATGTCAACCGGGAAACGGACACCCGAAAAGGGAAGCATGGGAAGGAAGGCAACCAAGAAACTGGATTTACGGGGGCAAGTGGCAGACTGGCATTCACCCGCTCAGGCAACGGTGCTACGCGTTTAAGGCAGCCTCTCCGTGTTCGTGGCCCCGAACTCGGGACGCTGATGCTTGGTTGACGTTGGAAGGGGAGCAAAAGATTAGATTTTAGCAGTTAAGTGGGGACTTCCCACTAAGCCACAAGAAGCAAAAATGCAAAATGTTTCCCAACGACAACCATGGATGAGCTACTACTCCATGAGGAAATAGCCAGAAAGCAGCGCACCGAGCTGCCAGAAAGTCAGTGCTTACGTCGCTGTATTGATAGAACACAGACCTTTTCGGGAAGGTTCTCAGAAGAGAACCATGTCTCCCCTAGTCGCCATGTTTTGCTTGAATCATGGTGTCAGTCGTGCTGCTACATGCTACAAATCCCCTAGTCCGTCGCGTAACGCGTCAAATCCAGTGGGACCCTTTCTGGGATGGTCTCCCACGCGTCACAACTGGGTAGCCTCAGAGCAAGCTTGCTCACACTGAAAGTCAAAAGGACTCCAACCACGGCGCTCCAAATTTGGACCCAGCCCACGTCGATCTCCCCAGCTACGAGCTCCGAGCTCGTCCCTGCCTAGCTGCTTGCAAATTTTGACCGCAGTCTGCACACATCGCGCGTAGGGCGAGCAAACCACCACATGGAAGGAGGTACCCTTCCTTATGCTGCGAGAAATCAAAAAGCGCCGCCGCAATGTTTCGAACAAACAATCCTTTGCCACTTCCACACATGACCTGAACAAAGTCATCGCGCAAACCAGGCTGGGTGGCCCTTGAGACTTCGCAAGTGGGGCCGAATTCAGGACACAGACCTCAACACATATAGACACAACCTCATAGCACATATGTTGATACTTGAGAGAATCGCTCCTGACAGTGGCCTTGAGTGAAAACTGGTCGCCTGGAGCAGATTCGGGCCTGTTTCACGTGAACTGCTCTTTTGAAAGAAACGTTGCTGGTTCCTTTTGGAAGCTTGACCCGCAACCAACCAACCCAATCTAAGCAGAAGATGATGTGTTGCGTGTCATCTGGGTGTTAGATAAAGGGTCTGACAAAAAAAAACAAAATGCCCGTCCCCTTTCGGCTTCCCTTGTACATCTAAAGATCTGGGCTATTTAGCACAAAGTGTACGGCAGTAACTTTGGGACTGTGCGAAGAACTCCCCGGTCAAATCGCGCACAGCTGAAGCCAGAATGACATGTGAGCCATAAACCGATCGGTGCAAGAATGGTCGTAATTCCAGAACCATGCTTCAGGAACTCATTCCGGCGGATCTCCGCACTGGATTTATTTTTTAACCGGATCATCAATCCCCGAATCGGTGTTGATTGCACGTGACGAACAAGTATCCTTGTTGCTCTTGGAGCATCCCTACCCCTGATATCCAAGCCATCATTAAAACCGTGGGGGGACAAGTCGAACCAGGACTAATATGTTTACCGGAACTACCCAAGGATAATAGAACCGACGAAAATATAAGAAATAAGACCCTATGGAGCAATAGGTTTACCAGTATGAAGAGTTTCAAGAGTTTCATCTAAATTGGAGCGTTGGTCTAACATGTTCAACCCTAACCCTACCAACCCCTTGTGGGTCATCTCCAATGTTGACTCCGGATGAATTAAAGGGGTTGATGAACTCTGGGAATCCCCCTGTTAGTTGATTGATGGGAGGGTTCAATCTGGGGTTCCCATTATTGGGCTGTCCTCAGATCCCCTGATAAAAGTGTAACCTTTGGTGGGCTAAATGGAAACCTCCACTAAAACCCTAAGAAGCTAAAAGGCTAAGGGCTTTTGGAGGGAACACCCCCCTAATAATGGGACGGGTTTATTAACCCTGGGTCCACATCATGGCTTTTCCGTGACGCTCCGACACGCCGCTCCGCTCTCCGCTCTCCGCTCCGCTCTCCGCGAGTCCCGAGTCCGTCCCGAGCCGCTGCTCCGCGAAGCTGCTGATGCGCCGACCCATGCCGTCGGCCTGAGGGAGTGGAGAGTCGACGTAACGAAAACCCGTTCGGTGAGTCGAGGGAAGACGCTGCCCTGGCTACGAAAATCGAATGATACATGTATATATGTATATGTATATACTAGGTCCTCCGGTAGAGAAATTGGAATAAGGTACCAACTTGTTTCTGTAGTCTATTTTAGTAGGGGAACCCTCCCCAAACAAAAGGGTAAAAGGGCACTACTGAAAACCTAGCTTATATATATATATTATAATATTCACATACACATATGTGCAATGTGACCTTTAGAACCAATCGAATATTGGTGGCTGAATCGAATCATTGACATTGAAAGGACATGGGACAATTGGTGAGTCCCTGGATTTTGTGGGGAAATCTAGTGAATCCCGCCCATAGACGATCGGCCCGCCACACTGGGAGGCCCTTATCTGATGTGGGTCCAAGTTGGCGTGACGGGTCCAAAAGCTAAAATGCGGCGACCCTTTTTGGGGTTGACTTTTCCTCGGTTGCTTTCTGCTCCCCTGCTAAAAGTTTAACTTAGTGGTTTAATTTGGAAAACCCATTACTTGGTTGACGTTGGAAGGGGAGCAAAAATTTACATTTTGTAAATTGTTTCCCAAAGTCTCGGCCCGAGACCTGCCAGTGGTGGACTAGCCATCAACTGACGCTCGGGAGCTGGCCCGCCATGATTGCGCCTTGCTGGATCGCCGACCTCGCCTCTCGCGAGGGCGACTTCACCGGAGTGCTTCGCATTGGTGGAGTGCGCATGGGCACGTGCATCTCCGCGGAGGAGGTGTCCATCGGCATGAAAGTGTGGATCCCCGACTTCTTCTCGCGGGAGCAGCTCGTCACCGTCTACAGCTTCGTGGCTTGCCAGTCTTCAGATGGCTCCACGTTCGTGCTGCCCCAAGATCAATCCACCTGGTATGCCCACAACCCCATCAGCATTGTGAACTACCAGCACATTAAGGAGGTGTGCTCCGGCATGGGTGGCCTGGGACTAGGCGCCGCTAAGACTGGCATCCGAACAGTCGCCTACTTGGACCACTGTGCATTGGCCTGTGAGGCCCTCATCAAGAATGGCGCCAACAACGTCATACACGGCGACTTGTGCAATCCTCAGGACATTGCTCGCCTACATGGAGCCAGTGATCACAGACGAACTGTACTTGGAGCAGGATTTCCCTGCCAACCATACAGCTCTCAAGGTGACAACCGCGGCAAGCACGACCCCAGATCTAAGGTCTTTCTGGCCACACTTCAAGCAGCCTGGTTGACGCAAGCCTCTGCGGTGATCCTGGAGTGCGTCCCGGGAGTCCAGAACCATGGGTTCATCAATGAGCACCTCAACGAGCTTGCCACCCTGATGGGATTTCAACTGAAAACCATCGTGCTGTCGCTGCAGGACCAGTGGCCATGCAACCGGGTCAGATGGTGGGCAATCCTGGCTCCAAAGGAATTTGACCTCACCGACTTCGTGCCCTGGGGCAAAGACATCCACTTCAGTACCATCCAGCACGTCATTCCTGACTGGCCGCTTTGGGACACCGTGGCCGAGAAGCAACTCCAACTGGACGAGGTCGAGCTCACGTTCTACATGGACAGCAACTATGGCCAGGAACCTCGCCTACTACAACAATCTGGAACATGTCCCACGTTGCTCCATTCATATGGCAGTGTGTTGCGCCAATGCCCTTGTGGTTGTCGACAAGCTCCTTTCAACCTACAGCGACTACAGCGTGGGGGCATCAGGGGATGTTACATCATCTCCCAAGTCACCGGCAAGCCCCGATACCTCCATACGTCTGAGGCGGCCCTGCTATGCACCATCCCAGTGAACTACAAGTTCCCTGGGGACGCCAGAGCTGGGCTTGTCCTCATCGGCCAGGTCGCTGCACCCCTTCAAGCACAATGGGTATGCGCACATCTTGTCAAGGCAGTCCAAGCTTACTACGGCTGGGAACCTTTGTGCCAACCCCAGACCCTCATCCAGTCCACCAAGCACGAGCTCCTCTGGCAGAAGCACCACCTTTGGGCCACAGACGACTCCCACGCCACTCGACACGTATGGCTTCAGGACAACCATGGACGTGCAAGACCTGCTTCAAGCAGAAGAATGCCTTGCCGAACTCCCCAAACAACTGCAGCTCTGGGATGGAAACCGACCGGTGCCAGCTGATGCCGTCCTTCAAGATAGAGGTCTGCTTGGTCCCTATACCTTGCATTCCCCATGCACCACCAACCCAAATGTCAGCAACCATGACATCGAGATCCAATTCCACATCGGGAGAACCACAACCACGATCTCAACTCAGGCTGGCACCTTCCTTTTCCAGGCATGCCTCAAAGGGCACATCAACCCCAGGGAGACACCACCTGTTGATTTGCTTGGCCACGCGCTTCGGCTTGACGCTCGCCTATGGCACAACACTGTTCTCAACTGTAAGAGCCTCATTGTTGCCGGTGGACCCTCTGAGCACGGGCTCAATGACCAGCAGATCAGCAGTGAGCTGCATCGACTAGCTCACACACACGGGGAACTCGGAGGCCAGCCATATCAATGCCCGGCTCCTCTCTTAGTCAAGCGAGATGAGGAACAGCACTTCGTCCTCGAGCCACATGCACTTGAAGCCATCACCAACCTCGACCCTTCCATTCTTACCACCATCATCTTCGCCTTTGACGGTCATTGGGCACTTCTTGTTGCCGAACCTGACGAACACTGCTTCAAGGCAACCATCTTTGACGGGCTCGATCATCGGGCTCACGAAGGTGGCCACTACATCGCTACGACCCTTGCTAGTCAATGGAACATCCCGTGCAAGTGCATCCAAAGCCTCACCTACTACCACCAACAAGACAACTACACGTGCGGCACTATAGCACTTGCTCATCTCGCGGCCGTTCTCGACCTCTGGCCTGAGTCCAACCAGCCCGACATTGCTACTTGGCATCGTCACCTTCAAGCTGGCAACCCCACCAACGAGTACATCCACGCAGCCAACGGCCCATGCAATGAAGAGGAAGTGCTCAAGCAGCTCACCGCCATCCTCACAGACAAGGGTGTACCACTTGATCGCGTTGAGGAGAGAGCCACCCACGCCATCAAGAAGCTCGGCCTAAGCAGTATTGCTGAGGCCTTGGCCTCCAAGCAAACATGGAGCGCCCTCAAGGCGCTAGGATCCAGGCCATCAAGCCCCTTCCAGTGGATCAGGCACGACGAACTCCTCAAGAAAGTCCAGCTCAAGGCTGCTAGCCAGTTCGGCATCAGCACCTCCGTCAAAAAGAAGGACAAGAACAAACCAGAACGTGCCTCTGAAGGCAAAGCTGAGTGCAACATCACGCCCAGCGAGCTTCAGCTCATACCAGGCACATTCACTGGGGAAGACGGCATCCCCATTGAAGCTCTCTCCATCCACAACCTCAGCAAAGGTCGCACTGGCATCGGCTTTGCTACCATCAGCGAAGCAGCTCCATACCTCAAGGAAGGAATCCAGCTCAGCACTGGCCCCCTCGCGATACTCACCACCACCTGCATCCCACCAACGCTTTGTGGACAACTTCCAACCGAGAACATCCTCTTCCCTGCAAAGCACATTGCCACGCAGGAACCCATCCTCATTCACGGCAGCATCATTCAGCTTGGCCAGGTCATGGTTGCACGGCCAGTACGCAACACACTCCCAGATGTTGCACCCATCGCAACTTGTACGATCAAGCTTGCCATCTACCAGGACCAATGGGCCAACCCATGGACTACCTTCGTTGAGGGACCTATGCGTCAGGTCATGCAGCATTACCCCATCATGACGCTCTGCCGCTCTGAAGGCTGCGGTGACACCTGCCGAAAATTCCATCCCCCAGTTGATGAAGAACAAGTCACCAGTGTCATCCTTGACATCTGGGGAAGGCAGTGGGTCAACGCACAAGGAGCTCGTGTCCCCAAAGAAAAAGCCACCAGCTGGACCGCTCTTGTACGAATCCCTCAGGTTGCCTTCCACAACCTGCTCAACCTTTCCGGCACGGATGGTCTCTATGTCGACCCCAGGGACTCCACTGGACGCTCCCCGGATGAGCAGTTCGGTGTCGTCTGGCTTGCTGGAGCTACTCTTCAGACCATTTCCTACAAGCACAGGACCACGGAAAGCTCGGTCTCCATCGTGCGTCTCAACGACCGATATGGGCTCCGATTCGCCTCAGACCACCTACCACAAGCACACAAGGAGCTCAAGCCCGACGAGCCCTACCTCCAGGTCAAGGTCGTTGACATCTACAAGATCTTTCCCCTTCCTCATGGAACTCAGCGGCAAGGACTCGTCAAATCCCTTGCGGCTTGGAAATGGAAGGCCAAGCCACTTCAGCCATGCAAAGGTGATCAACACGGTATCGGATGGGAGGTCGGTGCCGACACTCCCCCGCCCAGTGACATCCTTCAAGGAGCTCATGGTGATGTTCTTGTTACCAAGCTCCGTACGCTCAAGCCCGATCTCAACGGCCCCTCACTGGTCGCCTTTGACAGGACGCAGAAATACCTGAACAACAACCCCGAGCCAGCCGCCCGTGCCTCGCAAGACCCTTGGCAAGCCGGAAGTGACCCATGGTCACAGTGGTTTCATCAACATCCGGCTGAAGGCAAAAGCGCAGGAGCAAAGCCAGCCGCAGATCGTCTTCAACAAGCAGAAGAACGCATCAAAGCCACCGTCACTGCCTCGCTCCAGAAGCAAATTGACCAATGGCAGCAACCCTCTGGATGGGACACCGACCAGAACATGGAGGGCGACGACCGCGACAAACTCGACACCCGCTTCCAGTTCCTGGAGTCATCCGTAGCCGAGCTACGACAACAGAACGTCAAATTCGAGCAATGGTTTGGTGACGCCGCGGAGGCCAATCAGGTCACCAACCGCCAGATCAATGCCCTGGCCACTCAGGTCCAGACCCAGCAACTTGAGCTCGGCAACCTCAACAAAACTGTGCACGACCACAATGCGGAGATTCGCAGGGAGATGTCGGCAGGCTTTGGTAACATCGAAGCCTTGCTGAGCAAAAAGCACCGCACTGATTGACTAGCACAACCGGGGCTCGATTGTCCAGCACGTCGAGTGCCCAAAAAAGTCAATCACAGCTGGAACCCCTCCATCAACACCTGGATCCTTCCTCGGTGGCTCATCTGGGTCACCCTCATCCTTGCCGTCAACGGACGTGATGCCCCAGGGACACATCCGTACTTCACTCCGGAGCAGGCCACCTGCTGCCCTTCAGCTACTAGTTTGATTCTTCAGCCAGTGACACGACTCAGCCTGTGGGATGCTGACCATGGTCACACTGGGGAGCCACTCTACAACAACTGGCCGCTTTTCTCATGCACTACCAGCTCTTTGAACAGTTACGTGCACAACCTTGGTATCCATCATTCGGGTGGCCAACCAAGTGATCGACTCGCATCGGCTCTTCATCACGGAGACAGACAATTCCATAGTCTATCTGGCCAGCCTGCACTTGAGCCGGCGTTTTGCCACCCCCTTTTTGGCTTCAACGTCAACAATTTTGCGCACAGGCCCACCGTGCCCTGTCTTGCCCAGCTCTTCTTGCACAGCGCGGTCACCCGCGAACTCGGGTCGGGCAGGCCACGGTGGCAAATGTGCTTTCCTCATGCACCTCCATCTCGGGTTCACAGATATGGAGAAGCCCAGAACCCTGGACCGCTCCTCACAATTGGGACCACCAATCCCACCGGCCTCAACGGCAAGGCCCTGTACATCTCCAAGCTGCCCCCGGGCATATGGAATGTGAGTGAGACTCACCTTGCCGCAGGAGCCATCAGCACATTTGACCGGCACCTCAAGTCCCTTGCCCGGCAAGATCACAGAAGAATCAGAACCAGCTACGGAGCCCCTGCTCCTCTGCGCACCGGCTCCAGCACGACCGGAACGTGGACAGGAGTAATGCAGTTTGCTGATGTGCCACTTCAACCAGTCCACGTCCCACGTCTTCACCAATATCATCAGATTGGTCGACTACAACACACCAGATTCTGGATTGACAACATCCAGCTGTCCAGCATCAACTTGTATGCTTGGCCAACATCTCCTACGTGGCCCAATGCCCGCGCCCTCACTGAGGAGATGCTCCAGAGCATCACAAGTGAGTACATCCTCGGCTCCCACGGAATGCGATACGTCTCGGGTGACTCCACGCCAGAATCTCTGGATGCGCTCCTCAGAACACGTACAGAGGAATCTCTCGACCCGACCGCATCTACATCTCTCCTGAGCTCGCGGCCTACTTTGTCCAATCCAGCTTTACAACCTGGTTCTCCGACCATGGAGCCCTCTCCGCCACGTTTCGACTTCCCGATGGTGGCGCTTCCTACTGGGCTTGGCCTCTCCCAGCTCAGATTCCATGGGATGATGTCCAGATCGACACCTGGCACTCCGACCTCCAGCCTGAGCCTCAACTTCTTCAACCAACCACCAACCTCACGCATCACTACGCACAACTTGGCCAACTTTACGAGGAAGGCCTCCATCAGCACCTTCTCGCTACATCGCGCACCCCACTTCCCAGCTTGTTGGGGAAGAGGACAAAGGCTTCGACCCAGACGGCGGCTACCGCAACCACCACTATCTCGACCCAGTCGGCAAGGCGAAGTCCACCTCTGCTCCGACCAGGTCGGCCGTGCTGTTTTGCAGTGGTTCCGCCAACTCCGTCGACTTCAGAGCTTACTACACTCTGTCAAAGCTGGCGGTCAAGAGGCTTCTCACCAACTCTACCGTGCTGAAGTTTGGCGAGCTGTTCTTGTTGCACGGGGATTTCAATCATCCTTCTCTGAATGGTGGCAGACACGAAGACACCAGCTCCAAGGCAGCCCTCATTGCTTACCAGCACATGCTCCTGACCTTGAAACTCTTCAACGAATCTACACTGACTACCAGCACAACTTCCGTTCCTTCGAGAGCTGGAATCTGCGCCAGCAGGCGAAATGCAACCGGGCTAGAATGCAGGAGCACCATGCACGCATCTTCAAGACCCTCAAGCCGGCCAGAAGAGAACCCATCGATCGCCTTGTCGAAAAGAAGACTGCTACCATCATTGCGGTCTCCTCGGATGGCACCCAGGTGCTCACTGACCAGCCCTTGTCGGCCGCCAAGCACGACTCATGGTGGGTTGACAACGTCCCGGCACAAATCACCCACATCACCCCGGACACCTTCCAGGTTGACTCGGATCTCCTCCTGGTTCCTGGACAACAGCTACATCAGCACATCCACATCACTGAGGATGCTCGAATCCACGAAGCCCTCAGCCACTTCTGGACCGACAGATGGAGCAAGCACAAGGACCTCCCTCCAGAAGCCTGGCAGCGTATCCTTGGCTTTGTACAAGCCTTTGTACCACGCAGTTTGATCAAGCTTCCTGACCTCGACCTCTCTTCTTGGGATCAATCACTGCGAAGATTCAAGAAACACACGGCAAGAGGCGCTGATGGCTATGGACGCAACGACCTTGTCAACATGCCCGATCCACTCCGCCAAGCCCAAGTTGACCTCTTTCGCTGCATTGAAAACGGTGGACAATGGCCACAACAGCTGCTCACCGGCTTCGCCCATGGCATCGCCAAATGCGACGGGGCCGAAGAGGTCGCTCAGTTCAGGCCGATCATTGTGCTCAGCATGAACTATCGCAACTGGGCATCCCTCAGAGCTAGACAAGGACTCTCCCGGCTTTCACAGCTTATGGATTGTCCAGCCTTCGGCTTCTTGCCTTCTCGTGAGGCTCAGGAGATCTGGCTTCCTCTACAAGCCCACATTGAGCTTCATGCTCAACAGAACCGATCTTTGGTTGGATGCGTTGCGGACGTCGAGAAGGCATTCAACCACTTGCCGCGAGTGCCCATCAAGCAGATCGCCAAACACGTTGGCTTCCCCTCCAACTTTGTTGAGGCCTGGCATCGATTCCTCGTTGGATTCTCCCGAAGATTTTGCGTCCATGACACGGTGGGTGGCCCGCTCTTCTCCAACTGTGGCTACCCCGAAGGATGTCCACTCAGCTGCCTGGCCATGGCTCTTGTGGACTGGTGCTACCATCTGTACCAATCACACTTTTCGCCACGGGCCACCTCGGCATCTTTTGTGGACAATCTTGAAATTGTCGCAAATCACCCAGGAGCACTACTACACGCAGTTGTCACTCAGGACGCCTTCCTCGAGATGTTCCAGCTACGGATCGACCTCGACAAAACCTACCTCTGGGCGGTCCATCCTCAACATCGGCAGCAACTTCAGCTTATGGGGCGCCGCATGAGCCTCAAGGATAAGGATCTCGGCGGTCAAATGACCTATGGTGCCCGTAGGAGAACAGCCCATCACCCGGACATCCTTGCTGGACTCCAACCAACCTGGACCCTGCTCAAGAAGCTCAACGTTCCAACCTTCAACAAGCACCTTGTCCTCTACCAAGCCCTGTGGCCACGTGTTTTTCACAGTGCGCCCATTGAGGACTTCTCCACTGCCAACATCAAAAGCCTACGCACTGCTGCAGTCCGTGCCACTGGCGCAGGACGGGCAGGGGCTAGTCCCCGAATCCGGCTCAGTCTTCTTTCAGGAAACATCCTGTGTGACCCCGGATTCTTCCAGCTCTGGCAGGTCGTACGCACCTTCAGGCGCATCCTCCACAAGCAGGCGTCCCTGATTGACACCTGGGCCGAATTTACTGCCTCTTACGATGGCCGTGCTTTTGCTGGGCCATTTACGGTGTTACTACGACAGCTCAACGCCATCACGTGGAAGATTGCATCCCCACCTACACTTGTCGATCATGAAGGGCATCACCACAACATCATGACCATTGACATTGGCCTCCTCCGACTACTTCTTGAAGACGCCTGGTTACAATCCACCTCTCGGGACCTTGTTCAGCGGGCAGACTACCAGGGCCTACAAGGAATCAACTGGATAGCCAGTCTTCACTGCAGTGCCCGACTAGACGCCCTTGAAACTGCCAGGGTTAACACCCTTCGAGAAGGAGCCTTCTACCTCAACTCCCAGAAGGCCAAGTTCGACAACTTCACTGCCAGCCGGTGTAATCATTGCTCTGCCCTAGATACCGTCGAACATCGTTGCCTTGAGTGTCCAGCACATGCTGAATGTCACGCCCAGCACGATCAAGCGCGTCGTCTTTGGCATGATTCACCTGTATGCCTACGTGAACGACTCCTTCTCCCTAGCAATCCGCTGCTTTGTGAAGTCAGGGACTATCTCGACAGCCTCAAGTACAAGCAGATTGTCTTTGAGACCTACGCCCAACCTGGTCAGACCGTGCACCTGTTCACTGACGGCTCCTGCACATCTCCTACGTACCGGCCATTGGCCTTGGCATCCTGGGCAGTCATCTCTGCAACGCATACATGCCAAATCGCAGCAGGACCACTTGCCGGCAAAGCACAATGTATCAACCGGGCTGAACTTACAGCCATTCTGTACGCTGCAAGATGGACACATCAATGCGGATGTGCTACAACCTTGTGGACTGATTCTGCATATGCCGCCTCTGGTGTTTGGAGACTTCAAGCTGACGAGTTTGACGCCCCTGATACAAGCAACAGCGATCTCTGGCAGGAACTCCGGCTACATCTTGAACGCCTTCAACCTGGTCAATTTCGGGTGCTTCACCTCCCCGGTCATGGACGCCCTGATGAATGCGAAGACCCAGCTGATGAATGGACCATCAGGTGGAACGGGGCTGCTGACGGAGCAGCCAAGCTCGCAAATCAGCAGCGGGAGCCCTCCTTCTTGAGACTCTGGAAGGAATACCAGCGTGCCGAACAAGCACAACTCCACCACCTTCGCCTTTTCCAAGCCCTTCACCTTGCTGTTGCACAAAGCAATGAGAGCAAGGAGAAGGCCAAACAGCTTCGGCACGCTCCTGATGATATCCCTGATGATGAAGAGGTCGCGACCTATCAGCACAGTGAGGGACAGGCCAGCTGGCTCGTCTCACTCAGTCAGGAATGGCCATCTGAACTCGATGGTTCAAAGCTTGAGTTTCAGTTCGGGCCACGTTTTCCTCGCCAGGTTTTTCAATGGCTTCATCAGAAAGCCTCCACCTGTGCTAGCCCGGTATTCGTTTCATGGCTTGAGGTCGCTGTCGCACTCAGGCTTGCATGTATCCAATTTCCGGCCCCGGCACCTCACCGCGATGGTGCCATTTGGAGGGACCAGCATGAATCCACCTCAGTTCAAGGTACCCTTGGCTCGGATGTGCATCTGATTAGGCTCCTTTTTCGCGGTTTCGCTTCCCTGTTCTCCTTGAACTTAGGTGAGATTCGAGGCCTCAACCTTTCGTTGCTTGGAGTTGGGCCTCCTCAAAATGGTCTAACAATAGACCTCCCACATCGCGTTCTTGTCGATGTGGCAAGTGCAATCCGCACCTTCTGCACTGGCCGGCCGATTCGCTCGGCCAATGACTTGGCCAGGCCTTTTCGATAAGGCCCCACAAGGGGGCCTGCGCTCGATGTGGCACAACGCCACCTGACAGATTGGACGTGCCGCACTGCCGCCCGGCCGTGCGCACGTTGCAGCGCGTGAGTGTGTAAATTGTTTCCCAACGACAACCATGATTAGTTGGCTAAAAGCTATTCAGTCCTAACATCCCTTGGCAAAATGCAAAGTTTCTCTGGACATCGAACAGAACAAAAGGGCGCCCAAAGTGCTACGGTGCCGCCGATCGCGGCTCCCAAGAAACCATTACAGAGCTGAAAAATCAGAAACCAGGCTACGGGTAGCAATCTGGTCAACGCTTGCCATACACGCGCACACAAAAGCTGACTGCACGCTAGTGAACACGCTAGTAAAAGAAGTCATACATCATTGACCTGTCAATGTGCTGCCTTTCGGGCAACCCCTTTGCGGTCATGCAGCCCCTTCTTAGAAAGATACGTGGCCTCTCCACTTTTTCAACAATGGGAGCTCATCTTGGTGAAATCAAGTACCGCAGCCAATCGTCGTTGCCATGTTGCCATGTTGATCCGACTTCTCAGATCTCGGCACAGGTCGATCTCGATTTGCTTTTGCGATCCCTGTTCAACCATCCACAAAAGAGCTTCTTCTTTTTTGACAGCCCCGAAAGAGTTTATTTTTGACAGCTAGATGAACAGAGTCTGGTTCCCGATTTTGACGCAAACCACGCGTTGCCACAGGTCTGCCAAATGACCTCGCGAACCGGCCTGATCAAGGCCGGCATCACTCAGTGGTGGGTCCAGCGGAAACCTGAGAGATGGGAATCGTCGGACCAGAAATGGGAGTCACGCTTTCGGTTGGTTGGGTGGTTGGGTATTTGGTTGGTTCCTAGCTTACTCCTGCGGTTTCGAGTGACATGCGTTCCAGGCTCGGGAAAGTGTCCGGGGGTGGCTTGCAAGGGGATGGGATCCCGGATGGGATGATTTTGCAAGGAACAATGAAACCAACCTTCCTACGAGTGCGGGGCTGAGGGTTGCCGCATTATTATCCTGGTTCTGGTAGAGAATGATTTGGAACACCTCAAACTGAACCTCCAACTTGTTTCCTAGATCCCAATTCCAAACCCTCGAAATTCCCCAAGAACCAGCAAGTTGTGTGCAAGGTTGGGACGGAGGCGGCTACCATGGGAAGCTGAGACTCTGCTTCAACGCCGTGTCTTTGGGTTGTTGTTCTGGGCAACCAAAGCACAACAACCATTTTGGAGGTTTTGCATGTCTGAGACATACCAAAGTGGAAAACTGCTTCTCAAGATGGAGCCATGGGAAATTGGAGCACTTTAGTAAGTCAACGGAACTTGGCTTTTGACTGGCATGACATTCCTGCATGGCGAAATGTTCTTTCGGAAAACCAACAGGAGCGGGGCGGAAGAAGCTGGCTATGGACAAAAAACCGCTTCGTGCCAAATGAATAAACACCTTATTAACTGCTGATGAATCAACTGGTGCCAAGCGGATGTTGCCCATCCGAAGCATTTCGGAATGTTGAGAGTGCACGTCACTTTGAAGGGAAGAAGATTGGGTCACCTCTAGCCGAAAGGAAACCCTCAAGGCCTGGCTCGACACATGTTTTGGTCTGATCAGTGCTGAAAAAGCTTGGACTTTGCCCAACCTACCAGTGATGGTTAGCCCAACCTCCAAAATCGTCTTTCCAACAACGGACTCCCCACAGACATCACCTCTCGAAGCAATGGATCAGAGTAAGGGGAACTCCGTTAAATAGGCATTTCCACAGCGCCAAGGTCCTATCCCATCTGCCAACGGAACATGCAGCGGAAGGGGACGAACCTGTGAATGTTACAGGCAACCGCCACTGAGGTTGCACCAGTTTGAGGTCAGCTGTCTGTTCGAACAAGGGAGCAAACCGTCACCATCATCATCATCATCATCATCATCATCATCATCATCATCATCATCATCGTCATCATCATCATCTGCTGCTGCTGCTGCTGCTGCTGCTGCTGCTGCTGCTGCTGCTGCTGCTGCTGCTGCATCACAATCACCTCTTGCACCCTGATTTGCGTTTTTGGTGTATCTCCGATGGTATGCTACTTCTTCCACCCTCCCCGCGCCTCCGCCCATCGTCAGAGCTGCACCATCGCGTACCCTCCCAGATTGCAAAGACCCCGTCCGCGCGCTCTGCGTGTCGAACAACACCAAAGAGCTGCGTCCTTGGACGAGTGGCTTGACTGCGCAACCCTGGGGACCCGAAAACCACCTGTTGACCCCTTCGTTTTGAGAAAAAAGCGCACGAAGCAGTTGTTGTTTGACGTCTTTTGGCTTGTGAGCACAAAAACGGGCTGGTTGGGGCGTCAAAAAACCCGGCTCGACAAGTAACCAGTGAAGCCCAGTTTCAGGGCTGTCAGTTTCAGATCCCCTGCCACCAAAAAACCAACCACTAAATGCAGCGCGGCCCTATTTCTTCCCTTTCCTCTTGGGTCAGATGGCTTCAGTCAAAGTGCAACATGTCTGCACCCCCTGAGCGACGAAAAGGTCGGTAGCCCCTTTGAGGAGCTACCGCTGCAATGCCTTATGGCCTTTTCGGCCACAAAGCTCAAAACACATCCGACCAAGGTGCCCCTTGATCATCGTGGCCGGCTGGACCTTCGTCACCAGGTCCGCCTCATTCTCCTTCCCATCAACCTTCACCACCGCGACCTCCTTGGCGAAGACCTTGTCCTGCAGCCAAAGAAACCTCGCCTGGATGTGGCGCGTCTTGCCCACACCCTTCCGAAGGCTCATTGCCCGAGCCGCCGTGCTGTCCACCTTCAGCATGACTCTCGTCACCGCGTAGCCCCAGAAGTTGATGACCCCGCGGATGAACTCCGCGTGCGTTGTTGTCCTGCACATGCCGTAGAACTCACTCTCGGCAGAGCTCAGCGCCACCACCTTCTGTCCCGCGGCTCTGATCAGCACCGTGTGATGCCCAATCTTCACCACCGATCCCGTGGTACTCCTCCTCGTCCTCAGGTCTCCGGCCCAATCCGAATCGGACCAGGCCAGCACGTCCACCTCCTCAGGCCTCTGCTCCAAGAAGGTCCTCTTCATATACGGGTACTTCAGCAGGTACCGCACCACCTTCTTGAGCCGAAGCCAATCACCCATCTTCGGGCTCTTCATGGCCGACGCCAACGTCCTCGAGGCGTGAATCACATCCGGCCTGTCCTGGCTCAGATAAGCCAGCCTCATAGTCATAGACCTGAACTCACCGGTCTGGGCCTCGTCCAACGTCTCGGAGCGCTCTTCGACAATGATGTCCTGATCCCGAATCTTATCCTCCGGGATGTCGCTGCCCTTGGTCTTGGAGTCGAACCCAAACGACCTCATCAGGATCTCCGCGTGCCGCGCATCCGCTTCCACCTCCAAGCGTTTTCCATCCGTTCCATCTGCCACGTACCTGATGAGCCGATTGAGAAAGAACATCTCCTTGCCGTCCAGCTCCCCGTCTCCGACTGTCGCCTCCCACCGGGCCTTGTACTTGCTGTTGAGGACGCCATCCATCCAGGTCAGCTGGTCGTCCTCCGCTAGTACCAGAAAATCGTCTCCGTGCACCAGCCCGATGATGCCTCGCTCCTGAAACTTGAACAGCGCAGGGCACAGCTTGCTGAACTCGCCCTTCTCCTTCTCCATGAGACCTTGGTAGTCCATCTGGAAGATCTTGCTCGCGTCCTGCGTGCCATACATGCTCCGCAGGAGTCTCCCCACCATCGCCTCCTCATCCTCCGGGTGCACTAAGTCTTCCTGCGGGAGCTCCACAAACAGTTCCCGTTCTGCCTTGCCCATGAAGTGCGCCCGGGAGATGTCCCACACCGCCAGCTTCCTCTTCTTCTTGATGCCCTTCTGCGACATGAACAGGCTCAAGATCATCATGACGCATTCTACAGGCGGCGTTGCGGCGAAGGTGTCTTCCGCGCCTAGTTGTTGATCTGGCCTCTTCGCCTTCTTGATCTCCTTCGTCACCAGCCGACTCCTCACCTTCGGATTCTCCTCATCTCCTTTATTCACATCTAACCACTTCAGTTGAAGTGGCTTCCTCTGCTCGCTCTGCTCGCAGAGCTTCCTCGGAACTCTTTCGTAGACCGCCTCCTTTCGGAGCCAGTCCAACTCCTCAGCTCTCGCCTTTCTCACAAGCTCGGCTGGCAGAACCGTCCCCGACGAGTCGTCCATGAACAGCTCGTCCACCTCTTGGTTCTCCCTCTCCTGGTCCACCCAATCGTCCGGCGAGGCTCCCGTCAGCATCTCCTCCACGCTATTGATCTGTCCTCGTTTCCTCATCTCACTCCGCAGGCCTCTCAGGATGGCCTCCACCAGCTCCACCGGGTAGACTTGGGCTGCCTTCGCACGATCCTTGCCGATGAGGTGAACATGCCGATGGACTTCTCGCCCTTGTAGCACGTTTTCACACACACCCCTCAGCTCCTCCGCAATGCATTCGCTGTTGGTCAGCCACAGCGTCTCCTTTCTCACATGCAACTCCTCACCATGATCGTCCCTCATCTTCATGCCGAAGCGGCACATCGGGCTCTGCACCAGGAAAGAACCTTCTTTCCCTGGGCATCGGCTATTGATTTAAATCAATAGGTTTCTTGTTCTATTGATATGCCCTTTTTTCAATAAGAAACATGTGGTTCTAGGCGACCAAAATCAAAAGCAAGATTGCGAAACAAATCAATTAAACGTGTCCTCATTTTTACATGGTAAATCAAAAGCAAATATCAATAAGGTTTGCAGTGCGGCACACCCCTTTTTTCCACAATGGCAGTGTAGGAGCTTGTCCCCCTTTCAGCAAGGGCATGCCTACAGAAGCAGGAGAAGGTGCTTTCTTGTCACCCTTTCAGCAAGGGCATTCCTGTAGCAGCAGGAAAGGGATGGGGGCCTGCCACCCTTTTAGCAAGGGCATTTCCTGCAGCAGCAGGACAAGGAGAGCAGCCTGCCACCCTTTTAGCAAGGGCACCCTCTATAGCAGAAGCTTGTGCAGTCAATAGTCAGCTGGCTTGTCCCTCTTGGCCAAAACCTGGCCTGCTGAGTTGCAGGTGAAGAAGAAATTTATATTTCACTGCAAGCTTGGAGCTGAGCTTGGAGGATTTTACCCCAAAGGCAGTGGAATGTGTCAACACACTCATTCTGCCCACAAAGTGCTCTGCTCTGTAATTGGAATGGATTCTATAATTCAAATATTTTGAATTCAGGATGAGATGATGAAAGGAATGGAATTTGTGAGTGATGTGAAAGAGCTTTCTGCCTTTTAGCAAGGCCCACTGGTTCAGATCATGGTAGTTGCTGAAGAACCTTTTGGCAAGGTTGGCGGCTTGCAAGAACTCCTCAGAAGTAGGAAAAAGCCCAATTGCATCATACAGATCAGCAATCTGAATCAATGCTTCTAGGCAGGCCAGCATGGCTTGATGAATGGGGTCATCTTCTGGCAGAGCTTCTCGCAACACCTGCAACAGACAGGGCAGCAGGTGCTTAGTCTCAGCAGCCTTTGCCTCAAGGCACGCAAAGCTTTTGTGAGGCTTGGCAGCATCAGGGCAAGTCATGGAGAGGCGAAGGTTGGTCAACCTGGAGGAGACCTGATTTTGGACATAGAGCTCCTTAATTCTGCCAAACAGCTTTTGGAGCCTTTGGCTGGGTGGCACTGCCTGCCTGGCTTTCACACCATCAAAGTAGCACAAGTAATGGATCAAAGAGCCTGCAAGGTGTGAAGCAACTCCTCTGGAGTACAGGATGTGGAGGGAGTCTCCTCGCACCATGGCTGCGCTGATGCCTGGCACCTGAAAAAGTGGATGGGCACTCCTTTTAACAAGGAGGGCTTGCTCAGGGGAGACATATACAAACTTTTGATCAGCTTGCCTGAGAAGCTTGACACTCTTCCCATCAGGACACTTAATGCCCTTGAATGCAGGCTTTTGGGCATCGCATTCTGCACAGGGGAATTTGTTTTGCCAGTGTGGCATCTTCAAGATGTTTGAGAAGAATTCTTGGTCACCCTGTATGCTGTAGATGCAAGCTCTGTGGTTGCCTGGTGTCAAGGGCAGGCCAGCCAGCTCTGCCAGTGAAGGTGGCAGGCCATTCCCATATGGATCTTGGGAAGGGTGCGTGCCTTTTATCAAGGCTGCAAAGCTCCAGGCAATCCAGTCATGAAGAGGCCCCCAAGTTGTGGGCACAGAGCAGTTCTTTGGAAAGGCAACCAGGAGCAGGTGGGCTGCTAAGCTCTCCTTTTGGCTGAGCAAAGGGCCCCATGACCATGTCATCAGGCTGTCTCGGTTTTGGTATTCCACACCATCACCATGAACAAAGATAGGGCATGTGTGGGAAGGATCCCTGACCCTTTTACCAAGGGTGATTGGTGGGGCAAGCCTGGGGTCCTTGGACCTCTCAGCACATTGCCAAAAAGATTCTGCTTCATTGAAGCAGAACAGGTCCAAGAAAACCTCTGTGTAGTGCTCAGCAATGTTGCTGAAAAGAATGTGGGGAAGAAACAGGGAGGCTTCTTCCGTGGTGTGCTTCCTGGTGTTGGGGTCAAGGACATCAACAGTGACTGGCATTGGGTCACATACTTTGATGTTTTTGCAAAAGTGGCTGACCAAGTCCCTGTGGGCACTGCCAGGGTTTTGGCCAAAGTTACCACATTTGGCCAAGGCCATGGTTTCAGCAGAGGAGCTTCCTTCCAAAATGGCCAAGTGTGCTATCTCTGCAGCCTGGACTGCTGATATTCTTCCCAGGGACCAAAGTTCAAGCAGCCTTGTGCACAAAGGGCTGGACTTGTTTGGCTCAAGCTTTTCATCCTTTTCACAAGGATGTTTTCTTGACTGGTCTAACTTCCAGCCTTTCAGCCTTTTGGGAGGCCTCTCCATGGCAAATTCCCCTTTTATCAAGGGGGCTGCCTTTTATCAAGGCCATCAAATATTATAAGTTACCCTGGAGCCAAAGGGCCTGCGTTTCAAGCATGATGCATGCTAGCCCTTGGCACTCAAAGCAACCCCTAAAAAAACATGCTGACCTTTTACACCCCAAAGCCTTTGGGGGTTGGTTCAACAAGCAAGCCCCAGAACAGACTATACTATTTCTTTGTGTTTGGAACCTTCCCCCCCCCCACCCCATCCCTTCAGAGCACTTGGTGGAAAACTCTTTTTGCCTGTCGGTGCCAGCTGCTGCCAAACCCTTTTAGCAAGGGGGGTGGGATAGACAATTGCCATCCCTATCTAAACAGGTTCCCTTTCACCAAGGGCATTTGGGCTAGCATTGTAGCAAAGGTACCCTTTTAGCAAGGGTGTTTCCTAAGTTCACTTCTTGGAGCCCTTGCTGGCTTTGCTTCCAGCTTTGTTTGCAACCTGGTTGAGTTCTTTGGACTCTTCTTTGGCTGCCTTGACTGCTGTCATGGTATCCACAAGCACCTGTTTTGCTTTTTGCAAGGGCATTGACTGATCTTGCTTGGCCAAGATGTCTTTGACAACCTTTACCTTTTTGGCCAGAATTTCCAACTTGCTTGTAGTGTCTCTCTTGGCTGCTTTGGTTAACCTTTTAGCAAGGTCAGCTTTAGTGAGGGCAGCCTCACAATCATCTTTGGCCTGCCCAGCTTGGTCTCTTGCCCTCTTTGCTTTTACCAAGAGCTCCTTCCACTGTTCTTCTTCAGTTGTCTCTTCTAGATCATCTTCTGTGCCATCCTCCAAGGCCAACAAACCTCTTGGTTTTTTTGGTGTCTTTCCTTTTGTCTTTCCTTTGCCTTTCCCTTTTCCTTTTATCAAGGAAGATCCCTTGCCAAAAGCCCTCAAATGGCTATAGTTGTCCTTTTTCAGGAAACTTTGCCATTCTTGCTGGTCTTCTGCAGTCGGTTCATACTCCTGGCCTAATGACCAGTGCTGAGCCTTTTTCACATGGGTTTTTTTTTCAAAGTCGCCTGTGTCTTGGTAATTCCACACATTTGGTGTGAGTGGGTCTGCTCTGTAAATAATCCTTCCTGACTCCATGTGGGCCCAGAAATCATCTTCCCCATGAAGTTCCAGCATCTTTTTCTCTGATACCCATTTTTCCCTTTTAGCAAGGGAGGTGGCGTGTTCCATGGACTCATTGTAGTGGAAGAACTTGGGGACCTCAGTCTTCACAAGGGCCAGTGCTGCTTCGAATCCCTTCTCATGCTTGCTCTTGTTCTGGAAATCGTCTTGTTCTTCTTTGGGCTTGCCTTTCAAGGCTGTTTGGTACTTGGACCAAACCCTGGTGTGTTCTTGCTTACCAAGCATTTTTCTCAACTCAGTAGCTGCCTCTTCAGGGGTGTCAGCCTCTTCCCCTGCTTTCTTAATCTTCTCTGCCAAGGTCATCTTGCCAAGTTTGGCCAAGTGTTTTTTTTCAGCTGCAATTTCATAGTACTCACAGCCTTCATGGCCTTCATGGCCTTTGTTGCACTTCCTTGGCCAGTCCCTTTTAGCAAGGGTTGCTTGATGATCCCTTTTTTTCAAGGGAGAGCCCTTTGATGTTTTGGACTTTGCCTTTGGTGCCATTTCTTTTCCCCTTTCAACAAGGGGCAAAAATGCTGCAAGCTTGACAGGTAGGAAAGCTGCGGTGCACAAACAATGTTCCACGTGTGTGGGGTTTCCAAGCCTGGCCACATTTGATCAATTTTGATCAATTTTGATCAATTTTGGTCAATGTTGGTCAAATTTGATCAAATTTGATCAAAACCATGGTTTTGACCAAAACTGACCAAAATTGATCAAATTTGACCAAAATTGACCAACATTGATCAAAGTTGTGGATTTGGTTTCCTTCATACATTGGATTTGGAAACTGCCACAATGACATGAGATTCCATGCTGGTGACTGTGTTGTTTGCAAAGGGCTAGCCACATACACCAGTAAAAACAAGTTTCATCAAGGGCATTTGCCTTTTCTACAACTACAGCAAGTTGCAATGCTGCCCTTGGTAAAAGGGCACCTTGGCAATGGAGACATGTGTCATACCCCCCACTCCCAATCCCAAAGAATCACTTGAGAGAAGGGCTTCCCAATTCAACCCCAACCCAAAAATGGTATTGACACCCTTCAGAAAAAAAAAAAGGTTCCCCCAACCCAAGCCCCAAAGGGACCCCTGGAGAAAAGCACCCTTGCACCCTTGAGAAAAGGGACCAGTTGCACAATTGAAACTGTTTGACCAGAAGCCCTGCCCATTCCCTAGAAAAAAGCACCCTTGCACCCTTGAGAAAAGGGATCAGTTGCAAAATTGAAACTGTTTGACCCTGCCCATTCCCTGAGCACATGCACTTTTGCCACAGCCCAAAGCCTGCAGCTGCAAAAGCCATTTTGGCCAAACTTCACCCTTTCATCAAGGGGGGGAGGGCTCAGCTGGCTTCCCTTTTATCAAGGGGGTGTAGGTTCCACCACTCTCCCTTTTATCAAGGGCAGCTTGCGTTGGGGCCATTTGCAATTCCCTTTTAACAAGGGTAATGGAAGGCATCCCTTTTATCAAGGGAAGTGGTGCCAGCCCTTTGTTTTAGGAGCTTGTCTCCAGGAAGTTTTCCACAGCATCCATCAAAGTGGGGTAGGAATCATACTTCCACCTTTTTCTGTTGTAGTTTGTTTGGATGCAATACACCCAGAGCCCCCTGGCCCAGCAGTCATTCAGCACCTCCATGGAGTCATCAAAGATGACCTCGACCCTGTGCTGCTGGCACCATTCACCCTTGCCCCCTGACTTGTCCCGGCTCCTTGTAAAGGTAACACTGGCAAAGCGGAATTTCAATTCAGCAAGCTTTTTTCTCACTTGCTGTTCCCTTGCAGGGCCACAGTAGGACACCATGTGGACTGTATACCCAGCAAGGTCCAGCTTCTCCAAGGCATTGATGGAGCTGGAGGGCACCGCATCATTGCAGCAAATGACATTGTGCCAGTCCACTGCCACACTGGCTTTGGGGGCGTTTTTCAGCCGCCACATTGGGGGTTCCCTCCTTTCATCAAGGAGGGCTTTTCTCTTTGTTGCAGGGGTTGTGGCCGTGTTTGTTCTTGCCCTTTTTTCAAGGGTAGGCTGGGCTTGCCTCTCAGGGCTGAACACACTTACCCTTTTACAAAGGGTGGCTTTGCTTGCCTGGGGCTTGGCTGCAGGGGTGCTGGAGCTTTCTGTTTCTGAGGAGGAGGTGCCCCAGTCAACAGAGTCCTCCAAAGGGGACTCATCTGCAACAAGCTCTTTGCTTTTTTGGGCAGGGCTGGGGCCAAGGACCAGGGCCTCTTGCTGTTGGTCCTTTGCCTGCTTGTTCTTTGAAGGGGCCTTGCCAAGAGCCTCACTTGTTGGCTCCTTGTCTTGAGCTTGCTGCTCTTTTGTTTCTTCCCTTTTATCAAGGGGGCTAGGCTCTGCAGGCTTTTCTTCTTCCCTTTTGACAAGGGTGGATGGTGCTGGCTGTTCCCCTTCTTTATCAAGGGTGGGCTCTGCAGGCTTTTCTTCTTCCCTTTCAAGAAAGGTGCTGGATGCAGCTGGCTGCCCCTCTTCCCTTTTAACAAGGGTGGGCTCTGCAGGCTTCTCTTCTTCCCTTTTGTCAAGAGACGGCAAGGTGACGTCCCGTGGGACGCTGTGCACCGAACCCTCAAGCTTTAATACCAACCACGTAGAAAGGTGTATACGGACGATGCCGTTATAGCCGAACCCGTGTAAACGTTGTAAGGAAGAAGGAATGATAATCACACCAGTGGTCCTGACAAAGCGGCGCAAGCAGTTGTTTTGCTCTTAATGCCCGTCACGTATGTGCGCAGTCACACATCAGATCTTGAACCTCAATTGTGTCTTGAGCCAAATGGCGATCAATGGAACTTGGGAAGCAACACCAACAAGGACCTCAGAACAGCTACCCAATTTCGGCACGGGGCCTAGAGGGTTTTAACATCCCCCATTTGGGTCGCATTGTTCATCATGCGGTCCAAACACCACAAAACGTTCCACTGGCCACGGCTTCAACTACGAAATCGTGTCGTGCATTCTTTTACTTGCTATCACTACACCGTTCATTCGCTGTGAAACATGCCGGGTTCGATTGTACGAAAAGTGAAACATTCATCCTCCAATCGAAGCACACATCCATATGCAGGTGTATATAATACACTGTGGCCACTTCACTTGACCGCCAGTGAACATTCCAGCTGCCGCATTTGCGCATCGCGCAGCTGTCATCCATAAATGGGTTGGCCACAAAAGTCCACCATGCGCGCCCGCTTGTGATCGGTCTGCATATCTCCGGCAAAGAAACATCGGTGAGTAATCAATGCAAATCATAGCCATTCCAGATACCATGGACAATGCATAAATAATGAAAAGATATCATCTATAAGGTAATAGTTCCATCCATGAATATCCAGAGCGTCATAGTCATCGGAATATGTAACCATGTACACACCCAATCATCTTGGACACATGAATATAAATCATGACATAAGTCGTTCCACCGAAACAGTGTCGATGTGACGCAAGTAACAGATGGGGACTGACCCACATCGTACCGCAATCAGCATCTTCACGAAGCATACCTGTCCCCAATGGACAGCCTATGGGTACGTCGGCGGAACTCCTCGTCCAAGTTCTTCTGGGCTTCTCGTGCCCGGACACACTTCTTGTTGTAGTCCTCTGGCAACCAGTGCCCTTTCCGAAGGCACCAATCCAGCAGGGGTGTGTCGCATTTGTTCGGGTCGATGGCCGAGATGATGGCGCTCACGTTGACCGCGTAACCATGCTTGCCAAGGTTTAGGCCATCCCTCACGAATGATATATACTTACAGTTGAAAGCTAGTGCAAAACATCTGAAAATAATATCACCCACCGGGTGCACTCGGTCCTTGACCAGGAGCTTCATTTCTTCCTTGGTGACATCGAGGATTCTTGCTGCAATCCACAGCTTGTAGAATGTGTATAGTCCCTCGCATTTGTTCACCATCATACGAATATATTCGTCACGCTCCTCAACCGATCGGAAGGCTCTTGTCCGAACATTCTCCGATTGAGAAATCTTCGTTATTGTTGATGGCAAAAGTATACCTTCCTGATCATGCTCAGTGATGTTGGGGTACCTCCTGAAATCATTGTGATAAGGGCAGCCCGGATTCCCTTCGAGTCCGGCATTCATCGTTCTCTCCTCACCACCTTCAAACATCCCCCACATCTTGGACAGCTGGAGTGCGATAAATCCTGCCATGTACTGAGCCTCACGCGGTTCGTCAAGGCAGATCGCCATCCGTTGGGAACTTATAATGTCCCGTGACGTCAGATCGGTGTCGCGGTAATGCCAACCGCCGTCTTCTTCTTCTGACGCATAGCCGGATGTATATCCTTGCGTGTCCATGTCGTCATCTTCTCCCGGAACTTCCTCCGCTTCGTCCTCATCCTCCTGTGCTGCCGCATCGTGGTTAGCTTCTTCCTGTGCACGCCTGGCATCTCCAGAGACGTTGGGGTTTTGGTTGTCCTCCTCGTCATCGGAATTGATGTGAATGCAGTATCTTCCGATGGAGATCAGTTGTGCCTCGCACTCCAGGCATAAGCAGAAGCAGGTGGGGATCGCGGTCGCACATGATGGACATATCCGGCACCTCAGTCCTTCCCATGTCTCATCATTCAGGATGACGACTTTGCTGACTTCGTCCCGGACCTCGTTGACCTGTGCGTTGAACTCTTCCATCTTGTTGTTTCGATAGAGTTCGCAAGCACGATTAACCATGTCAACGATGTAGTGCAGATTATCGGCACCTGTCTCAGTCTCCGGCATCCTCTCGCTGATCTTTGCGACGTTCTGGAGGAACATCGCAGCCGACTCTTGGGAAGAGTTGACAAAGCCAGGGCAGATCTCGTTCTCCACACACTTCGAGTACGCCCTCTTGATGTCAGCGTACTCCAGGCGCTTCCCTCCGTTGCTTTTGCCAATCCAAATGGACTTGACCTCATAGAACGGGATCACGTCAAAGACCATGAAAGTCCCATTAGCCGCGACTCCAGCCCCATACCGCGCGAGGGTTGCACTGGGAATATAGATGATCGCAATCGGATCCCCTCTCCTCACGTTCCGTAGCGTTGTCTTCGTCGCCACGTTCATCTCATCCCATGGAGCAAATGCCCCGAAGTGCAGTGCTAGCCTGTTACCGCCATCGATTCCGCCGGGGACTATCCCACAGCGTACGATGCTTGGCAGGTTTTCCACATACGTCACATGGAATGCTCCTCCGAGAGTATCACCCATTCTTGCGGAATACCTATTCGCCAGTGCGGATGAGCTCATGAATCCAAAATCACTGTGACCGGTTGTGACTCGGATGCACCAAGGTCTGTACCATCCATCGCATCTGTTGAACATCCTGTCGATGTCGTCCCGATCCACGCCAGCCTTGGTCATTTCCTCCCTGGCTGCCCTCGTGTCGTTCGGGTTCATGATGCTCGGAAACCTTGCTGCCAGAACCTGAAATCTCGATTTCTTGTGTCCGGATTCCTGCCACTTGATCACCTCCATGATGCCCATGTATCGTTTCGCTCTCGTGGTGTATGGTGGGAATATGTCGTTGTTCCGGTCGTCAATGACAGCATCAATGTCGACCCATCCACCCTCGTCGCACCTGAAAGCACTTCCTCGGCAATTGCCGATCTTGTGTCGAAGGACTCTGCATAGGTCGTGAGATAGCTGGTTTGCTTGGTCCCTTGAAGTAAATACCGAGCGATCATCACCAATCCTGCATAGTGGAGCACCGTCGAAAGGAGCAATGCAAAAGTTGACACTCTTGCCAAGTTGCATCACGTCCACTTGCTCAAGGATTGCACCTCTGGGAAAGTACCTGGGAATAGACGCGTATGCCCGTGGCATATGCACTTCAATCATGTCGCCGTACTTCGGGATGTAGCACGGGATGGTGTCGCATCCCATCTCAAGCGTCTTCTTGAATGTCCTGCTGTCCCCGCACGGGTTGTATGTGAGGTCGACGCCACCACATTGTAGCTCTCCTCCCTCAGCCGTGTCAGCCATCTCCACCAAATTAATAGTGTAGCTGTACATCTCAATTGTTTCTTTCCCTGCTTGTCCCCTTTCTTTCTTTCCTTGGACGTTGATGAGGACGGTTCCTCCGTATCCCCCATGTCTTCATCAGATGAAACAGGGTCACTGCTGAGTAGCTCACGGAGCACCTTCATCGCCTTCTCATTTCCAGCAGCCTCCTCAATGTCCTTGCAGTCGCCGTCGTGGGCCAGGTTCGCGCACTTCTTACAGATCCCCATATCTCCCATGCACTTCTCCATTGACTCCAGGAATCCTAGTGCCGCTCTCCGCCCGTCGATCACACGCTGCTTCTTGTCTTCCTTCTCAGTATTGGTTTGAGAACTTCGACTCGGGTCTGGTGCTTGACCAAGACCCTCATCTTCGCCCTCCGTGGCCTTTCTCTTGGAACCTTGTGCAGAGGGCTCGGTGATCAGGGATCGTGGATGTCTGGGCTTGACCTTGTTCATGATGTCAAGCACCTCCTTCGTGGGCACGCCGAGCTGTGCGGACGGTCTGTTCCGCTTTCTGTTCTGGCCCGTCGTGTGGGTCACGTTCCCAGCGAGGTGTCGCACTATTGACTGCTCGAACTCCCTCTTGATCTTCCATGCATCCTTCCACAGTGGCAGTTCGTGCTGGAAGTACGACATCACCTCAAAGAATCCCAACACCATCTCGACGACGTCTCCCAAGGATTCCTCGTTCGTGGTTTGTCCCAGGAGTTCATACATCGTTCCTTGGTCGAGCACACTCTTGATCCATGACGAATATGCCACATTGCCGAGATCCTTGCCTATCAAGAAGATGGACATCCTCTCCTCGACTCCCTCGGAATTCTTGCACACGATCACATCCCGGGACGCGCACAATTGCTTCCCGTGACCGTTGTTGTAGAACTGCGCTGCTTGATCCACAGTCATGCTCACGAATCCCACGTGAGAAAGCTCCTTCTTCAGCCTTGAATACGCGAGCTCCCGTATGATCGTGATCATGGCCTGGATATTGTTGACGTCCACCATGAGGTTTTGAAGGTCGGGGATTGCCACCACGCATTCCGCGAAGAGGCGCGTGTACATTTTCTTCCCCTCGATAGACATTGCAATACCGTTCGTGTCCGCGTTCCAGTTCGCGCAACAGTTCACGCAAGAAGAGGGATTGTACTTCGACTTCGGTCCGAGCACCTTCGACTTGCTCATCTGCATCTCTTTAGCGCAAAGTTCGCAGATAAACTTGCTGAGCTCCGTGACCGTATACCATCGAAGACGTTGATCACCGGCATCGGCTTTCCCAAAAGCATCCTGCTCGCCGTGTCCTTCATCCTGCCGCTCTTGTTTCCTCTTCGACTGTGCAGTGAAGGTCGGCTTGTACTCGAATTTCACCTTCGATTCCTCCATGTTCTTCGGGATGTTGAATCGAAGGTCGGGCTCGTTTATGCACGTCCCCTCCAGCTCACACACAAACGCGTTGCTTGGTGCGACCGCATCGATGGATTTCTCAATCAGCAGTCGTTTCAGGAGGAAATGTTGCAAGTTCGAGCTCCCAGGGATCTTGTAGTTCTTTCCTGTGAGCGCATGGACCACGCGCCACAGGCGATCGTTCTCGGTCACCAGCGCGCCTGCCGCCTTGCAGATCTCGCTAACCTTGTTGGCGATCGTCCCCAAGTCCCCTCTTCCACCATGGAAAGCAACATCGCGATTCACGCTCACCACGACCAGGCCCTTGCATGTGTTGACGAGGTCAGATATCGCCTTCTGCAGGGAGTCGATGATGGGGTTGGCGGTCACCTGCCATCCGCATCCTCTCATGCACACCCAATCATATAGCGACATCCAGATGTGCACCGACATTGGCGAGTCATCCATGTCTCGCCTCCGCCGTTCAGCGATGAGCTTATCCAGCTTCTGCAATCGGGAGATGATATTCAACGTGTCGTTGGGTGAGGAGACTTGCTCACTCGACCCATAGTATGATCTCTCCTCGATGTTTGTCCATCCCTGTTCGTTGACCATCATCTGGAAGGTCTTCGTGCTCCCTTTCGAGTTGACGGCCCTCAGGGGCCAATCCAGGACCAAGAAGCTCTTCTTGTGGATCATCATGTCGCGAATCGTCGCCTCGCCAATGGGGCTCCTCTTCTGCCTATTGATAATCCGGTTCAACTGTCCAGGTGCGTTGTCCGGGTTCTTCTCCGCCTGAATCAACGCGTTGATGGCTTTGGCGCCCGGAAGGCGTCCAGTAATCAAGCATCCTGTTTGGGCACACAAGAAAGCATACAGCTGTAGCCATGCCGCATTTCCCTTCCCAACATAGGAAAGAATGATCTTCTCCGCGCTGGTCTTCTCCTCGAAGTGCAATAGCGAAGAGGTCAGGCATCTCAGCATACACTCCCAATATGTTGCGTTCTTGCCTTCTGCAAGACACGGCCCAAATACAGTTTGTATGATTGGGTACCCCGTATTGTTGTCTATGTTGAATTTCACATTGACAGTCGCGCCGCCCAAAGTGGTACCCCCTTCGAATGAAGTGTAGGTATCGTGTCCAGCAGTTGGGTTGATAATTACCCATCTGTCGTCGTCACCGCCAGAGTTCATTCGGAAAATGGAGTCGATGATCTCGTTGTCGATCTTGACAGCATCGCTGGCTTGCGACCCCCCACTTGGAGCTCCCGGCTGGGGGACTGGCCCACCAGCGGTTTGACTCCTTTGTCCGGAGCTTGATGCCGACTTCTGCTGTCGCTCCGTCTTCCGCGGCGGCTCCGTCTTCGATGAGCCCATCACCCACCATGTCGGCTCTTCCCCAACCACGAAATCCTCGGGGTACTTCTCCAGTTCCCTCTCGACTTCATGAATCGTGCAGTATTTATTCTGGAAGAATTCGATCATGACGTCCTTCTCGGCCTTCTTCTCGATCTCCTTCATCCAGCTTACCCACTTGCGCCGATCTTGGTTCTCAGCGGCCCTGTCAGCCGCGTGCGGTGCCAAACTGATGGAGTTGATGTTCATCGCAGGCAGCTTCGACTCATAGATCATATCGATGCACCATAGGAAATCCCTGGCGTACTCAATCTCCCGGTAGAGATCGTTCAGCTCCCTTTTGTCTGGACGGAAATAAGCTGTATACGACTGATCTTTGGAGTCCTTCTCACCGAGCAATGGCTGCAATCTCCTCATGATGAAAGAGACGCACATGAGCGAATTGACCGCTCCGATGCACGCGTCAGAGATGTCACTGGGGGTTGACCCACAGATCATCCAGCGCAATAGGTTGTTCTGGCTGGCATTCTCATCCCTCCTCAGTGCATATGCGAGGTTCTTCATCGATGCCTGCAGCTCATTCTGGTAGACCAACCCAAGGTCCCAATTCTTCTGGTAGTCGTCCTTGGAACCACGACCGTAGGAGTCGATCTTGGGAGCCTTGATCACGCTCAACGTGAACACTTTCCCCCAGTTTCGATCTCTGTATCTTGCGATTCTCCGGTCGTGCCTCTCAAACTCTGCAGTTGTCTGGAACTCCTCAGAGCTCCTCCACCTTCTCGATGACGATGCCCTAGATGACTCGTCGTTGATGAATTCTTTGTACACCTCCCCAACCGGGGTGTTCTGGTGGAATGCTGCTTTGAACGACCGTTCATCGTTGTCCTCGGCCACGCCTAGTGCGAGATCCCAGATGTTCGCGATTGATCTCAACATATCCGCCCCTTCCATGCAGTACTTGGTTACGTTGAGCAACTCGGGGTTCTTCGCCAGCATCGTTGCCTCACCGCAAAGTTGGTTCAGCGCCGACACGATCTTCTTTCCCTTGCTGCAGAATTCCCTCCATCCAAGCATACATTCGTCGGCAGAAAGCTGTCCGAAAACTTTGCTGATGAACTCTAGGGCAACCCTCATAGACTGCCCTTCACCTTTCATCATCCCGCGGCCCTTGGCAGAATAGTACGCTGAGTATGCATAAATAGCGGGGACGCCGATGTCCTCGATCCACTTCACGCACATACCCAGGTCGCTGTCTCACCTCCATCCTCTTGGGCATCCTCTTGCCATCCTCGATGGCGTTCTTCACCAAATTTCCCAAGAAGATTGCTGCTTGCCTAGATTTCCCAACAGGCACACAGAAGAACTCATTCGTGTTGACGACAGTCGGATTGGCAGTCATCTTGATGATATTCTCCAGAACCAGGAAAACCCAAAATAAGCAGCTGCAAATGAAGCCACGGAATTGTCCCAATATGATCCCAGCTTCAGATTGAGGTGACGAACTCGTCCAGCTCCTCCTTGAAGCCTGGGGTTCGGGACTGACCCAGCTCCCCGTATGCACCAGAGGTTCGGGACTGGCCCAGCACCTCGGTTGTGCAGTTGGGGTGGTGCAGATTTCGCTCGCAGTAGCTTGGTGCTTCCGCGATCTCCTTCGCGTAATGCAAGCAAGAGCGAGTTTCAACGGTGCCGGTTTGAGGCACCTTGCTCGAGCACGAAAACGGCGAAGGATCACACCCACAATTATAGACGTGTACAACTGGGTTTCTTTGGTTTCACGACCAGCACAAGGTCCATGCTCATGGTTTCCATTGCATTTCTTAGACAACGAGCCACCAAGTTCAAAGTTCCATGAGACAACTCTCCATGGTTTCTTGATTGGCATGGGTTTCTTTGCATATCTTTGTTTCAAGCCATAGCGACACCCATCAAACTCGTGACTAGTCCCATCTTGCACAACCTCATGCAGTCTCTCATCTTTCCAATAATCACAACTTCCAGGCAACTCAAACAAAATCGCAGCTCGTTTTGTCATGGCATGCCGTTTAATTTCAACGAACCGTTCAAACAATCTCCAAAATTCTCTTTGTTTGGCCTCGATTTTCTCTGCGGTGTCAATTCCGCGAGTCTTGTTGAGGCGTGCCCATGATGATCCCCCCGTGCAAGGCCCGGCGAAGAACAACAAATCGGAAGGTTTGGTAAGCACATGTCTGGCGATTCTCCCCCCGTACTCGCTCAGTAAGTCATCAACCAGAGTTATGGTGACAACCTGCGGCCCGTCATGGCGGGCAAGAGCAGTGAACCAGTTACGTGGTTCGGAACATGCCATCAGCACGATGGGCCGAGCCAAGTCAACACTGTAAAGAGTGACGACTGTGCGAGTTCTCATACCAGGAAGCGAGACATGAACAGGAGCGCGAAGCACACCACCGTCATGTTTGACCATCGCGAGTTCAATACCCGGCGCTAACTGTGGCTTGTGCTTCACCGCAATGCGATACGGAACAAAACAACGACCAGGGACAAGCTGCTCGTGATTGATATGCAGACAACGCATGAGCAATTTCAATCGGAGCAACGTTTCCAAAGCAAGGTCGTTAACACACTTCAACTCTATGCGCTCGTTCGACAGTTCTTCAACAAATGCGGCCAGCACGGACTGCATGTCAACATCCCCGGACCCGACGTGAATTGGTCGTGGTCGTGGAGACCGTTCCCGCGCCGGTGCAGCGACCGGTACGGGATGAAACTGCCAAACTGCGCGTTCAACCCAACCATCAATTCGCACACATTGTAGCCCCGGGTCAACTCTATCCTCAACTTTGAGCCATGACCCATTCTTCAGAAACCAAGTGGAACGAAGCCACTTGCTCCCAAACGGTGTCATAACCGCGAGTGGAGGTTTCACACGCATCAATCTGGGTCCCTTGGCAACAACAACCGGATCATGTCCTTCATGCTCATGCAATCCCTCTTTGGATGTTAATCCAGACCACCATAGGTCCGGGGGCATGATCGGTATGTGTGTGTACGGAAATGTTGGAACTCCGTCAACTGTCCCCGAAGCGGTCTGCATGGTCCCCTTTATGGGATCACACGTGGGTGTGAGCGCCTTGAGGGTATCCGGGTCAGACAGCAAGCTCGGGTCAAGTAGACCAATCTGCAAACATGCATGTTTCCATTTGCGCCCATCATTGAACGCCTTGGTGTAAATATCGGCCGCCATCCTGTCGGTGACCTCATACGCCAAGTACATGTAATCACGTGTGAACATCTCATGCATCCACGAAATGCTAACACCATGGCTTCTCTCAAGGTGGCGCATCGTGGGGTTTCTCCCCGATCGCACGACACCGATCATAGCCTTGTTATCGTCATAGAACACAAAGTTCGGTGACTTCTTGAGAATCCGCTCTACCAGCTTGAGAGCGGGCATACCCATCGATCTCATGGCAACATCGGCCGCAACAATCTCGGCCTCGGGAGTGGAGTGACTCACACAACCCTGTCTTTTAGAGCTGCCAGACAACGGAAACCGGGTATTAGGCCCTTGTATATTCAAGTGTCCACCGGAGGTGGAACGCAGCGAGTCAATGCATCCCGCAAAGTCAGCGTCCGCATACAAGGCCAAGTGCACATCGTCCATAGGGTCTCCAACCCAACCGACCATGCGCCAATGTTTGGTATGATGCACATAGCACATCAAGTGATGCAAACCCCGATCATCGGAGTCAGTCCACCTATGCACGTTCCGTGCTAGGCGATTCACTTGCCGCAACAAATCGAAGCGAGCAATCCGCGCACCGTACAGCAACTTCATCAGTACGCTAGCGGCATGCGGAGCAAGGTGTCCACGCACGGGCTCCTTCATGGCCAACTCAGGAGTCCCTCCCCGTTGGTCCGGCACTGTGGCAGAACCGTCGGTGGGCACAAGATTGTTACACCAATTGCACACGACTGACGGCCCCTCTCTGGCAGGCTTCCGTGAGACGTGATTCTTTGTTTCTTCATGCAACTCAGGGGTGACAACCTTATTCAACTTCACGTCGCCCGCCACTTCAAGATAGCGGTCGACACAGGAACGTAGGAACTGTTCCATGTCATAGGTCACCGTTGTTACTCGGTGTCCGTTCCCGAGAGTGACGTTTCCCTTGCTTTGATTGCAACCAAGGTACATGTCAAGTCCAGTCTCGGGCTCAATCTTCAAACGTGTACGCAACATGCTCCACCCTTGGGCAAGGTTCTTCTGCGGCCCTGCCATTTTGAAGTCGTCGACATACACAACCAGAACAAGCTGGAGCTTTTCATGAATGTACACTGAAGGCCATTCTTCGCCGATGGGCTCAAAACCAACGGCACGCACCGACTCATCGCAGTGCTGCTCCCAAAATGTTCCCGCATCTGGGTGTCCGTACAGCGCCTTCCTCAACGGGACGACTGGTCTTCTGTACTTATCCCATTTGCATTCACTTGGCACGGCCTCCGGTGGCAATTCAATCCAACACGGCGTGCCTCTCAAGGTGGCCTGTATATACGCCTGAACAGCGTCGGCCATCTGCACATCCCAGCCATCATGACAACCCAGAAAATCCGCCCAACGCGAGGCTTCAAATGAAGCAGGGGAGTTCCCCAAATCTTGAAACATCGCAGCCTCAAAGCTTTGGTTCTTCACTTGGTTCCCCAGCAACACGCCTCTACCCTTGAACTTCCTCTTAGGATCACCAACAGGCAACTGTGAGTGCTTTTCAACGCAAATGCCATGTGCGCGAGCCATGTGTATTTCTTCCCCTTTCGCTTTTGCTTCTCTGGCTACAGCGTCATATTCGCGCACCGCGCCAAGATCGAAGACCCCCTGGTCGATTAATCCCGACCACTCTTTCTTCATTGATGCCAATGCATCAGGGTTGGTCAACATCTCTTTCCGGCCTACCGGCCTGGATACTAAAGCGTCGAAGAATCGTACAACTTTCACAGCTTTCTCTCTGTGCTGTATTCGCTCAGAAGTCACGCACGGCATCGATGGGTACTTCTTGGCTTCACCGTCTTCGCCTATCGCAGGCATTGCGAGTGGCACTTTTCCAGAAACTATCTCAGCAGACTCCTCCCATTCATACCAGGTAAGATCCGTCGATTCGTCGACCGATGGATCCGTCCCCGATGCTGTCTCAGCTTCGTCTTTATGACTCTCCATGACTGATGCAACCGCCTTCGTCCAGTTTGGAGTCGACTTTGATCGCTCCTCAGACTTGAACTTCCAGGCATAAATTACCACCAGACACTCAAATTCTTTCTCAAGCTGAACGTTTCGTCTCATGACGTCTTGGGACTGTTTGGAATCCATGAGAACAACCACCCCGTCGACAGGATTAACAACAATCCTGACCCATTCAAGCTCAGCCAAGTGCTTCCCATCCATTGGGTTCTTGATCTTTGATATGTTCTTCCGCAATCCCCAATTGTACTGCCATTCTACTCCACCCCAGCGGTTCCGAAGCATCGCTCGAATTCTCTTACCACCGGGCATCTGTAATGTCCGTGCCTCTGCCGGCGCGGAAATCTCAGACTCTTTACTCTTGGGATCTTCCTCTTTCCTTTTGCCACCGCCCTTCACCTCGGCCTTCTCTTCCTTGGTGTAATATTTACTCATCATCTTCCATTCTTCAGGAGTGAACTCCGGAGGTCTCGATGTCTTCATTAGCCTGAATCCATCCTTCCCGACAGGATACGGTCTTCCGGCCTTGTCGATTTTAACCTCCTTGCCATCGTCGTTGACGTACGTGATACCATCCCCAGGTAGTCCAACTGACACGTGTGGAAGGTCGGACTTCGCAACCTTCTCATCGCCCTTGGAGTGTCCATCTCCTTTTCCTTTTGAAGAGCTCGGTCTAGCATCTTCTTCTCCTGCATGATCCCCCCGATCTCCGGCGATTACCTCCGGGCCATCGTCGAGCAGTAGACCAGCGATCTGATCGACCTCATCGTCAAGCAGTCGCTTCTCGTCACTCTGCAGCAATTCAGGCTCGTAGTCCTCATCTCGATCAGGCGGTCACGCGCATCCAGACCGATTGCATCGATAGACATCTCTATCCCTTCCAAGTCTCGTTGGCAACCTTGTACTTCTGTTGTATTGGGAATGTCAGAGGAGATTTCAGGATCATCCTCTCCGTCTGATGTGGCATTCTCAACCGAGGTGGAACCTTTGCCTTCTTGATGTTCAGCTCTGCACCCGCAAATGCAGTAAGTGCCCAAGCACGATACTTGTTTGCCCAATGCATACCGGTGCTCAACACATATCCAGCAAATATACCAGTTTCCCCTCTCGGCTCGAACTTCTCCCTCTTTCCCCCTCGTGCTTCGCTCGGCTTGAAGTCCACTAGCGCACCAAAAGGTATCTTCTCGCCCTTGAACTCCTCGCCATGCAGCCTCATCCATGCACTCGATCCGTTCACCTCTTCGATGTTCATGAGATGGCACAGAGTGGTGATGGCCTGCACCCAATAACACGTGGGTAGACCGGCATGTACTAGACAAGCCGAAGTCTGGTCGATGATGAATTGATTTGTTCTTTCAGCAAGGGAATTGTTCTGCGGCCGTCCAGGCAGCGATAGGTCGTGGTTCAGCTTCAGCTCCACGCACGCATTGATCAGTTCCGGGCCGTCATCCGAATATACCTGCTTGATTTTCCTCCTCCCGCAGAAGTGCTTGATAGCCCTGACGACTGAGTCAGTGTCTCTTCTCGCGGTGGGATAAGCCATGATAATTCCGGTATATATGTCCCGGATGATGAGCGCATACCTGCCTTCCACTTCATGATCTCCTGATGCCGTCACAAAGTCGAACGTCACCAGGTCACCGAACGTCTTCACTTCTCTTTTGAATGCTCCCGTTCTCGATCTGAAGTGTCTCATCTTTGCCTTGACGCATGATTCGCAGAAGGGATTTCGGTATCTGTGTGTAAGCAAATGAGCTATGGAATTGGCGTCCTTCTTGAGGACTCCCACTTTCCTCTTTATTGATGATCCTTCGTACACGTCTACTTCGATTCCGGCATCTGGATCATCCTCATCAACCTCTTCCTCGTGAGCTTCGGCATCACCATGTCGATGCGGGACTGACCCAACATCTACAGGTATTTCCTCAGCCACGGGAGGCGGACGTACCGGACCGGCTCCTCCGGTGGCCCGAAGTCGAATGCCCCGTCGTGGTGTTCGCCCTCGGCCTCTGCGGACTCACCGACAGCGGCGGGTGTGACGTCGTTCTCATCGTCACCCCCCTGATCTGCCTCGTCGTTCGTTACCATCGCCAATACTTCCGAAAAGTGCTCCTTGAGGTCGTCTATCGTAGGGCGATGCCTGTTACTCCGAAGCTTACCATCACTCACTAGGTACGGGATGTCGTCCTTGACCTGCAAGTGCACGAATCCCTGCTTTGGCGTAACCATGAAAGGTAGTTTACCAGGCATCCAGTGAAATGCATAACCCATCTTCATGCATCTCCTCCCCACTGACAATACCGTGGGTGTCTCATCCAATACATGCGGCTCGACAGTCTCGTCCAACTCGTCCACGACTATCTTGGCCACATCAGATGTGGAAGTGGAACCATTCGCGGTCTGGAACACGATCTCGTCGTCATCTTTCACGATGTCGACACCCAGGCTCTTCGCCTTGGCTCTTCCGATGAGATCATGACCACATCCGGTGTCCATCAACCATTTCACCCGTTTGCTGATGCACGTTGACATGGCGAAAACGTTCTTCGGCATACCATGCTGTTTCTTCCAGTCGACAGCCGATTCCTTGATCTCGTCCTTGTTCCGATCATACTCGAACATTATGCTGCTCTCCTTGGTCACCGGGAAGTAGTGCTTCTTATATACATCATCCACCACTTCTCTCAGTATCTTCGCACGTATCAATGATCGTTGGACTTGGTAGGCTGATAATTCACGATGATCACTGCTTTTGAACTTCTTCTCGTCGACGTACACGTACTGATAAGGCTCATTCTCATTGTCCTCATAACCGTACCATTCTCCTTTTCGTTCCCATTGCCTTCTCTCGTCTTCGAGGTAGGTGATCTCCCCATTCTCGTCGACGTCGAGCACTTCCTTGAACCACACCATTTTCTCGGGGATCTCGGACTCGCCTGACCATCTCGATGATTCGCTCATCACGTCGTCATCGTGCTCGTGGTAGATAGTCTCGGCTTCGTCCGGTTCGACATGATCAACGTCCTTCTTGAAGCTTACCGTCCCCGCAGGAGCCGATTGCTTCAGGACTATCGCAGGCATCGCGATGGCCCTCCTCACAATGGCAGGCGCTGCGGCTTTGGCGGCAGCCTTCGACTTGGCTTGTGTCTTGTCACTTGACGTTGCTGGAGCTGAATTGTTCTTGATGAGCTCATGTCTGTACTTACAAGCGCTCCCCCTATCGCACTTCCCCTTCTGAAACGCGAAGCATGCTCCATCATCTCTCTTTGGTGACGATGATCTGGATTTGGATTTGCCCTTTCCTTTCCCCTTGGACATACTCTCCAACTTGTGCTCCGTCTTCTTGCTGTGGGAAAAAGTGCATTCATTCCCTTTCACGCACCCCTTCGCCGATTTGAAGTGGTACCAACAGGGGTTATCCTTGCTTCCGCCCGGACTCTTGCCTCTGTCGCCGGCACCGTCGGACTTGCCGTTCTTGCCAGCGTGGCCCTTTGCTTTGGCTTTTGGGAGCACAGGAGCGGCGTCAGGTCCACCGGGTTTCCCCTTTCTGCCCTTGCCACCCTGGTTCTCCTGTTTGCCAGTTGCTGGAGCCGCATCCTTCCCGCCTGACTTCATCATCGACTTGACCGATTTCTCCTTCATGTCGAGCATCAGGTCTTCCCGATCTGCCTTGATCTGATAGTCGATCAACGCCAATAAGAATTCATACGTCTTCTGAGGATGCTTGTCCGGTAGTCTATGGTAGGCATTGAGGCCGAACTCCATCTTCTTGCTCCCTTTGATCTTCCTGTAAAGGATGTCTCTGAGAGCCAGCTTACTGGGTCTGTCCTCGCTCCTCATCTTCAGCAGCAAATCATACCATTTGTTCCTGAACATGACCAAGTTCTTGTCGCCAGGAAAGTCAAGGTTGAATAAATGCTCGATGTGGTAGACAAGATCCGTTCTATCGGAAGTTCTGAATGATTGCATAACTAATGCCACCAACTCTCGTCCCTTCACGATCACCCCTTGTTGATGTCGTAGTTCAGAGTGTCGTGTAGCATCGAGGTATACGTCCTTGGCTTCGTCAGGTGCTTGTTTCAGCATGTTCTGCATGCCCATGGCCATCTTAATATCTATCGTAGCAAATCTGTCGCCACCTGAATCGCTAAGCAAATCCAGGTCTGGGTTCAACCCAAGAGCCTGCTCCAGCCATTTCGTCCATGTGTCGGTATCTGGATCTGCACATGCGCTCAGAACATTCATCAGCAGTTGCATCTTCCAGGTGTCAAGTTGATGGATCTTTGGCCAGGCCGGAATAGATACTCTCTCGGCCTCTTTCCTCGAGATTCTCGGTCGATCATTCTTGATCTCTCGGTTATCTCTCGATCTCCTTCGTCTCCTCCGTGTCCGATCGTCTTCTTCCTCTTCTTCTTCCTCGTCTTCCTCATCTCCTTCGTCGTCGTCATCCTCATCCTCATCATCGGGTGGATCATCCGGAGGTCCTCCTCCGCCACCAGCGAGGCTCAACTGACGTCGACCCGCTCCCTGCCCATTCCCATTGGGCGGGAATCCACCGTAATCCAATGGGGGCGTAGTACCGTTGTTTCCCCCCTCCATCACCACCACCAGTCGTAGTAGTGGATTGTGGGACATGCCCAACAACCCCTTGCATCTGGGATAGGTGTACATCGATCATTGGATCACCGAAAGACGGAAAGAGGATCGAACCTGGCATCAGCGACGAATTAGGGATTTGTTTCGAAGACGATGACGGGATTAACCCAGCCACCTTCTTGTCTATCCTACCTGAATTAGCCTGGGTTCCTCCCTCAGCGCGTTTCACTACTGCTCGTTCACGATGTCCATCTTTGCTGCTGGAGGCTTCCTGTGTCTCCAGCTTCTTGTGTGCACGTAGTTCCTCGTTGTCAGCATCGAGTTGGCGTACAAAACTCTCTTCTTGCTTGAGCGTCGCCTCTCTTTCCTTCAGTTGTCCCTGAAGCTCATGCATCTCCTCGAGGTACTCATCGTACATTCCCTTAGCTGTCAATCTCCAGTACTCAGCCTCCTTCGACTTCTCGTCCATCGTGCACCGTTCCTCTTGTTTCTCTTCTTTGACCTGGGCTAACTCCAAGATCGCATCCTGACGATGACCACCTTCGACAGCAATCATCTGGTCCTTCATCGACACGTCGGACTCATACTGTTTGACGATCTCTTCTTTTTCACGAAGCAAGCAATCTGCTCTCTTCGATTCCTGTTCCGCAAATACTGTAACGTCATTCAGCCTCGTCATCAGTTGTTCCCTGGAGTCCTCCAAAGAGTACGTCTCGGGGCGCTTGACGAGTGCGTGCTCCAACTGTGATTTCAGACTTTGGACCATCTCCTCCTCATTGAACTTCTCGATAGATGTAGAAGATTCTATGCCTCTGATCTGTTGCTGATAGGCTGATATCTGTTGTGAAGCCTCACGGTGTATCTGATTTGCACGTATAGCTGATTCCTGCGCGGCCGACTTCTCGCTTGCCATGTAGGATCTCATCAATGCAATCTCCCGCTTCTGCTCCATGATAGTTCCTTCAGCTTGCCTCATCTGTTGCATCATAATATTCGACTCCATGTCTTTCTTCTCCCCGTACTGAAATGCGTTCATTTCCACCTTGCGCATCTGTTGGGCTTCTTCCTCAAACTTGCGCCATGCCTCAGCCATGTGGTGTTGGTGGTGACTCACTAGATGTCCCGACTGCTTGCTGGCAATCTCGCATCGTCTTTCCAGCTCCTGGATCCGGATGGTGCTTCCATAGTCTTCTTGGTTAAGATTCGCCATTGCTGCCGACATTTCATCAAGTGTCTTCTGATATTCCCCGATCTCCACCTCCATCTTATTCTTCTCTTTGATCACGGCGCGAAAATCTGCACTGGTGGGTGATTTTGACCTCCCACCCTTCGATGTCGATCTCACGCCCTTCTGCGACGTCCGTGGTGTCGCAGGCGAAGATGATGATCTTCTCGGTGGGGATTCTCTTTTCTTCGACTCCTGATGAACATCGATCTGCTTCCATGATCTTGTGGGAGTAGATATGTCGCTGAATAGCGCGGAACCTCCGCTCCCAGGTTCATCCTGTGAATCTGCATCATATCCATCACCGCAGGAAGAGCCATCAATCCATTGGATCCCTCTGAGCTGCTGTTCCCAAAAGTTGCAGTACTTGGGCTCGCCGAAGACGCCATTGTACTGTGTAGTTATCGTTCCTTTATTGTCCCTGTACCCGCAATAAACCAGCTGTCTCCCAGTCCAGTGTAGAGCTTGTAGTACGGCTGATAACCTGTCAAGAGACGGCAAGGTGACGTCCCGTGGGACGCTGTGCACCGAACCCTCAAGCTGTAATACCAACCACGTAGAAAGGTGTATACGGACGATGCCGTTATAGCCGAACCCGTGTAAACGTTGTAAGGAAGAAGGAATGATAATCACAGCAGTAGTCCTGACCCTGCGGCGCAAGCGGTTGTTTTGCTCTTTGTGCCAATCACGGAGATCCGCAGTCACACATCGGATCTTGAACCTCAAATGTGTCTTGAGCCAAATGGCGATCAATGGAACTTGGGAAGCAACACCAACAAGGACCTCAGAACTGCTACCCAATTTCGGCACGGGGCCTAGAGGGTTTTAACACCGTGGTAGAGGTAGGTAGATAAGGCAAGCTTCTGCGTCAGCTTGTGCTCGCTTCACCAGGGCCTTGGCTTGATGTAGGTGACGTCCACATGCCCTTGTGACGATGCCCTGCAATTGCGCCAGCTCAGCCATGATGTCAGGGCGTGTCACACATGCCCACATCAATCCACCAACGACAGATCGCAGCTGTGTGACCTGCTGCGGGTTGAGAGGATGAGGATGGTCGTCGGCGATCTCCTTCTCGATCTCTGGCGCCTTCAGCATCTTGACGTAGTCTGTTTGGTCGATCTTGTAGCCGTCAGCGATGCGCGAGTAGGTGCATCCACAATGAGCGAAAGGGAGAACTTGCCTTGATAGCTTCCCGAACTTCGCCACCATGCGTGCATACATGGTGTCCAGCCACTTCTGACCTGCGGTCGCCGCCAGATCGTCCACGTGAGTCGTGATGCTAGCGACTGGCCATTGGATGATTGAGTCATCCCGTTGAGGCTGTCGCCAGACCCAGTAGTTCTCGTCGAAGACGCTCTGAACCGCGCCCATCTCCGCCAGGCACTGATGCAGGTAGAGTTGCCATGCCAGTGGGGCCTCTGAGAGTCCATAAACCGGTTTCAGGCAGATGAGAGCGTACTCGTCCTCCTCACCTGGCTTCAGGTAGAACTCCCGGTCCATCTCCCCGAGGTGTCTCCAAACATTTGCTGGCACCACAATGGCAACTACCCTTTCAACTGTCTTGATGCCCAGCTCCTTGAGGCGCTTGTAGAGCTTGTCGTAGGTCAGTCCCTTCAGAAACGCTCCAGCCACGTCCCAACTCTCGATGGGCTCCCGCTTGTTTGTGGCAGTGATAACCAGAAGCCGTTGCGAGAGTCGAGTGGCCGTCGTGCTCCTGTTCGACATCTCCTGCTTGAAGGGGTCGTGGCATCCTCGAGCACAAAGCCGTGACTTCACCACCCGAGAAGCCTCTTGCTTCTTCCATTTTCTCACCCATATCGCGTCGATCAGTATGGCGTCCTTGCCAAGATCTGAGCGCTTCACCTTCTTGAAGGCTTTCTCCTGAAGGAATTGCGAAACCTCTTTCTTGTCCGCGGCATCCACTTGATCCCAGATTCCGTACACCTGGTCTTCATGGATCGAGTCGGTGCTTGTGTCGACTCTGAAGATGCCGCCCTTGCGGATGTCCGCGTAGTACTTGTCGGCGTTAGTGCCGTGCATGGTGAAGAGGTTGGTGGCTGTCAAGGTGTGCTCGGTGGTGTAGTTAGGCGTCTCCTGTTGTGGTGGATTTGTGGTGGTAGTGCAAGGTGAGGCTTCATCTCCTGATGGTTCTTCCGCAGGTAGCTGTGTTTCCCAGCGTCTCTGGTGCATTGATAGAAATGCCTCTTGCACTCGATCACCATAGTCAGTGTAGGCGTACTTCTGCTTCTTCGCCTCCGGTCCAAAAGTGACTGTCCTGGTGTCTGTGCCAGACCTCTTGTCCGCTCGTCCGGCACCTTGATTGTCCACATCCATGCTTGCTGGTGGTTGAGGTTGATGTGGTGGTGGTTGACTGCGTGGTTCCTCCTCCAACTGCTTGTCGCCGTAGTGATACAGGTAGAGCATGCACACGTCGTCTCTATGCATGCTAGAGAGCTTCTTGACGATCATGGTCTTGCTGTTGGGGTTCTCAAGGAACGTGAGCCGATTTGTGTTCTTCGGCCAGCAGATCAACACGCCCTGGGTGTTGCCGGGCGTATTCAGCTTCTTCAACCCAACTCCTGCTCGCATCCCGTGACACTGGTCATCCATGACAAACTTGGACGCCATCTGGATGTCGCTGAGAAGGTTCTCGCGTTCCGAGTTCACCATGTCGCGGGGCATCTGGATCCACTTGTTGTGGTGGTTGATGTAGCCGAGAGTGTGCTCCTTGTAGGGACTCAGGTTCTCCACGTACTTCATGATCCTCCTCAGCGCTCTCCAGGAGTCCATCTCTTTCTGCTGGTCCTCCAACTCGTCAACGAAGAAGACTCCACGGAAGTGCCGTAGACACCGAAGAGGAATGAGGTATGGTTTCCCCTGGTACTCGATGATCGCGTTGCCGTCCCCAATCTTGAGGAGCGTAGCCGGTCCTCGCCAGCCGAAGTCATCCATGCCTTCGCGGTGGAACTCCACTTCGGAGATGCCTGGCTTCAGCTTTCCGACAGGTACTTGCTGAGGTCTCGTGCGTCCAGCCCGCACCAGTCGTGACTCCATGATGCTCTGCGTGGCTGCGGTGAGCGCTGCCTGCCTGAGTCGTAGTGCTTGCTCGTAGACGGAGATGGCCATCTGATCTGTGGTGCCGTGGACAGATTGCAGTCCCACAGAGTCCACGTCGTAGAACGGAAAAGGCAGTGCGCCTGTGACGCACATGTGTGGAGTGTACCCACCAAGGTTGAGGGTCAGGTTCTGCGCCATGGCGGCTTCCATGGCAATGTCGCCGTAGTCCACCTCGGCGACCTGTCTCTCGAGCTCTGCCTTGGTCTTCAGCATGACCAGCTTCGTCAGGTCCACATGCTTCTCGACCAGTCCGGTTGCTGTCTTCTGAGATGAGGCGGTTCCCTTCGTAGTTCCGGAAGGGTTCCGTCGGATGTTGAGTCGCTCCATCTCAGCGCCTGCCTCGTGACTCATGAGGCAAGATTCCTGGTCACAGGTGATGGTCCTTGGAGGTCCAAACCATCTGAACCAGTTGGTCATCAGCGTCCTCAAAGTAGGACGCAGCTCCCGGCTCGTGACTCTGACTGCTGTCTTGTACCGGGTGGCCACGTCGATGATCAGCATGAACGTGTTCTCCCAGAGAAAGAAGAAGTCCACCTGGATCTCCTGGTTGAACGTAGTCACGTGGCCCGTCTTGACCTGTGGTCGGTTGGGCAACCGTGTGAACCGGTTGCAAACCTTGCATTGTGCCACTGATTTGGAGATCATGCCGATCACTGACTTGGGCATGCCGGCTCTGATCAGCAGGTTCGTCATGTCGCCAACTCCCGCGTGCCAGAATCTTTCGTGAAGGCCGAGAAGTAGCCTTTCGGCCTGTAGATGGTCATGCTCGGCAAGTCGCGGAAGCCGGTGAAGAACTCGCCTGAAGTCGTAGAGTGGATTCATGGGTGCTCTGATGACGCCCTGGTCCGAGTCACCCTCTGCGATGTCCATGGTAGTATCTTCTTCCTCCTCCTGAGCCTGTTGCTTCTCCGATTCCTCCGCCAGGCGCTGTACCGGGTCCGTGATCTCCTCTTCATCGGCCTTCTCCTGGACTACCTTGAACTCGGTAACTCCGGTCCATCGGTCTTCGCCCATGAGGTGGCGATAGCTGTCCCTGCGTGTCCAGGTGTCGGAGATCACCAGCTTCGAGCCCGCCTTGTCGTAGGGGTCTGCGACGGTTCGTCTCTCTTCCGCGAGCTGCTCCGTGGGGATCGGGCAGGCAATGCTGGTGGGCACAAACATGTCTAGGCGCGCCTTGACGTGGTGCCTCCGTAGTATGCCAGCAGCCTCGTCGATCTCCCAGTGATCTTGATCATTCGGAGCAGATCCAAAGAGGGCTATCAGCCAGCCATCGTGCATGATCTTGGTTCGCGGTTGGCTGAGCGTTCTGATGTCCTCCAAGGTGAGGGCAGTCCAGCACTTGACGTCGCCCTTGAAGACCAACCGCAGCGGTGCAGATGCCGTGCGAAGGTACGGCATTGGAACAGGGATCTCGTCGTCGTGAAGGGTGCAGCAGATGCCCTTCACATCCAGGACCTTCTTGAAGATCTTGCGAGCGATGGCCAAGTAGACCGGATCCTCCGTCCAGTGCCGGTACTTCTGCTTGTGGGCCTCAATGATGTTCACGCCTTCCTCCACTACCTTCAGGAAGAGCAGTTTCAGCATGAGCGTGTCGATCGCCGGCATCTCATAATCCATGGTGAGCTTGACGTCATGGATCGTAGGATGCCGCATGGCTTCCCTCTTGAACTGCTCCATGAGGTCTGGAAGTGTAGTGGTGACATTCCTGGAGACCTTGGCCGATGAGGTCCCCGGTGTAGGCAGTGAGGATGCATGCCGGCACTCTCTGGGCACCAGACTGTGCTCGGTCCCTGGAGGAGCTTCTCTGCCCAGTCGGCACTTGTCGCACTTGTAGTAGATATGGTAGTCCTCATGTCCTCGACTGGGTTTGCCGATGAACTTCTTGATGTCGGCTATGATGGCCTTGCAGAAGCCCCGGGGGTAGACCGCCGCCATGATGGTGCGCTGCCGGCCGAGGTGGTCTGATCCTTGAAGTTGAGAGTGATCGCGATGTCTTCCTTGGCATCGCTTGCACGAGTTGCGCAGCGCCATGTTGGCTTGCAGTCCGGTCGGCTTCATAATGGGGATGCGGTTCTCATCGCAGGCTCCATGCATGCATTGGTCAACCCGCTGCCTTGACCGACATCCCTCAATGTCTCTCAACCTTGCCATAGGCGAGAGCGTCCACATAGCCGAAGAGAAGGGCTGCTCCAGGATGAAGGCTTTCCCCTTGTCTGCCTGCCGTTCGGCCATCCGAAGAAGAAAACACAGAGACTCAAATTCTTCTCCTCGATCTCGATCACGGTCCTCTGGCTTCTTCCGATTGGCCGAGATAGACCAAGGCCTGCAGTTGGGCGACATAAGGATCACGTCGGGATCGATCAGGTCTTGAGCGTGTAGTAGCAGTTCCTGATGGTGCTTGTTGCCAATGTCCCAGCCATATCTGAGGTCTACTGGGAACGCAACCATCAGCCCGCTGATGAGGGCCAACAAGGAGAGCCGCGAACTTCCTGAGCAGATCTCCCAGAAGTTGCACTTCTTGCGTGAGCGAGAGCTCGCCCACTGGTGGTAGTTGTCGGGCTTGATGACTCGCTTCCCGGTGTGCTGGTAGTACTCCTCTGGCATCAACTTGTACTGCCTCCGAAGTTGCTGCTGCTTCTGTGCTGGTAGTTCGTGAGGTATGTCATCTCCGGGGTAAGCAGATGGCAAGTTGAAGTAGCACTCATCTGGGGCAGTGCGGTGGTAATCCTTGTGGTTCTGGTCGTGCTGGTTGTCCTTGGGGTTGCTGTGGACTGCTTCCGGTGGAGAGTCAGGTGACTCCTGTTCCGGTGATGGTGCTGCATGAGTGGTGTCCTCTCGAAGTGTGAAGTGCGTGAAGCCGGTCCAAGTGAAGGGATTCACGGGATTGTTGGTGCGCCAGTTGTCGAAGACGTCGTGTGCTGGTTGACCGTCTCGTGGCTGCACTTCTGTGGATCTCCCATCTTGTAGTAGATCGGCTTCTACGCCTGGAGGTAGCTCCACGTCCGTGGGCAAGAAGAATGCCATCCTCGGTCGTCGATGGACTCTTGTGACTCTGATCGGTCCGTCATCACCGAAGTCCACCGTCCAGTAGTCCTCGGGTTCCAGGTCCGTGCCGTCCACGATGGAGAGGTGCTCTTGCTTTCCAGATGGTAGTTCATGAGGTTCACTCCGCTTCCGTCCTGGGCTCTTTCCATCAGAGTGCCAGACACTGTACTTCGTGTCCGACCATCTCTTCGCGGACTGCTCCTGGACTTTGGAGAGGAAGGTGGCTGCCTTGCGGTGCTCCTCATTCTCTGAATGCATCTTGCCGTCGACCGGCAGCAAATAGTGCTTGGAGTCCGTCAACAACAGCCTATAGAGACTGAAGGTCTTCATCTCCTTGTCCGTGGGTAAGATGAGCAGGCCGTCGTTGTTCTGGAACCAGGCAGAGGCTATCACGGCTCTCATGCCTACCAAACCTGGGTTCCCCACCAGCGCAGGGCATAGTGAGGCGTTGCCCCCGATGACGTCCGCGGTGTAGGTTGCCTCGCGCAGTTCCTCGAACATCGGGAGTGGCATAGTGACCTGGCCCAAGATAGGGTCTGACTGGCCCGAGATGCCAGTGACCTCCGCTTGCTTCTCCTGCCACTGCATGCTTGTCTTGATGACGCTGGACTGGTCGCAGTGGTCGACCAGATCCCTCAGAGTTTCCGTGCCAACCAGGCTGTTGGCTGCTCCAGGGTCGATGATGAGTCCTCGTCGGCGATGGCCGCCGACTGTGTGGTAGACCTCATCGACGCTGTCGCCCTCGGTCTTGTAGAGGCCAACGTGGAAGGAGAAGCTGAGGTTCTTGGCTCCTCTGTTTGCGGAATCGCTGGCATCGGCGTCTGTCGAGCTGGATGGTGGTTGTGGTCGCGGTCGAACGAAGAGGTCCTCCATGTGTTCTCCTTGACCAACGCTTGAGGTCTTCTGGTTCTGCGGCAGATCACGTGATGGTGGTGCGTGAGGTCTGAATGATGATGGCTGTGGTGGCCCGGAAGGGGATGACGTGGTCAACGTAAGTCCTTCTCGGGCATGTCTCACCTGGTTCATCTCGTTGGTCTCGGTGTAGTATCGTGGGCCGCTATACTTGCCCTTGAACTTGCCCTTGGACTTCCCCTTGCCCTTGCCTTTGGGTCGGTAGCCACGTCCCTTGCCTTTCGGCCTCCATTTGCCTTTGTCCTTGCCCTTGTCCTTGCCCTTGCCGAAGGACTCTCTGGCCGGGCAATTTGCAGCGAGATGCCAACGGGATCCGCAGACAAAACAGCCTGCGTTGCCTTTGCCCTTGTTGAAGCCCTTGCCATAGACCTCCGCATTCTCTGGGTCTTGGTTCTCCGAGTCGGGCTTGTCGAAGTCTGCCGTCCATGAGGTGGCTTGGTCCGCAGTTGCATCTCCCTGCCACTCAGACTCATCGTACCACCAGTCCTCGGTAGTGTAGTCCTCGAAGTAGTCCTGGTAGTCGTGGTCAGGACTCCACCAATCATCTCCATCGTACCAGTAGTACATCGAGTCAGCGGCCTGGTAATCGAAGTAGTCCTCGCTGTTGGGGTCCATCTCGTGCTCCTCGGTGCGGGAGTCCTCGCCATAGAAGATGTCCCCCTTGTGTCCATCTGCGTGTTGGTGAGCAAGTCGCAGTGCCAGGGCCCTGATGTCATTGAAACGGGACATGTCGCCCTGCACCTGCAGTTTGAGGTCATCGCAGAACTTCTGGCTCATGTTGCTCTGTTTCAGCCAGAGGTACGATCGACCCACCATGTTCATGTCCAGGCCTGCACGCGTCTGCGCCTCCTCAAACCGCAAGTCCCACTCCAGTGAGAACTCCTGCAACGTCATGGCGTTCTTCCTCTTGAAGTCGAAGAAGGCTTCCAGCGCCTTCGTGAGGAGCTGCTCATCCGACTGGCCAAAAGCAGCTCGGAGCGCATTGCAAAGTGCTTGCACTCCGCTCGGGATTGCATGCTGGAGGATCTGCGTGGGGTCAGCCGGATCTCTGACTTCGTCCACGCTCAGGCGAACCAGTGCCGCGTCGCCCACGTCCACCTGGCCGTCAGGCCTGACAAGCCTGAGCTCAAGGGCCACTCTTTGAGCTCGTGGCCCGAGCCTCCCGGCCACGATGGGGCCCACGCACTCATCGGGCACCTCCGTCTGGCGATACCACAGTCGAAGTCGCTGGAAGTAGGTGGTCAGCGTGTAGTTCGGATCTCCTGGTTCCCATCCAGGAGGAAGGTCTCGCCGGAACTCCGTCAGTGGTATTCCTCCGCCGCCGGAGGGCATCGCCATGCCTGCCACGATGAGGCTGTAGAGCAAGAGGGCGAAGTGGATCAGCTTGGTTCTTCTTCCAGTGAGCGAAGGTTGTGGCTCGGTCCCCGGTCTCCGCCGCCTAGACCTCGCCAACCGCCACGTGCTCTTAGGCGGTGATACGAAGGCACCGTCCAGCTCCTTGAGAGCGAGGTGCCGATTCTCGTCGTAGGTGAAGATCACCTCCGAGATGCTCATGCACCAGCGGCGAAGCCGCCGAGGCTGCGAAATGGCGCAGCCGGCCGGATTGGCCTCGGTAGCCTAGACGGCGAAGCAAGGCGCTCCGCTACCAAACTCGAACAAAGCGCTATTTCCTATGCTCAAGCCCGGGCTGTCGGCGGGTGTGTAATTTCACTAGAATCTACTCACGACACCCAGCAAGGGCCAACCGAATTGCGTCAATCTGTCAGGTCAGCTGACGCAACTGCAACGCGGGGGTACTGCAACAACGTCCAACTGCTCAGCTAGACCATGCCGAAACCTGGCCGTCCCTGGAAATAAATAAGAAAAAAACCGCCTGCAACTGAAGTTTGAACTGCGTGAACCTAATGAATCACAAGCGATTGAGCTGAGACACTGCCAGCGCTGCGAACCACGCGACCAGGCCCAGCCTCTCCAAAACGGCAAGGCTACCACGGGAGAGTGTTGGACGCGATGGACGCTTAAGATCTGAGCTCCGGACACAATGTGCAGCTGCATTACTACTTTCAAGAGATCTCTGCCCCTCCTTGCCCGTTGCCATGCCTCAAACGCGCCACAATCTAGCAAGCTGAATCACAAACAGATTGAGCCACACACCCAAACGAGCAAATAGAGGAGCTCGGAGTGCACTATGAACTCAGCGCGCCACTCGAAACCAACTTGCGGCAAACTTGAGGCATGGCCCAGTACCCGGCGCTGTGGAAGGTTGCCAACGGCACGTAATGGACAAACTGCACAAAGGGCTTGAGATTGATTTGGCCTCACGCTCACGGCGGCTTACACTGGGGGAAGCATGAAATGGTCACTGGCTCTGTCACGGATAAACTGAGGCATCAACCCACGCAGGTGTTGGTCCAAGGGCAGTGGTGATCCATGCTGGCACACCCACACACATGGCAATGACAACAGCATGCTTTAGGTGCAACTGCAAATGAGGCCAAAGGCTTGCCTCAACACACACCGACCGCAAGTTGAGCAGTGATGTGCCCGGGGCCTTGCTTGCTCAATGTCTATGTCCAGGGAAATTCATGTCAATCCGTGTAACCCCGCATCCCTAACCCAAATGACGCTGCAAGCGAAGCTAAGCCCGCCGCGGTTTGAAGCCCTTACAGCTTGCGCACCACTGCAGCAAATCGTTGACCTTGGCTCCGTTGGCACCCCAAGACATGGCCAAGATTGACAGGCCAAACAGGGCATCCTTGGCTTGAGCAGTGGGCAGGCACGTCAGCGTCGAGAGGCAAATCGTTGCCCGCCTGGCCGGGGCGTCGCAAGAATGACGAAAGCAAGACCGATTCAAACTGCAACTTGCGACAAAAGATGGAGGAAACAAAAAGGTGCCTACCTGCGCGCACTCCGTGCACTTGTCTTTGCCTGCACGCCTGGTGCCTTACATTTCTGTCGAGGCACTTCAGCTGCCAGCAGCTGCGAGAGCTCCTGACGGGCCAGGGACCCACGGACCGGTGCTCTCCAAATGCTCACCCCGCTTGGCGCCCCTCTGGCGCCGTTTCGCGGCAGTTTTGGGGGCTTCGGGATCCGGAGCTCGAGCTCCACGCAATACATGGCCTTGGCGGGTGACACGAAGCGCACCCGGCGGATGCTCACAGCCTTGACCGATAACGAAGCCAATCTTTCCGACAAGGCCAGCTCGCTGTAGTCGAAGGCGTAACAATGCACCCGGCAGAGGACTCCAGCTTGGCTCACGCGGGGCAGAGCTTCGGAGAACAGCTCGAGGGCAGTCTCGGGTAGGTTGAGGACTAAGTGGACCAAAGGCACTTCCGGAATGGCAGCAAGCTCCTCCCAAGCACCCCGCAGAGCTATGGGTAGCAACTCCCGCGCGTCCATACACAAGACGTGGACATTGGCATGATTCCTGGCTGTCACCATTGACCAGTTTGCATCTTTGTTTGTTTCGTTTCGAGAGGCCGGCTTTCATGGCGCGACTTGCAATGTACCAGCTGCATTTCCCATCCAATCAAATATGCTTGCCGAGACACAGCTTGGCGTTCCGCTCAACAGCTTCCGCTGCGGCAGGATTCAAGTCATTGGCAATGACGTGGCAGCCTTTCCTGGGCCCAAGCCGAAGAGTGCACAAGCCATCCTCTCCGGTCCTGTCCATGTCCCGACCCAACCGGCTCAACCGGCGGGGGGTTTTGCCCGGGCCTGGCCGCGAGCAGCGCCAGCGCCCCGACACCGCAGCAGAGGTCCAGCAGCAGCTCGCCGTGGCCCAGGCCCGCTGCCACGTGCCCCCGCTCCGCCGCCAGCCGCGAGTTCCAGTAGACCTATGGCGACCCATGTCTTCTTCATTTACTTGTTTGTAGGCCACGGTCATGACACCTAGAAAAGAGAAGAGAGAGAGAGGAGAGAAGAGAGGAGAAGAAGAGAGGGAGGAGAGGAGAGGAGAGGAGAGGAGAGGAGAGGAGAGGAGAGGAGAGGAGAGGAGAGGAGAGGAGAGGAGAGGAGAGGAGAGGAGAGGAGAGGAGAGGAGGGGAGGGGAGGGCAGAGGAGAGGAGAGGAGAGGAGGGGAGGGGAGGGGAGGGGAGGACAGGAGAGGAGAGGAGAGGAGAGGAGAGGAGAGGAGAGAGGAGAGAGGAGAGAGGAGAGAGGAGAGAGGAGAGGAGAGGAGAGAAGAGAAGAGAAGAGAAGAGCGAGAGAGACAGCGAGAAGAGAGATAGAGTGCTAGAGCGAGAGGGAAAAGTATAAAAAAGGAGACGGGGAAGGTCAAGGAGAGAGAAGGGGAAAAAAAGTTCTGCAAACTATAGCTCTGATATCTTTTGAGACTTCCCCCACCTTCGCCGGGCTTAGTGGTGTGTCATATTGACATGTGTGCTGCTACTGGGTGTCAGGAAACGGCTCAGGTCTCGAAGTCGCCCGGGTTCCGCGTTTTGATGACATTAATGCATGAGCGCATGGGTGCCCATGGGGAACAAAACAAACTTGCCGGAACAAACAAAAAAACAAGCAAAAAGAAGCCGAAAAATGGGACGATCCGACCCCTTTGGTCCAGCCAAAGCGACCTCCTGGAAGTCAAAGTGAAGCCGCAGGCCGTGCTCTTGAATTCGGACGTATGTGTCAGCCTCACCCGCAATGACTTCCATTTCAAAGGTCCGGAACAGGTTAGAGACCTTCCCCAGCTTGGCCACTACAGTCCTGACCCCCCGCTTCTCCAAACAGATTTGGCCGATCAAGGTGCGATGTGGCCAATGCTGCTCTTGCAGGTTGAAGTGAGCAATGTGCCCCACCACCTCGTAGCCGCTGGGTACGCTGACCCACGGGGGCAGCAAACGGCTGAGGGCCTGCTTGTAAGTGAGTTGCTCGTACCCCAGAGTCAGCCTGTGTAGTACGAAGGACCCTCCCAACTCTCTCATGAATTCCTGGGCGACGGCTGGCAGATGCTCTGGCGTCTTGCCAGGAGCAAGGAGCAAGAGGGAGTCGTCGCCCTCTGTGACCACGTTACAAATGCCCTGTTCCTTGCTCCTTGGAAGGCAAAGATCCAACACGCCGGGCACCTGTCCCAACCTGTAAGCGCCATCCCCCGGCAAACGCGCAGCCCACAGCTCCTGCTCAGTTTCCAGCTCCGCCTTCGCCTGCGCCAGCTCCATCGCCCTGGCATTGGTCGACGAGGGCGCACGGGCCCGAGCTCCTCGCGCGCGCTCCCGGACCGTGCATCGTAGCCTCGGTACCAGGATCGCCGAGACCCTCCGAGCCAACGCCAACGTCGGGGACGCCCACACCAAGGATGCCCAGGACGCCTTCTCTCTGAATCTGACGGCCGCCCCCAACTTTGGCCCCGGGCCTGACCTGGCAGGCCCACGCGACCTGCCCAGCATGGCAGGGCCTGCCCTGAAGCCAAACTGCGCGAGTGAAATCTCCCAAGGTCAAGGTCGACGCTCCATGCGCACTTCGCTTACGCATGTCCTCCTTGGAGGGCTCCCAGCCACGGCGCACGAAGCCTCAGCGTCCAGAAATTCTCGAGCGCTCCTTATCCGCTCTCCCTTGCCTGGGCCGCGAAGGACAGCAGTGAGGTAGCTGATCTGGTGATTCAACGGAACGCTCAAATGAAAACAAAGCACTGGGCGCACGAGCACGCAAAGCACTTCAAGGCCTCAGCTGGAGCAACCGCCGACGTGCCCAGACATCGACACACGCCATACTGAGTTTCGGACAAAAGAAGGACAGCTCCACCTTTCCGTGCTGCCAAAAACCCACCTCAAAGGTTTGAGTCATCAATGCTGACTGCCGGACCCTAATCAGTATTGTTGCTTTCGCACCGATTCAAGTTCACTAGCCAAGGCAGCAACTGGCATAATCCAGCCTCAACCCCACACAACCGCTGCAGACAATCCTCATGGCCAAGAAAGCGGGATGGCTGAGTGCCACACCATGGTACAAAGTGCTGGAGGCAATGCCGAGGATCAGTGACATCGTCAGAGCTGGTGCAATTCCAACCAGCCGCCTTAGTCAGCTGGCAGCTTCCTTCACGCTGCACGCGTGCAGCGAAGCCGCTTGTCCCAATGCCCGCTCCGCTTTTTTCCCTCATTCGTTCTCCGTGTCGCCCCAGAGAGGAGGCTGGGCAATGTCACGCAGCAGCTGCAGAACGAGGGTGGTGTCCCTGTATTCGTCCTGCTCCACATGCCACGGAACTGAGACTAGCGAACACGCTCCTAACCCTGGCACCGGCTTTCTTTAGGAGATCTGGCGGTTTATCAGTCTGGAGGTTGGGCTTGTACTGTCTTAGTCAAGGACTATCGGGTTGCTTTTGGCTGGGTTTGATTGGGGATTAAGTGCTATGACTCTTAGGACTTTGTTCTTATCTTGCTCCAGGGCAGGGTTCTGGCTATTTCGGAGCTCTGAAAAAGGGGGATGTTTGGCTGAATCGGGCGGGACTTAGCGTGACTTCATGTTTCTCCCCCATTAGCTTCACAGCTCTCGGGCTTGCTGTGGTGTATTGTTCTGTGCTGGTTTGGCAGCCAAAACAAACCGAAAAAATAATTTGTTCCTTTTTCAAGCAAACCTTACAAATATCCCCAAAACCTTACAAACATCCCCAAAAACTGCAAAACCAGCCCACAGTGTGCCGGAAAAAATAAGGGGGGGGGGGGGGAAGAAGAAAAAAAACCTTAACCGACCACAACCAAATCCCACCCCGATTCGGCCAAACATCATCCTCGATCCTAGGGCGACACAGTAGCAATCTCCGATTGCGTATCAGGGCGTGCCCTAGCCGTTTCACCTGACGAATTAAAAAGAATGGCACCATTACCACAAGAAAGTAAGAAAGTCCTCCCGCAGATCATCCAGCTTCGCCAAAGCTGCTGAATAGGAACGCCGTGCCTTCCTGCGGGCTGCTTGCACGTTGGTGTCACCAATGAAATTAGAGAAGTTCAATGCAATCGCCAAGCGCATCGGGTTGGTGACTGGCATCTCTCGTTCCGCAAGGACCTCTGCCTGACTGTAAATTTGAAACGCCATATCAGCCGCCCGCTGCTTCGCCTCGCCCTCCTCAAGTTCACACTTGAAACGGTAGTAATCTCCTTGGGTCTTTTGATAAAATATGATGCCCTCAGCCCCGCCGGCATGCGGAATAAGGCCATCCAGCAAGCTGAGCATTTCGTCGATAATGGACCGCAGCTCCTGCTCAATTTGGGTGCGATACTCCCTGTTGTAGCCTGGCATGGTGCCTTCTCTCGGTATCATCTGCAAGGCATGGCGACGTGAATGGAGAGCATTCTTGTAGGCCACCACCAGCATGTTACGCTCCTTCTCTGAAAGGCTGAAACTCTCTTGGGTCACTGCCAGCATGTGTTGTTTCATGTCGTCGAATAGTTCCGCCATCTCCGCCAGGTGGGCCAAGAACAGGGACTTGCTGCGGGTCATCGGCCAAAAGAAACAGCCCAGCACTGCACAGCAACAAGGACCGAAAAACCTTCACTGGCCTTCTCTCCAGCCCCGTATCTGCACAGCCTGCACCTCCACTTTGAGCCAAACATGAACTGTGTCACTGGACCCTCCTGACCGTCCTCTCAAGGAACCCACGGAAGCACCGTTGACCCAGGGGTGACAAGTGAACTAGGCTAGGGAGCGGTTCAGGGGGTGAAATCTACATCTTCCTTAACGCTATTCCTGCAAGCCTTGCAAACTGAGAGCGCCACCATGCTGCAACGCAACAGGGACGGAAACCGCTGCGATTGTCCTGTGACGCTCTTCGCAACTTTGCTGCTTGCATGCATCAAAACATCAACCGACGCCCCTTGCAGCCAGGCGTCGTGGCCCGACATGGCTGCATTGCATGTCCGCGCAGGCAAGGGCAGGGCACGGAAGCAATCCCACCGACTTCCGTAGCGGCATGCAACACGCCTTGACACGTCGCTGGATGTAGGCTGTTGGCTAAGTTGGGAGTCGTTGCGCTCGAGTTGAGCTAAGGTTAGCAATCCAAACCTGTGGTCCGAAAGCAAGGACCATAGCCATGTCTGAGCCTGAGTCAACGAAAATGGCCCACACATTTGTGCACTTGCCTGGTTTCTTTGGCACCGGAAAAAAGAAAAACAACAACGCCGTGCCGCAGTGCTGAATAGACAGGCTAGGACCGTGAGCTGGCAACTCACACGGAGATGTTTTTCAAATTGCGCGTTAACATTTGCACCGCATTGTTTCTGTAGAAACTGCAGTTTTGGGCGAAGAGGATATAGCTCAGGGAATCAAATCGCGTGAAGTACACACAGGTGACACAACTCAAGTGTAAGAAATAGGCTTGGCAAAGTTGGAAGAAAAGTAGAGAATGAGGGCACAACCTACCACCGGTAGCTGCCAGCACTGTGAGTTGTTTCACGATGATGTTACCGCCGCGGTATAAAGACAACCAAAACACCAAAGCAACCCAGAGGTGAGCCAAACTGAATCACCTGCGCCCAAATAAAGACCCCGCCGCCACGCCGAATTAGCGGAGAGGATAATGGGTGTTATCAAACTCACGTGTGGGAGAAATGAATGACGAGCATTGGGAGAGGGATCCTGCCTCCTGGACTCAAGTTGTGTAGGAAGTTTAAACGAAATGACGAAACAAAAATAGACAAGGACTACGACCCGGGAGCGCTTGCACAAACAGCGTCTCGCCGAACAGACGGCGGTCCGGGAAGAACAGCGGTACAGGGCAATGGTGAGCGCCTCAGCAGTGCTTGAAGCACCGGAAGATGCAAATCACCGTGCGCCGGTTGCCCTGCCTCTCACGCTCGTCGCGTGGCCATGTCCGACAGGTCCATCGCGGCCGCGTGGCGGGTCACGGTGCCCTCCGCGCGGGTCGCGGTGGGTTACGCCAGCGGTCATGACGTGGAGGAGCTCGTCACGTCCACCAACGCCACGTTTGTCTGTATGACGGCGGCCAGTATTTTTGCTCGCGTCATCTGAGGAACCCTAGGTGATCGGCAAGATGTTTCATGAGAACCTCTGGACCACTCCGAGTTGCCAGCGTCATCTCCAGGACCGAACGATTGCGTGTCGGAGCCTGGGGGGCAATGCTGAGGCGCACTCCAAGATGCATTTGTTCTGCTGGATTGCTTCATTATTGAGCTGCTCAAGCCGGCGTCTTGTTCGGACGGACCAGCTCGCAAATTCCTGCGCTCATCACCGGGCCTTGTTTACCATTTTCATTTTGGCCAGCAAACGCTCGGCCTCATGTTGCGGGCCAAGGGTCACGGGCATCATCGCCCTTTCACGCTCGGACCTCGAACTGCCCTGCAGTATCAAAGATTCCAAGTATTCCGCTGCTTGCCTCGGCGGGCATAGATCTTGTAGGGTCCAGGCAAGGGTTGGTAGGCCTATAGGACGGTCCAGGCAAGGGGGTTGATAGGCCTATGAGAGGGCGTAGGCAGAGAGGTGTAGGCCTTGGGTAGGCAAGGGCGTTGGTAGGCCCATGCCACTTGCCAAGGCCGAAGGGATGGGGTTCCGTAGGCCTTTGATAGACAACAAGGTTCTACGTTGGTCCTACACAGACAGGGCTCCAGCCCAGAAGAGGGCTACGTGATGGGGTTCGACAGGCCTTGAAGAGAGCCAGGGTCGGCAGGCCTAGTGTAGGGCTACGGGTAGGCCTAGGACAGCAAGCAGAGGCAGGTCAAAAAGAAAATCGCAAAAAACGATCCAGAACGCTCGAAATGAGCTTGCCGGGGACGAGCTAGCACGCCGCTAGCAAACGGAACGCCCTGAAGGAACCAGAGGACACTACATCTGGGGGTAAGAAAGAGTCGCGCACGGCAACGGCGCATCTTGAGATGCAACGGCTGCGTGGCAGTATTTGTTGCGCTGGAAGTCGCATGTGAGAGCAAGATGCAGGCAATGTGGGGCCTCGCTTGGAGAGGCAATTCAAAGCTTAGCGCAATCTGTCTTGGCGACTTGCATGCGTGCGTACGTACATACGTACATACAAACATACACACATACATGCAAACACACATACACACATGCATACACGCATACATGCATACATGCATGTATGCATACATACATAATTTCATGCATGCATACATACACACACATGCATACATTACATTCCATTCCGTTCCGTGCCACTCCATTACATTACGCTGCATTACATTCCATACACACGTTACATTACAGCACAGTAGATTACATTACATTACATACATTGCACCACATTACATTACATTGCGTTTTATTGCAACACATTACATCAAAAAACAGACATGGATACATACATACACACATACATACCCACATATATGCACACATACCTACATACACACATTACATTACATTACACTACATTACATTTCATCACAATACATTACATTACATTACATTACAATAAATTACATTACATACATGACATTACATTACATTACATACATACATACATTGCAAAACAATACATTACATTACATACATACATTACATTACATTACATTGCGTTACATACATACATACATACATACAAACATACATACATACATACATATGTACATATGTACGTACATCTACACATTACATACATACATACATTACAACATATACATAATGTCAAGAGACGGCAAGGTGACGTCCCGTGGGACGCTGTCCACCGAACCCTCCAGCTGTAAATACCAACCACGTAGAAAGGTGTATACGGTCAAACCGTTATAGCCGAACCCGTGTAACTGTTGTAAGGGAGAAGGAATAATAGTTACAACAGTGGTCCTGACAAATGCAGCGCAAGCGTAGTGTTTTCCGCTCTCGATTGCCGATCACGTATGAACGCAGCTTCACATAAGATCTTGAACCTCACTTGTGACTTGAGCCAAGATGGCAATCAATGGAACCTTGTAAGCAACACAAACACGGACCTCAGAACTGCTTCCCAATTTAGGCACGGGGCCAGGAGGGTTTTAACATCCCCCATTTGGGTCGCATCGTTCATCATGCGGTCCAAACACCACAAAACGTTCCAATGGCCACGGCTTCAGCTACGAAACTGTGTCGAACACTCTTTCATTCACTATTGCTACACCGTCCATTCATTGTGAAACTTGCCAGGTCCAATCAAGGCAGAAACATGCATCCACAAATCGTAGCACATTCCTATACTCAGATGCAAGAGACATTTTGCCTCTAGCCAGTACGCAACCACTTGAAATCCCGGCTGCCGCATTTGCGCATCGCGCAGCCGTCATCCACAGAAATGGGTTGGCCATAGAAATCCATAGTAGCGCACGGTCATGAGCCATCTGAATATCATCGGCAATGAAGATTTGGTGAGCAATACATGCAAAACATAGCCATTCCAGGTACCATGAATAATATATATAATGAAAAGGAAATCATCCATGAGGTAATAGTTCCATCCATGAATATCCGGAATGTCATAGCCGTCGGAATATGTAAATGTATACACATCCATTCATCTTGGACGCATGAAATCATATCATGATGTAGAGTCGTTCCATCGCAATGACATTGATGAGACGCAAGCAATAGATGGGGACTAGCCCACATCGTGCCGCAATCAACATCGGAGTGAATATACGTATTGCTGTTGGTGGGCGCACCGCACCGTATAAGCAATAATAATCCACATCTGCATTACGCATACCTGTCTCCAATGGACAGTCTGTGGGTACGTCGACGGAACTCTTCGTCCAAATTCTTTTGGGCTTCTCGTGCCCGGACACACTTCTTATGATGATCTTCTGGTATCCAATGCCCCATTCGTAGGCACCAATCCAGCAGAGGTGTGTCACATTTGTTCGGGTCAGTGGCTGCAATAATGGCGCTCACATTGACCGAATAACCGTGTTTGCCAAGGTTCAAGCCTTCCCTTACGAACGATATATATTTACCGTTTCAAAGCCAGGGAGAAGCATCTGTAAATGATATCACCCACCGGGTGCACGCGATCCTTGACCAGGAGCTTCATTTCGTCTTTGGTGATGTCGAGGATTCTCGCTGCAATCCACAGCTTGTAAAATATGTATAGCCCCTCGCACTTGCATACCATCAGACGAATGTATTCATCACGCTCCTCAGCCGACCGGAAGGCCCTTTCTCGAACGTTCTGAGACTGAGAAATCTTCAGTACCGTCGATGGCAAAAGGATCCCTTCCTGATCAATCTCCGTAATGTTGGGGTACTTCTTGAAGTCGTTGTGGTATGGACAGCCTTGCTTCCCTTCGAGCGCGGCATCGATCGTTCTCTTTTCACCCCCTTCGAACATCCCCCACATCTTTGACATCTGCAGCGCGATGAATCCCGCCATGTATTGAGCTTCGCGCGGCTCATCAAGGCAAATCGCCATCCGCTGGGTATTTATGATATCCCGCGATGTCAAGTCGTTGTCGCGGTATTGCCAACCGCCATCTTCTTCCTCAGACATGTAGCCGGACGTGTATCCTTGCGTGTCCATGTCGTCGTCTTCAGGAACGTTGAATGCTCCTCAGAGAGAATCACCCATTCTTGCAGAATACCTATTTGCCAGTGCGGATGAGCTCATGAATCCAAAATCACTGTGACCAGTTGTGACTCGGATGCACCAAGGCCTGTACCATCCATCGCATCTGTTGAACATCCTGTCGATGTCATCCCGATCCAGGCCAGCATAGTTCATCTCCTCCCTGGCCGCCTTCATGTCATTCGGGTTCATGACGCTTGGAAACCTTGCTGCCAGGACCTGAAATCTCGATTTCTTGTGTCCGGACTCCTGCCACTTGATCACTTCCATGATGCCCATGTATCGTTTTGCTCTCGAAGTTGAAGGTGGGAATATGTCGTTATTTCGGTCGTCAATGACTGCGTCGATGTCGACCCATCCACCTTCATCGCATCTGAAAACACTTCCTCGGCAATTGCCGATTTTGTGTCGAAGGACTCTGCATAGGTTGTGAGATAGCTGGTTTGCTTGATCTTTCGTAGCAAATACCGAGCGATCGTCGCCAATCTTGCATAGTGGAGCACCGTCAAAGGGAGCAACGCAGAAATTGACGCTCTTGCCAAGCTGCATCACATCCACCTGTTCAAGGCCGGCACCCTTGGGAAAGTACTTGGGGTCAACAATAGATGCGTACGCCCATGGCATATGCACATCGCTCACGTCGCCGAACTTCGGGATGTAACATGGGATGGTGTCACACCCTCGCTCTAGCGTCGTCTTGAACGTTCTGTTGTCCCCGCACGGATTGTAGGTGAGGTCCACGCCACCGCATTGTAGCTCTCCTCCCTCAGCCGTGTCAGCCATCTCCACCAGATTGATGGTATAGCTATACATTTCTATTGTCTCTTTCCCTTCTTGTCCCCCTTTCTTGCGTTCCTTGGACGTCGATGAGGACGGTTCTTCCGTATCCCCCATTTCTTCATCCGAGGAAACATGATCGCTGCTGAGAAGCTCACGGATCTTCTTCATCGCCTTCTCGTTCCCAGCAGCCTCCTCATAGTTCTTGCAGTCGCCGTCGTGGGCCAGGCTCGCGCATCTCATGCAAATTCCCATCTCTCCCATGCACTTTTCCATTGAGACCAGGAACTCGAGTGCAGCTCTCCGCCCATCAATCACTCGCTGCTTCTTCTCTTCTTTCTCAACGGGCTGAGAGCTTCGGCTCGGGTCTGGCACTTGACCAAGACCGTCGCCTTCACTCTCTGTTGCCTTCCTCTTGGATCCTTGGGTGGCATGCTCGGCCGTCAGGGATCGCGGATGTCTGGGCTTGACCGTGTTCATGATGTCCAACACTTCTTTCGTGGGCGCCCCGAGCTGGGCGGACGGTTTGTTCCGCTTTGCCCGTCGTGTGGCTCACGTTCCCGGCGAGGTGTCGTACGATTGAATGCTCGAACTCCCTCTTGATCTTCCATGCATCTTTCCACAATGGAAGTTCGTGCTGAAAGTACGACATCACCTCAAAGAAGCCCAATATCATCTCGACGACGTCCCCCAAGGACTCCTCATTCGTAGTTTGTCCCAGGAGATCATACATCGTCCCCTGATCAAGCACGCTCTTGATCCAGGATGAATAGGCCACGTTGCCAAGATCTCTGTCTATCACAAAGATGGAGGTCCTCTCCTCAACTCCCTCGGAATTCTTGCACGTGATCACATCCCGGGATGCACACAATTGCTTCCCGTGTCCGTTATTGTAGAACTGTGCTGCCTGATCCATTGTCATGCTCACGAAACCCACGTGGGATAGCTCTTTCTTCAGCTTGGAATATGCAAGCTCCCGTATAATCGTGGTCATGGCCTGAACATTGTTGACGTTCTCCATGAGATGTTGAAGATCCGGGATTGCAACCACGCATTCTGCGAAAAGTCGCGTATACAGCTTCCTCCCTTCGGTTGATCTCACAACACCGTTCGTGTCCGCATTCCAGTTCGCGCAACAGTTCACGCAAGAAGTGGGATTGTATTTTGAGTTTGACCCGAGCACCTTCGACTTGTTCATCTGCATTTCTTTCACACAAAGTTCGCAGATTAACTCACTGAGCTCGGTGACCGCATACCATCGAAGACGTTGATCGCTGACATCGATGTTCCCAAACGCATCTTGTCCGCCGTGTCCTTCATCCTGCCGTTCTTGCCTCCGTTTCGATTGAGCAGTGAAGGTCGGCTTGTACTCGAATTTCACCTTCGACTCCTCCATGTTCTTCAGGATATTGAAGCGAAGGTCGGGCTCGCTTATGCATGTCTCCTCCAGCTCACACACGAACGCATTGCTTGGCGCGATCACGTCGATGGATTTCTCCACCAACAATCGCTTCAAGAGGAAATGTTGCAGATTCGAGCTTCCAGGGATCTTGTAGTTCTTACCTGTGAGCGCGTGGGCAACGCGCCACAGGCGATCGTTCTCGGTCACCAACGCGCCTGCCGCCTTGCAGATCTCGCTCACCTTGTTGGCGATCGTCCCCAAGTCCCCTCTTCCTCCATGGAAAGCCACGTCGCGATTCACGCACACCACAACCAAGCCCTTGCACGTGTTGACGAGGTCGGATATCGTCTTTTGCAAGGAGTCAATGATGGGGTTGGCGGTCACCTGCCCCTCATGCACACCCAGTCATAGAGCGACATCCAAATGTGCACCGACACAGGTGAGTCATCCATGTCTCGCCTCCGTCGTTCGACGATGAGCTTCTCCAGTTTCTGCAATCGGGAGATGATGTTCATCGTATCTGCGGACGAGGAGACTTGCTCACTCGAACCGTAGTACGATCTCTCCTCGATGTTTGTCCATCCCTGTTCGTTGACCATCATCTGGAAGGTACCAGAATCATCATGTCGCGAATCGTTGCCCCACCAATGGGGCCCCTTTTCTGCTCCTTGATGATCCGGGTCAACCGTCCAGGTGCGTTGTCTGGGTTCTTCTCTGCCTGCATCAACGCATTGATGGCTTTGGCGCCCGGAAGGCGTCCAGTAATCAAGCATCCTGTTTGGGCACACATGAAAGCATACAGCTGAAGCCATGCCGCATTCCCTTTTCTAACATAGGAAAGAATGATCTTCTCTGCGCTGGTCTTCTCCTCGAAATGTACCAGCGAAGAAGTCAGGCATCTCAGCATACACTCCCAATATGTCGCGTTCTTCCCATCTGCGAGGCACGGCCCAAATACAGTTTGTATGATTGGGTACCCTGTGTTGGCGTCTATGTTGAACTTCACGCTGACAGTTGCGCCACTCAGAGTAATACCCCCTTCGAATGAGGTGTATGTGTCTAGCCCAGCAGTTGGGTTGATGATTGTCCATCTGTCATCATCACCACCGGAGTTCATGCGGAATATGGAGTCGATGATCTCGTTGTCGATCTTGACGGCATCGCCTGCATACGACCCCCCGCTTGAAGCTCCCTGCTGGGGGACTGGCCCACCAGAGGTTTGTTTCCTTTGCCCGGAGCTCGACGCTGACTTCTGCTGTCGCTCCGTCTTCTGCGGCGGTTCCGTCTTCGATGAACCCATTACCCACCACGTCGGCTCCTCTCCGATCGCGAAGTCCTCGGGGTACCTCTCCAGTTCCCTGTCGGCTTCGTGAATGGTGCAGTAGGTGTTCTGGTCGAAGTCGATCATGCTGTCCTTCTCGCCTTCTTTTCAATCTCCTTCAGCCAGCTTACCCACTTGCGCCGATCTTGGTTCTCAGCGGCCCTGTCTGCCGCGTGTGGCGCCAAGCTGATGGAGTTGATGTTCATCGCAGGCAGCGTTGATTCGTAGATCATGTCGATGCACCACAGAAAGTTCCTGGCGACCCCGATCTCCCGATAGAGGTCCTTCAGCTCGGACTTGTCCTGACGGAAGTAAACTGTGTACGACTGATCCGTAGCATGCCTTTCCCCGACCAATGGCTGCAACCTCCTCATGATGAAGGAAACGCACATGAGTGAGTTGATTGCTCCGATGCATGCGTCAGAGATGTCGCTGGGGGTTGACCCACAGATCATCCAGCGCAAAAGGTTGTGCTGGTGAGCTCTTTCTTCTCTTCTCATTGCATACGCCAGGTTCTTCATCGACGCGCGCAGCTCATTCTGGTAGGTCAGCCCAAGGTCCCAATTCTTCTGGTAGTCGGCTCTTGTGCCATGACCGTAGAAGTCAACCTTGGGAGCCTTGATCACGCTCAACGTGAATACCTTCCCCCAGCTTCGATCTCTGAATTTCGCAATTCTTCGATCATGCCTTTCGAACTCTGCAGTTGTCAGAAACTCCTCGGAGCTCCTCCACCTCCTTGACGACGAGGTCCTGGTTGGTTCATCACTGATGAACTCTTTGTAGACTTCCCCGACGGAGTGTCTTGGTGTAATGCAGCTGTGAAAGACCGTTCTTCATTGTTCTCGGCCACACCTGATGCGAGATCCCAGATATCTGCGATGGATCTCAACATATCTGCCCCCTCAATGCAATACTTGGTGACATTGAGCAGTTCAGGATTCTTTGCTAGTAGCGATGCCTCACCGCAAAGCTGGTTCAGCGCCGCCACAATCTTCTTCCCTTTGCTGCAGAATTCCCTCCAACCAAGCATGCATTCGTCAGCAGAAAGTTGTCCGAAAATCGTACTGATAAACTCCAATGCAACCCTCATGGATTGCCCTTCTCCTTTCATCATTCCGCGGCACTTGGCAGAGTAGTACGCTGAGTAGGCGTAGATGACGGGAACGCCGATGTCCTCGATCCACTTTATGCATGTACCCAGGTCGCTGCCCATTTCCATTCTCTTGGGGATTCTTTTGCCCTCCTCGATGGCGTTCTTCACGAGGTTCCCCAAGAATATTGCCGCTTGCCTGGATTTCCCAACAGGCACGCAGAAGAATTCATTTGTATTGACGACGGTCGCATTGGCAGTCATCTTGATGATATTCTCCAGAACCGGGAAAACCCAAAATAGGCAGCTGCAAATAAAGCCACAGAATAGTCCCAATATATGCCCAGCTTCTAATTGAGGTGCGGGACTGGCCCAACTCCTCGTCGAAACTTGAGGTTCGGGGCTGGCCCAGTTCCCCGTTGGAACCTGAGGTTCGGGACTAGCCCAGCTCCTCTTTGGTACAGTCGGGTCGGTGCGAATCTCACACGCAGCGGCTTGATGCTTCCGCGAATTCCCTCGCGTAATGCAAGCAAGAGCGAGTTTCAATGGTGCCGGCTGAATGCACTTTGCTCGAGCACGAAAACGACGGAGGATCACACACACAATTAACGACGTGTACAACTGGGTTTCCTTGGTTTCCCAACCGGCACAAGGTCCATGTTCATGGTTTCCATTACACTTCTTAGACAACGAGCTGCCAAGGTCAAAGTTCCACGAAACAACTCTCCATGGTTTCTTGATTGGCATGGGTTTCTTCGCATACCTTTGCTTCAAGCCATAGCGACACCCATCAAACTCATGACTAATGCCATCATGAACAACCTCATGCAGTCTCTCATCCTTCCAATAATCGCAACTTCCAGGCAACTCAAACAAAATCGCAGCGCGTTTCGTCATGGCATGCCGTTTGATTTCAACGAACCGTTCAAACAATTTCCAAAATTCCTTCTGTTTGGCCTCGATTTTCTCTGCGGTGTCAACTCCGCGAGTCTTGTTGAGGCGTGCCCATGATGATCCCCCCGTGCAAGGCCCGGCGAAGAACAACAAATCGGAAGGTTTAGTAAGCACATGTCTAGCGATTCTCCCCCCGTACTCGCTCAGTAAGTCATCGACCAAAGTGATGGTCACGACCTGCGGCCCGTTATGTCGGGCAAGGGCAGTGAACCAGTTACGCGGTTCGGAACATGCCATCAGCACAATAGGCCGAGCCAAGTCAACACTGTACAACGTGACGATTGTGCGAGTTCTCATACCAGGAAGCGAGACATGCACCGGAGCGCGAAGCACACCACCGTCATGTTTAACCATCGCGAGCTCAATACCCGGCGCTAACTGTGGTTTGTGCTTCACCGCAATGCGATATGGAACAAAACAACGACCAGGAACAAATTGCTCATGACTGGTATGCAGACAACGCATAAGCAGCTTCAACCGGAGCAAAGTTTCCAAAGCAAGGTCATTGACACATTTTAATTCAATGCGCTCGTTCGACAGCTCTTCAACGAATGCGGCCAGCACGGACTGCATGTCAACATCCCCGGACCCGACATGAATTGGTCGTGGTCGTGGAGATTGCTCCCGCGCCGGTACAGCAACCGGTACGGGATGAAACTGCCAAACTGCGCGTTCAACCCACCCATCAATCCGCTCACACTGTAACCCAGGGTCAACCCTGTCCTCAACCTTGAGCCATGACCCGTTCCTCAGAAACCAAGTGGAACGAAGCCACTTGCTCCCGAATGGTGTCACAACCGCGAGTGGAGGTTTCACACGCATCAATCTGGGTCCTTTAGCAACGACAACCGGATCATGCCCTTCATGCTCATGCAATCCTTCTTTGGATGTCAATCCGGACCACCACAGGTCCGGGGGCATGATCGGAATGTGTGTGTACGGAAATGTGGGAACTCCGTCAACCGTTCCCGAAGCAGTCTGCATGGTCCCTTTTATGGGATCACACGTAGGTGTGAGCGCCTTGAGGGTATCCGGGTCAGACAGCAAACTCGGGTCGAGTAGACCAATCTGCAAACATGCATGTTTCCATTTGCGTCCATCATTGAACGCCTTGGTGTAGATGTCAGCCGCCATTCTGTCGGTGACCTCATACGCCAAATACATGTAATCACGTGTGAACATCTCATGCATCCACGAAATGCAAACACCATGGCTTCTCTCAAGGTGGCGCATCGTGGGGTTTCTCCCCGATCGCACGACACCGATCATAGCCTTGTTATCGTCATAGAACACAAAGTTCGGTGACTTCTTGAGAATCCGCTGCAACAACTTCAGAGCAGGCATACCCATGGCTCTCATGGCAACATCGGCCGCAACTATTTCGGCCTCAGGAGTTGAGTGACTCACACAACCCTGTCTTTTTGAGCTGCCAGACAACGGAAACCGAGTATTAGGCCCTTGTATATTCAAGTGTCCACCAGAGGTGGAACGTAGCGAGTCGACACATCCTGCAAAGTCAGCGTCCGCATACAAGGCCAAGTGCACATCATCCATGGAGTCTCCGACCCAACCGACCATGCGCCAATGTTTCGTATGATGCACATAGCACATCAAATGATGCAAACCCCGATCATCGGAGTCAGTCCACCTGTGCACATTCCGTGCCAGGCGATTCACTTGCCGCAACAAATCGAAGCGGGCAATCCGCGCACCGTACAGCAACTTCATTAGTACGCTAGCGGCATGCGGAGCAAGGTGTCCACGCACGGGCTCCTTCGTGGCCATCTCAGGAGTCCCTCCCCGCTGGTCCGGCGCTGTGGCAGAACCGTCGGTGGGCACAAGATTGTTACACCAATTGCACACGACTGACGGTCCCTCTTTGGCAGGCTTCCGTGAGACGTGATTCTTTGTTTCTTCATGCAACTCAGGAGTGACAACCTTGTTCAACTTTACATCGCCCGCCACCTCAAGATAGCGGTCGACACAGGAACGTAGGAACTGTTCCATGTCATAGGTCACCGTTGTTACGCGGTGTCCGTTCCCGAGAGTGACGTTTCCCTTGCTTTGGTTACAACCAAGGTACATGTCAAGTCCAGTCTCGGGCTCAATCCTCAAACGTGTACGTAACATGCTCCATCCCTGGGCAAGGTTCTTTTGCGGCCCTGCCATTTTGAAGTCATCAACATACACAACCAGAACAAGCTGGAGCTTTTCATGAATGTACACTGACGGCCATTCCTCACCGATTGGCTCAAAACCAACGGCGCGCACCGATTCGTCACAGTGCTGCTCCCAGAATGTTCCCGCATCTGGGTGTCCGTACAGCGCCTTCCTCAATGGGACGACTGGTCTCCTGTACTTACCCCAATTCACTCGGCACAGCCTCTGGTGGCAATTCAATCCAACATGGCGTGCCTCTCAGTGTGGCCTGGATGTACGCTTGAACAGCGTCGGCCATCTGCACATCCCAACCATCATGACAACCCAAAAAATCCGCCCAACGCGAGGCCTCAAACGAAGCAGGCGAGTTCCCCAAATCTTGAAACATCGCAGCTTCAAAGCTTTGATTCTTCACTTGGTTCCCCAGCAACACGCCTCTACCCTTGAACTTCCTCTTAGGATCACCAACAGGCAACTGTGAGTGCTTTTCAACACAAATACCATGTGCGCGAGCCATGTGTATCTCTTCCCCTTTCGCTTTTGCCTCCTTGGCCACAGCGTCATATTCTCGCACTGCGCCAAGGTCGAAGACGCCCTGGCCGATTAATCCCGACCATTCTTTCTTCAGTGATGCCAACGCATCAGGGTTGGTCAGCATTTCTTTCCGGCCAACTGGTCTGGACACTAAAGCGTCGAAGAATCGTACAACTCTTACAGCTTTCTCTCTGTGCTGTATTCGCTCAGAAGTCACGCACGGCATCGATGGGTACTTCTTGGCTTCTCCGTTTTCTCCTATTGCGGGCAACGCGAGTGGCACTTTTCCAGAAACTACCTCAGCAGACTCCTCCCATTCGTACCAGGTAAAATCCGTCGATGCATCGACCGTAGGATCTGTCCCCGATATCGTCTCAGCTTCGTCTCTCTGACGCTCTATGACTGATGCAACTGCCTTCGTCCAATTTGGAGTCGACCTTGACCGCTCCTCAGATTTGAACTTCCAGGCGTAAATTACTACCAGACACGCAAATTCTTTCTCAAGCTGAACATTTCGTCTCAAGACGTCTTGGGATTGCTTGGAATCCATGAGGACAACCACTCCGTCAACAGGATTTACAACTATCCTGACCCAATCAAGCTCAGCCAAGTGTTTCCCATCCAGTGGGCTCTTGATCTTTGATATGTTCTTCCGCAACCCCCAATTGTACTGCCATTCAACTCCACCCCAGCGGTTTCGAAGCGTTGCTCGAATTCTCTTACCACCGGGCATCTGCAATGTCTGTGCCTCAGCCGGCGCAGAAACCTCAGATTCCTTACTTTTGGGGCCGTCTTTCTTCTTCTTGCCACCACCCTTCACCTCGGCCTTTTCTTCCTCGGTGTAGTATTTCCTCATCATTGCCCATTCATCGGGAGTGTACTCTGGAGGTCTCGTCGTCTTCATTAACCTGAAGCCATCTTTCCCGACAGAATATGGTCTTCCGGCCTTATCGATCTTAACCTCCTTGCCATCATCGTGGATGTACGGTATGCCGTCCCCAGGTAGTCCAGCTGACACATGTGGAAGGTCGGGCTTCTTAAGTTCGTCGTCGCCCTTGGCGTGTCCATCCCCTTTCCCTTTTGATGAGCTCGGTCTAGCATCCTCTTCTTCTACATGGTCCCCCCGACCTTCGACAAGTACTTCCGGACCATCGTCAAGCAGCAGACCAGCGATCTGATCGACCTCATCGTCGAGCAGTCGCTTCTCGTCACTCTGCAATAACTCGGGCTCGTAGTCCTCATCTTCGACCAGGCGGTCACGTGCATCTAGACCGATTGCATCGACAGACATCTCAATCCCCTCCAGAGTCTTGTTGGCAGCCTTGTACTTCTGTTGTATTGGGAATGTCAGAGGTGACTTGAGAATCATCCTCTCCGTCTGATGCGGCATTCTCAGCCGAGGTGGAACCTTTGCTTTCTTGATGTTCAACTCTGCACCCGCAAACGCAGTGAGGGCCCAAGCCCGACACTTGTTCGCCCAATGCATTCCGGTGCTCAACACGTATCCAGCAAATATACCAGTTTCCCCTCTTGGTTCGAATTTCTCCCCTCGTGCTTCACTCGGCTTGAAGTCTACTAGCGCACCAAAAGGTATCTTCTCGCCTTTGAACTCCTCGCCATGCCGCTCGATCCATTTACTTCTTCAATGTTCATAAGATGGCACAGCGTGGTGATGGCCTGCACCCAGTAGCACGTGGCTAGACCGGCATGTACAAGACAAGCCGAAGTCTGGTCAATGATGAATTGGTTTGTTCTCTCAGCAAGGGAATTATTCTGCGGTCGTCCAGGTAGCGACAGGTCGTGGTTCAGTTTCAGCTCCACGCATGCATTGATCAGTTCCGGGCCATCATCCGAGTATACTTGCTTGATCTTCCTCCTCCCGCAGAAGTGCTTGATGGCTCTGACAACGGAGTCAGTGTCTCTTCTCGCAGTTGGATAAGCCATGATGATTCCGGTATATATGTCCCGAATAATGAGCGCATACCTGCCTTCCACTTCATGATCTCCTGATGCCGTCACAAAGTCGAACGTCACCAGGTCCCCGAACATCTTTACCTCCCTCTTGAAGGCCCCCGTTCGTGATCTGAAGTGTCTCATCTTTGCCTTGACGCATGACTCGCAGAAAGGGTTTCGATACCTGTGCGTGAGCAAATGAGCAATGGAGTTGGCGTCACTCTTGAGGACTCCCACTTTCCTCTTTATTGATGACCCTTCGTACACATCAACTTCAATTCCGGCATCTGGATCATCCTCATCAACCTCTTCCTCGTTAGCTTCGGCATCACCATGTCGACATGGGACTGGCCCAACGTCTACAGGTATTTCCTCAGCTATGGGAGGCGGACGTACCGGACCGGCTCCTCCGGGTGGTCCGAAGTCAAACGCACCATCATGGCGCTCGCCCTCGACCTCTGCGGATTCACCGACAGCGGCGGGTGTGACCTCGTTGTCATCGTCGCCATCCTGATCTGCCTCATCGTTCGTTACCATTGCCAATACTTCCGAAAAGTGCTCCTTGAGGTCGTCTACCGTAGGGCGATGCCTGTTACTCCGAAGTTTACCATCACTCACGAGGTATGGGATGTCGTCCTTGACTTGTAAGTGCACGAATCCCTGCTTTGGTGTAACCATGAAAGGTAGTTTACCAGGCATCCAGTGAAATGCATAACCCATCTTCATGCGTCTCCTCCCTATTGACAACACCGTGGGCGTCTCGTCCAACACGTGCGGCTCGACAGTCTCGTCCAACTCGTCCACGACTATCTTGGCCACGTCGGATGTGGAAGTGGAACCATTTGCGGTCTGGAACACAATCTCATCATCATCTTTCACAATATCGACACCCAGGCTCTTTGCCTTGGCTCGTCCAATGAGATCATGACCACATCCGGTGTCCATCAACCATTTCACCCGTTTGCTGATGCACGTTGACATTGCGAACACATTCTTCGGCAAACCATGCTGTTTCTTCCAGTCGACGGCCGATTCCTTGATCTCGTCCTTGCTCCGATCATATTCGAACATTATGGTGCTCTCCTTGGTTACTGGGAAGTAGTGTTTCCTGTATATGTCGTCTACCACCTCTCTCAGTATTTTCGCTCTTATCAATGATCGTTGGACTTGATAGGCTGATAATTCTCGATGATCACTGCTCTTAAACTTCTTCTCGTCGACGTGCACGTACTGATAAGGCTCATTCTCATTGTCCTCATAGCCGTACCACTCCCCTTTTCGTTCCCATTGCCTTCTCTCGTCTTCGAGATAGGTGATCTCCCCATTCTCGTCGACATCGAGTACTTCCTTGAACCATACCATTTTCTCGGGGATCTCGGACTCGCCAGACCATCTTGATGATTCGCTCATTGCGTCGTCATCATGCTCGTGGTAGACAGTCTCGGCCTCATCCGGTTCGACCTGGTCAACGTCCTTCTTGAAGCTGACCTTTCCCGCAGGAGCCGATTGCTTCAAGACTATCGCAGGCATCGCGATGGCCCTTCTTGCAATAGCTGGCGCTGCGGCTTTGGTGGCAGCCTTCGACTTGGCTTGCGCCTTGTCGCTTGACGTTGCCGGAGCTGAGTTGTTCTTGATGAGCGCGTGCCTATACTTGCAAGCACTCCCCTTGTCGCACTTTCCCTTCTGAAACGCGAAGCATGCTCCATCATCCCTCTTTGGTGATGATGATCTGGACTTGGCCTTACCTTTTCCTTTCCCTTTGGGCATGTTCTCCAGCTTGTGCTCCGTCTTCTTGCTGTGGGAAAATGTGCATTCGTTCCCTTTTACGCATCCCTTCGCTGCCTTGAAGTGATACCAACATGGGTTATCTTTACCTCCGCCCGGACTCTTGCCTCTGTCGCTGGCACCGTCGGACTTGCTGTTCTTGCCAGCGTGACCCTTTGCTTTGGCCTTTGGGAGTACAGGAGCAGCATCAGGTCCACTGGGTTTCCCCTTCCTGCCTTTGCCACCCTGATTCTCCTGTTTGCCAGTAGCCGGGGCTGCATCTCTGCCGCCCGACTTCATCATTGACTTGACCGATTTCTCCTTCATGTCAAGCATCAGGTCCTCCCGATCCGCCTTAATTTGGTGGTCGATCAACGCCAACAAGAATTCGTACGTCTTTTGAGGATGCTTGTCCGGCAACCTATGATAGGCGTTGAGGCCGAACTCCATCCTCTTGCTCCCTTTGATCTTCCTGTAGAGAATATCTCTGAGAGCCAACTTGCTGGGTCTATCTTCGCTCCTCATCTTTAGCAACAAATCATACCACTTGTTCCTGAATATAACCAAATTCTTGTCTCCAGGAAAGTCAAGGTTGAATAGGTGCTCGATGTGGTAGACAAGATCTGTTCGATCAGACGTCCTGAATGATTGCATAACCAATGCCACCAACTCTCGTCCCTTCACGATCACCCCTTGTTGATGTCGTAGTTCCGAATGTCGCGTAGCGTCGAGGTACACGTCTTTGGCTTCGTCAGGTGCTTGTTTCAACATGTTCTGCATGCCCATGGCCATTTTGATATCTATCGTAGCGAATCTGTCGCCGCCGGAGTCGCTCAGCAGATTTAGGTCTGGGTTTAACCCAAGAGCCTGTTCCAACCATTTCGTCCATGTGTCAGTATCTGGATCTGCGCATGCGCTCAGAACATTCCTCAGCAATTGCATCTTCCAGTTATCGAGTTGATGGATCTTTGGCCAAGCAGGAATAGACACCCTCTCGGCTTCTTTCCTCGAAATCCTCGGTCTTTCGCTCTTGATTTCTCGATCATCCCTCGATCTTCTGCGCCTCCTCCGTGTCCGATTGTCATCTTCTTCCTCTTCTTCTTCCTCGTCCTCTTCATCCTCTTCGTCGTCGTCATCCTCGTCCTCATCATCGGGTGGATCATCCGGAGGTCCTCCTCCGCCACCTGTGAGGCTCAACTGACGTCGACCTGCCCCTTGTCTATTTCCATTGGGCGAGAATCCACCGTAATCCAATGGGGGTGTAGTACCGTTGTTTCCCCCTCCATCACCACTACCACCAGTTGTAGTAGCGGATTGTGGGACATGCCCAACAACCCCTTGCATCTGGGATAGGTGTACATCGATCATTGGATCACAAAAGACGGAAAGAGAATCGAACCTGGCATTAGTGACGAATTAGGGATCAGATTCGATGATGATGACGGGAATAACCCAGTCACCCTCTTGTCTACCCTAGTCGAATTAGCTTGGGGTCCTCCCTCAGCGCGTTTCACTACTGCTCGTTCACGATGTCCATCATTACTGCTAGAGGCTTCCTGTGTCTCCAGCTTCTTGAGTGCTCGTAGTTCCTCATTGTCAGCATCGAGTTGACGAACAAAACTCTCTTCTTGCTTGAGCGTCGCCTCCCGATCCTTCAGTTGTCCCTGAAGTTCACGCATCTCCTCGAGGTACTCATCATACACTCCTTTAGCTGTCAATCTCCAGTACTCGGCCTCCTTCGATTTCTCGTCCACCGTGCACCGCTCTTCTTGTTTTGCTTCTCTGACCTGGGCTAACTCCAAGATCGCATCTTGACGATGACTACCCTCGATAGCAATCATCTGGTCCTTCTTCAACACGTCGGATTTTTTCTGTTTGACGATCTCTTCCTTCTCGCGAAGTAAGCACTCTGCTCTCTTCGATTCTTGCTCCGCGAATGTTGTAACGTCGTTCAGTCTCGCCATCAGCTGCTCCCTGGAGTCCTCCATAGAGTACGTCTCGGGGCGTTTGACGAGTGCATGCTCCAACTGTTATTTTAGACTTTGGACCATCTCCTCCTCGTTGAATTTCTCGATAGATGTAGACGATTCAATACCTCTGATCTGTTGCTGATAAACTGATATTTGTTGTGAAGCCTCACGGTGTATCTGATTTGCACGTATAGCTGATTCCTGCGCGGCCGACTTCTCGCTTGCCATGTAGGATTTCATCACTGCAATCTCCCGCTTCTGCTCCATGATAGTTCCTTCAGCTTGTCTCATCTGTTGCATTATAATATTCGACTCCATGTCTTTCTTCTCC
>CAUJNA010000269.1:1189685-1312185 GCA_963377175.1 Effrenium voratum
AGCTCGGGTCAAGTAGACCAATCTGCAAACATGCATGTTTCCATTTGCGCCCATCATTGAACGCCTTGGTGGAAATATCGGCCGCCATCCTGTCGGTGACCTCATACGCCAAGTACATGTAATCACGTGTGAACATCTCATGCATCCACGAAATGCTAACACCATGGCTTCTCTCAAGGTGGCGCATCGTGGGGTTTCTCCCCGATCGCACGACACCGATCATAGCCTTGTTATCGTCATAGAACACAAAGTTCGGTGACTTCGTGAGAATCCGCTCTACCAGCTTGAGAGCGGGCATACCCATCGATCTCATGGCAACATCGGCCGCAACAATCTCGGCCTCGGGAGTGGAGTGACTCACACAACCCTGTCTTTTAGAGCTGCCAGACAACGGAAACCGGGTATTAGGCCCTTGTATATTCAAGTGTCCACCGGAGGTGGAACGCAGCGAGTCAATGCAACCCGCAAAGTCAGCGTCCGCATACAAGGCCAAGTGCACATCGTCCATAGGGTCTCCAACCCAACCGACCATGCGCCAATGTTTGGTATGATGCACATAGCACATCAAGTGATGCGAACCCCGATCATCGGAGTCAGTCCACCTATGCACGTTCCGTGCTAGGCGATTCACTTGCCGCAACAAATCGAAGCGAGCAATCCGCGCACCGTACAGCAACTTCATCAGTACGCTAGCGTCATGCGGAGCAAGGTGTCCACGCACGGGCTCCTTCATGGCCAACTCAGGAGTCCCTCCCCGTTGGTCCGGCACTGTGGCAGAACCGTCGGTGGGCACAAGATTGTTACACCAATTGCACACGACTGACGGCCCCTCTCTGGCAGGCTTCCGTGAGACGTGATTCTTTGTTTCTTCATGCAACTCAGGGGTGACAACCTTATGCAACTTCACGTCGCCCGCCACTTCAAGATAGCGGTCGACACAGGAACGTAGGAACTGTTCCATGTCATAGGTCACCGTTGTTACTCGGTGTCCGTTCCAGAGAGTGACGTTTCCCTTGCTTTGATTGCAACCAAGGTACATGTCAAGTCCAGTCTCGGGCTCAATCTTCAAACGTGTACGCAACATGCTCCACCCTTGGGCAAGGTTCTTCTGCGGCCCTGCCAATTTGAAGTCGTCGACATACACAACCAGAACAAGCTGGAGCTTTTCATGAATGTACACTGAAGGCCATTCTTCGCCGATGGGCTCAAAACCAACGGCACGCACCGACTCATCGCAGTGCTGCTCCCAAAATGTTCCCGCATCTGGGTGTCCGTAAAGCGCCTTCCTCAACGGGACGACTGGTCTTCTGTACTTATCCCATTTGCATTCACTTGGCACGGCCTCCGGTGGCAATTCAATCCAACACGGCGTGCCTCTCAAGGTGGCCTGTATATACGCCTGAACAGCGTCGGCCATCTGCACATCCCAGCCAGCATGACAACCCAGAAAATCCGCCCAACGCGAGGCTTCAAATGAAGCAGGGGAGTTCCCCAAATCTTGAAACATCGCAGCCTCAAAGCTTTGGTTCTTCACTTGGTTCCCCAGCAACACGCCTCTACCCTTGAACTTCCTTTTAGGATCACCAACAGGCAACTGTGAGTGCTTTTCAACGCAAATGCCATGTGCGCGAGCCATGTGTATTTCTTCCCCCTTCGCTTTTGCTCTCTGGCTACAGCGTCATATTCGCGCACCGCGCCAAGATCGAAGACCCCCTGGTCGATTAATCCCGACCACTCTTTCTTCATTGATGCTAATGCATCAGGGTAGGTCAACATCTCTTTCCGGCCTACCGGCCTGGATACTAAAGCGTCGAAGAATCGTACAACTTTCACAGCTTTCTCTCTGTGCTGTATTCGCTCAGAAGTCACGCACGGCATCGATGGGTACTTCTTGGCTTCACCGTCCTCGCCTATCGCAGGCATTGCGAGTGGCACTTTCCCAGAAACTATCTCAGCAGACTCCTCCCATTCATACCAGGTGAGGTCCGTCGATTCGTCGACCGATGGATCCGTCCCCGATGTTGTCTCAGCTTCGTCTTTATGACTCTCCATGACTGATGCAACCGCCTTCGTCCAGTTTGGAGTCGACTTTGATCGCTCCTCAGACTTGAACTTCCAGGCATAAATTACCACCAGACACTCAAATTCTTTCTCAAGCTGAAAGTTTCGTCTCATGACGTCTTGGGACTGTTTGGAATCCATGAGAACAACCACCCCGTCGACAGGATTAACAACAATCCTGACCCATTCAAGCTCAGCCAAGTGCTTCCCATCCATTGGGTTCCTGATCTTTGATATGTTCTTCCGCAATCCCCAATTGTACTGCCATTCTACTCCACCCCAGCGGTTCCGAAGCATCGCTCGAATTCTCTTACCACCGGGCATCCGTAATGTCCGTGCCTCTGCCGGCGCGGAAATCTCAGACTCTTTACTCTTGGGATCTTCCTCTTTCCTTTTGCCACCGCCCTTCACCTCGGCCTTCTCTTCCTTGTTGTAATATTTACTCATCATCTTCCATTCTTCAGGAGTGAACTCCGGAGGTCTCGATGTCTTCATTAGCCTGAATCCATCCTTCCCGACAGGATACGGTCTTCCGGCCTTGTCGATTTTAACCTCCTTGCCATCGTCGTTGACGTACGTGATGCCATCCCCAGGTAGTCCAACTGACACGTGTGGAAGGTCGGACTTTACAACCTTCTCATCGCCTTTAGGGTGTCCATCTCCCTTCCCTTTTGAAGAGCTCGGTCTAGCATCTTCTTCTCCTGCATGATCCCCCCGATCTCCGGCGTTTACCTCCGGGCCATCGTCGAGCAGTAGACCAGCGATCTGATCGACCTCATCGTCAAGCAGTCGCTTCTCGTCACTCTGCAGCAATTCAGGCTCGTAGACCTCATCTTCGATCAGGCGGTCACGCGCATCCAGACCGATTGCATCGATAGACATCTCTATCCCTTCCAAAGTCTCGTTGGCAACCTTGTACTTCTGTTGTATTGGGAATGTCAGAGGAGATTTCAGGATCATCCTCTCCGTCTGATGTGGCATTCTCAACCGAGGTGGAACCTTAGCCTTCTTGATGTTCAGCTCTGCACCCGCAAATGCAGTAAGTGCCCAAGCACGATACTTGTTTGCCCAATGCATACCGGTGCTCAACACGTATCCAGCAAATATACCAGTTTCCCCTCTCGGCTCGAACTTCTCCCTCTTCCCCCCTCGTGCTTCACTCGGCTTGAAGTCCACTAGCGCACCAAAAGGTATCTTCTCGCCCTTGAACTCCTCGCCATGCAGCCTCATCCAAGCACTCGATCCGTTCACCTCTTCGATGTTCATGAGATGGCACAGAGTGGTGATGGCCTGCACCCAATAACACGTGGGTAGACCGGCATGTACTAGACAAGCCGAAGTCTGGTCGATGATGAATTGATTTGTTCTTTCAGCAAGGGAATTGTTCTGCGGTCGTCCAGGCAGCGATAGGTCGTGGTTCAGCTTCAGCTCCACGCACGCATTGATCAGTTCCGGGCCGTCATCTGAATATACCTGCTTGATTTTCCTCCTCCCGCAGAAGTTCTTGATAGCCCTGACGACTGAGTCAGTGTCTCTTCTCGCGGTGGGATAAGCCATGATAATTCCGGTATATATGTCCCGGATGATGAGCGCATACCTACCTTCCACTTCATGGTCTCCTGATGCCGTCACAAAGTCGAACGTCACCAGGTCACCGAACGTCTTCACTTCTCTTTTGAATGCTCCCGTTCGTGATCTGAAGTGTCTCATCTTTGCCTTGACGCATGATTCGCAGAAGGGGCTTCGGTATCTGTGTGTAAGCAAATGAGCTATGGAATTGGCGTCCTTCTTGAGGACTCCCACTTTCCTCTTAATTGATGATCCTTCGTACACGTCTACTTCGATTCCGGCATCTGGATCATCTTCATCAACCTCTTCCTCGTGAGCTTCGGCATCACCATGTCGATGCGGGACTGACCCAACATCTACAGGTATTTCCTCATCCACGGGAGGCGGACGTACCGGACCGGCTCCTCCGGGTGGCCCGAAGTCGAATGCCCCGTCGTGGTGTTCGCCCTCGGCCTCTGCGGACTCACCGACAGCGGCGGGTGTGACGTCGTTCTCATCGTCACCTCCCTGATCTGCCTCGTCGTTCGTTACCATCGCCAAAACTTCCGAAAAGTGCTCCTTGAGGTCGTCTATCGTAGGGCGATGCCTGTTACTCCGAAGTTTACCATCACTCACTAGGTACGGGATGTCGTCCTTGACCTGCAAGTGCACGAATCCCTGCTTTGGCGTAACCATGAAAGGTAGTTTACCAGGCAGCCAGTGAAATGCATAACCCATCTTCATGCATCTCCTCCCCACTGACAATACCGTGGGTGTCTCATCCAATACATGCGGCTCGACAGTCTCGTCCAACTCGTCCACGACTATCTTGCCCACATCAGATGTGGAAGTGGAACCATTCGCGGTCTGGAACACGATCTCGTCGTCATCTTTCACGATGTCGACACCCAGGCTCTTCGCCTTGGCTCTTCCGATGAGATCATGACCACATCCGGTGTCCATCAACCAGTTCACCCGTTTGCTGATGCACGTTGACATGGCGAAAACGTTCTTCGGCATACCATGCTGTTTCTTCCAGTCGACAGCCGATTCCTTGATCTCGTCCTTTTTCCGATCATACTCGAACATTATGCTGCTCTCCTTGGTCACCGGGAAGTAGTGCTTCTTGAATACATCATCCACCACTTCTCTCAGTATCTTCGCACGTATCAATGATCGTTGGACTTGGTAGGCTGATAATTCACGATGATCACTGCTTTTGAACTTCTTCTCATCGACGTACACGTACTGATAAGGCTCATTCTCATTGTCCTCATAACCATACCATTCCCCTTTTCGTTCCCATTGCCTTCTCTCGTCTTCGAGGTAGGTGATCTCCCCATTCTCGTCGACGTCGAGCACTTCCTTGAACCACACCATTTTCTAGGGGATCTCGGACTCGCCAGACCATCTCGATGATTCGCTCATCGCGTCGTCATCGTGCTCGTGGTAGATAGTCTCGGCTTCGTCCGGTTCGACATGATCAACGTCCTTCTTGAAGCTTACCTTCCCCGCAGGAGCCGATTGCTTTAGGACTATCGCGGGCATTGCGATGGCCCTCCTTGCAATGGCTGGCGCTGCGGCTTTGGCGGCAGCCTTCGACTTGGCTTGCGCCTTGTCATTTGACGTTGCTGGAGCTGAATTGTTCTTGATGAGCTCATGCCTATATTTACAAGCGCTTCCCCTATCGCACTTCCCCTTCTGAAACGCGAAGCATGCTCCATCATCCCTCTTTGGTGACGATGATCTGGACTTGGATTTGCCCTTTCCTTTCCCCTTGGACATGCTCTCCAACTTATGCTCCGTCTTCTTGCTGTGGGAAAAAGTGCATTCATTCCCTTTCACGCACCCCTTCGCCGATTTGAAGTGGTACTAGCAGGGGTTATCCTTGCTTCCGCCCGGACTCTTGCCTCTGTCGCTGGCACCGTCGGACTTGCCGTTCTTGCCAGCGTGGCCCTTTGCCTTGGCTTTTGCATCAGGTCCACCGGGTTTCCCCTTTCTGCCTTGCCACCCTGCTTCTCCTGTTTGCCAGTTGCTGGAGCCGCATCCTTCCCGCCTGACTTCATCATCGACTTGACCGATTTCTCCTTCATGTCGAGCATCAGGTCTTCCCGATCTGCCTTGATCTGATAGTCGATCAACGCCAATAAGAATTCATACGTCTTCTGAGGATGCTTGTCCGGTAGTCTATGGTAGGCATTGAGGCCGAACTCCATCTTCTTGCTCCCTTTGATCTTCCTGTAAAGGATGTCTCTGAGAGCCAGCTTACTGGGTCTGTCCTCGCTCCTCATCTTCAGCAGCAAATCATACCATTTGTTCCTGAACATGACCAAGTTCTTGTCGCCAGGAAAGTCAAGGTTGAATAGATGCTCGATGTGGTAGACAAGATCCGTTCTATCGGAAGTTCTGAATGATTGCATAACCAATGCCACCAACTCTCGTCCCTTCACGATCACCCCTTGTTGATGTCGTAGTTCAGAGTGTCGTGTAGCATCGAGGTATACGTCCTTGGCTTCGTCGGGTGCTTGCTTCAGCATGTTCTGCATGCCCATGGCCATCTTAATATCTATCGTAGCAAATCTGTCGCCACCTGAATCGCTAAGCAAATCCAGGTCTGGGTTCAACCCAAGAGCCTGCTCCAGCCATTTCGTCCATGCGTCGGTATCTGGATCTGCACATGCGCTCAGAACATTCATCAGCAGTTGCATCTTCCAGGTGTCAAGTTGATGGATCTTTGGCCAGGCCGGAATAGATACTCTCTCGGCCTCTTTCCTCGAGATTCTCGGTCGATCATTCTTGATCTCTCGGTTATCTCTCGATCTCCTTCGTCTCCTCCGTGTCCGATCGTCTTCTTCCTCTTCTTCTTCCTCGTCTTCCTCATCTCCTTCGTCGTCGTCATCCTCATCCTCATCATCGGGTGGATCATCCGGAGGTCCTCCTCCGCCACCAGCGAGGCTCAACTGACGTCGACCCGCTCCCTGCCCATTCCCCATTGGGCGGGAATCCACCGTAATCCAATGGGGGCGTAGTACCGTTGTTTCCCCCCCCATCACCACCACCAGTCGTAGTAGTGGATTGTGGGACATGCCCAACAACCCCTTGCATCTGGGATAGGTGTACATCGATCATTGGATCACCGAAAGACGGAAAGAGGATCGAACCTGGCATCAGCGACGAATTAGGGATTTGATTTGAAGACGATGACGGGACTGACCCAGCCACCTTCTTGTCTATCCTATTTGAATTAGCCTGGGTTCCTCCCTCAGCGCGTTTCACTACTGCTCGTTCACGATGTCCATCTTTGCCGCTGGAGGCTTCCTGCATCTCCAGCTTCTTGTGTGCACGTAGTTCCTCGTTGTCAGCATCGAGTTGGCGTACAAAACTCTCTTCTTGCTTGAGCGTCGCCTCTCTTTCTTTCAGTTGTCTCTGAAGCTCATGCATCTCCTCGAGGTACTCATCGTACATTCCCTTAGCTGTCAATCTCCAGTACTCAGCCTCCTTCGACTTCTCGTCCATCGTGCACCGTTCCTCTTGTTTCTCTTCTTTGACCTGGGCTAACTCCAAGATCGCATCCTGACGATGACCACCTTCAACAGCAATCATCTGGTCCTTCATCGACACGTCGGACTCATACTGTTTGACGATCTCTTCTTTTTCGCGAAGCAAGCAATCTGCTCTCTTCGATTCCTGTTCCGCAAATACTGTAACGTCATTCAGCCTCGCCATCAGCTGTTCCCTGGAGTCCTCCAAAGAGTACGTCTCGGGGCGCTTGACGAGTGCATGCTCCAACTGTGATTTCAGACTTTGGACCATCTCCTCCTCGTTGAACTTCTCGATAGATGTAGAAGATTCTATGCCTCTGATCTGTTGCTGATAAGCTGATATCTGTTGTGAAGCCTCACGGTGTATCTGATTTGCACGTATAGCTGATTCCTGCGCGGCCGACTTCTCGCTTGCCATGTAGGATCTCATCAATGCAATCTCCCGCTTCTGCTCCATGATAGTTCCTTCAGCTTGCCTCATCTGTTGCATCATAATATTCGACTCCATGTCTTTCTTCTCCCCGTACTGAAATGCGTTCATTTCCACCTTGCGCATCTGTTGGGCTTCTTCCTCAAACTTGCGCCATGCCTCAGCCATGTGGTGTTGGTGGTGACTCACTAGATGTCCCGACTGCTTGCTGGCAATCTCGCATCGTCTTTCCAGCTCCTGGATCCGGATGGTGCTTCCATAGTCTTCTTGGTTAAGATTCGCCATTGCTGCCGACATTTCATCAAGTGTCTTTTGATATTCCCCGATCTCCACCTCCATCTTATTCTTCTCTTTGATCACGGCGCGAAAATCTGCACTGGTGGGTGATTTTGACCTCCCACCCTTCGATGTCGATCTCACGCCCTTCTGCGACGTCCGTGGTGTCGCAGGCGAAGATGATGATCTTCTCGGTGGGGATTCTCTTTTCTTCGACTCCTGATGAACATCGATCTGCTTCCATGATCTTGTGGGAGTAGATATGTCGCTGAATAGCGCGGAACCTCCGCTCCCAGGTTCATCCTGTGAATCTGCAATCATATCCATCACCGCAGGAAGAGCCATCAATCCATTGGATCCCTCTGAGCTGCTGTTCCCAAAAGTTGCAGTACTTGGGCTCGCCGAAGACGCCATTGTACTGTGTATGTTATCGTTCCTTTATTGTCCCCGTACCCGCAATAAACCAGCTGTCTCCCAGTCCAGTGTAGAGCTTGTAGATACGGCTGATAACCTGTCAAGAGACGGCAAGGTGACGTCCCGTGGGACGCTGTGCACCGAACCCTCAAGCTTTAATACCAACCACGTAGAAAGGTGTATACGGACGATGCCGTTATAGCCGAACCCGTGTAAACGTTGTAAGGAAGAAGGAATGATAATCACACCAGTGGTCCTGACAAAGCGGCGCAAGCAGTTGTTTTGCTCTTAATGCCCGTCACGTACGTACGCAGTCACACATCAGATCTTGAACCTCAATTGTGTCTTGAGCCAAATGGCGATCAATGGAACCTGGGAAGCAACACCAACAAGGACCTCAGAACTGCTACCCAATTTCGGCACGGGGCCTAGAGGGTTTTAACACCTTTTATCAAGGGTGCTTGTCTCTGCAGGCTTCTCTTCTTCCCTTTTAGCAAGGGAGCTGGGCTGCCCCTCTTCCCTTTTATCAAGGGTGCTGGGCCCTGCAGGCTTCTCTTCTTCCCTTTTTGCAAGGGAGCTGGGTGCAGATTGTTCTTGCTCTTCTTGCCTGGCCTTTTCCTCAGCCTCAGCTTTTTCTCTGGCTACTCTTTCTTCGCCCTTTTTCTTGAACTTTTCTGCTCTTGCCCTGCTCACTGTGCCAGTGCCTGAGGGCCTGCCTTTGTTGTTCCATGTGTAGCCATGCCATGTGTAGCCAGGCATTGGCCTTTTACCAAGGCTGGTCCTTTTACCAAGGACAGCAAAAAACTAGCAAACACACAAGCTTGAGCATATGCAAATGGCTGCAGGGTCTTTGGCTCAAGGATGTGGCATCACTGCCCAAGAAAAAACATGTTGACAGGGAACCCTCAAAAATGACAGGTGAACATGTGTTTGGGCATCATTAGAAGGCAGTCCATTTAAACTACCCTTGGGGCACAAACAAAAAAACAACATATGTGTCTCACCCTGGGGGGGGGGGGGGGAGGGGGCAACACTGTTTTTGACACCAAGCTGCTGTGCTCTGCCCCTTTTACCAAGGGTATAGCTGTACAGGTAACCCTTCCCTTTTACCAAGGGTGATGCCATTAAAACTTTCACATTGTCACCTTTTAGCAAGGGTGTGTTTTGTAGAGGCTTGCCCTCAACTCCAGAGCTTCTTCCTTTGTGAGGTGCTCCTCTTGCAACTGCTGCTTGATGTTCTGCAAGATCTCTTTGTACTTTGGATGGTTCCTGTTTGTTGTTTCCACAACTAGTTTTGGCTTCCCCTTTGGGTCTGTAGTGCCTGTTATGTAAGCTCTCCATGGTGGCTTTGCAGTTTGGGTGACATAGAGCTTTGCCCATGGCTTTCTTACAGCTGCACCTTTTACCAAGGGCTTTGCACCTTTTACCAATGGCTTTTTCTTTCTGGAGCCTTTCCCTTTTACCAAGGGTTTTGTGGAAGAACTTGCTTTGTGGTTCCTTGCTTTGGTCTTTGCCTTTTTGGCCTTGCCAATGCCCAAGGCATCTTTTAACCTTTGTTTACCCTCTTCTGTGGCTGCTGGTTGTGTTGCTAAGCTGCCTTTCCTCCTCCTTTTGAAAGAGGGTGGCTGCTGTAGGGTTGCATCATTCCCCCCCTTGTCCACCCCATCCCCTTTTACCAAGGGGCTTTGGCTTTTGTCAGGCGTTTGTAAGGCCAATGGAAAGCCTTCAGAATCAACAGTTGCCTCAGAAACCTCTTTCTTGAGCTTTCTGGCGTCTTCTGGCCTTTCAGGAAGGGGTGTGTGTGATGCTTCCCTTTCAGCAAGGGCGGGGTCTGCTTTTTCCCTTTCAACAAGGGTGGGGTTTCCTTTTTCCCTTTCAGCAAGGGTGGGGTCTGCTGCCACTTGCTGTTTCTGCTGGATCATCTTCACAACTTCCTGCAACTGCAGGAATTCAGCCCCAGTCAGCTTGGAGGCACATGCTTGCATCTCATTTTGCCCCAGGAGCCGCCTCATGTGGGACAGGAGGATTGTTATTCGCTCCACCTTCAGCCCCACCCACACTGATCCATTCCATTTGGTGCTGTTCAAGGAGGGCTCACCCAGCAAGACTTGAAACATAGCTTGCCTGAGGCAAGCCCCATGAATCTCACATATGGGTGACAGTTCAACCAGCCCTTTTAGCAAGGGCAAGCAGACCCACAGGCCTTTTGGGTCACATGCCTGTGACCTAGAGATTTTTTCATAGCTGCCAAGATCTTGAATCAAGCCTGAATGCTTGGAAATCTCCTTGAGGAGCAGTCCTGGGTCTATGTGAGGTTTGGGGGTGTGCCTGGCCCCACCTTTGCCAACACTCATGACCCTTTTACCAAGGGCACTAGTGACCTTTTACCAAGGGCACTATACCTTTTACCAAGGGCGCTGGCAAGCAATCCCTTTTATCAAGGGTTGCCCATGTGCACAAGCATTCTAGGATTTGAGCCCAAGTTCCAGAGGCACAGGACCCAAACTCACATCAATAGAATTGTCAAAAAAAAATCAATAGAAAGCAAGAAGAAAATGACAAATTAATATCAACAGAATTTGGGAAAACACAACATACTTCAAATATTGATTTAATCAATAGAAACGACAAAAATCAATATCAATTCAGAACATGAACTTCCCATTGATTTAAATCAATAGCCGATGCCCAGGGTTCTTCACCATCTCTTCCACCTCCGGTTCCTCCCAACTGGATGCCCCTTTCGGGTGCTCGTGCAGGAAGATGCCTCCCTGCTCAGCCTGCTGCTTGCAGCACCTCATCGCTTTCTGCAGCCTCTCTCTCCCTAGCTTCTCCTCTCCGGCAACCACGTCTGCGTCCCTCTTCGGATTCGTGATCCTCCGCAACGGGCTGAAGGTTGTGCAGGGGGGAGAGCTCGTTAACAGCAGCGGTTTCTCCTCCTTGATCATGTTGCAGACCTTCTTGAAGTCCGCCTCCTTGTCCATGTCCCATCTCGCCGTTCCACACGGCTTCATCTCATCCAAATCCACCGCCACTCCATCTCGCAAACCAAATCGCTGCAGTTCCAGCGTCACCCTCTTGGGTGAGAATATCTCCACCACATCCAACGCCCCGATGTGCGCAACCAACTCCGCTGCACCGCGGCTGCCAACCTCCTCAGCCAGCATGTTGATCGCTGCGTCTCTCACTGCGCCTCCAGGGCCCGCATCTTCCTCTTCTACCTCCTTGAGCAGATCCTCAATATCCACGGATCCGCCCTTCCTCTTTGGCGAGGTCTGCCCGTCTCTACTCGAACCAGGCTCCTCCAGTGCCGCGGGCTGTTCCCGCTCATCTCTTGCCTCCTTAGATGCGGCCCTCTTCTGTGACCTTCTCTTCTCTTCTGCCTCATCCTCTAGGCGTTGCTTCCTTCTCTTCTCCTGGTCCGCCTCGTCATCATCCTTGATCCTCTTCAGGATCCTCAACCGGCACTCCTCTGAATGCCCAACCTGCTGGGTGCCTCCAATGATGGAGATGCACCCGCCACACCCAGGCGTCTTTCCGTACTTGTTCAACATCTCCCTTCTCACAGGCCAGGCCTTGCCTCTTCCTGGCGTGCCTGGGGCTGGGGTCTCCTCACCTGCCGCGGCGGGTCGCGATTCTGGAGGCTGCTCTAGGGCCTCCTCCGCCCGAGCTGCCCGCACCTCTCCTCCAGGTCCGGGACTACCCCCAATGATCACGACCGGCGGCGCTGGCAGTTGCTCTTGCTGTGGCTTTGGCTGCGGCTCCAGCTCAACGTACTTCTTCACGTCCCAGGGGACTCCTCTCATCCCTTCTTCTACCTTGCCCCACTTCTCTTCTGCAGGTAAGGCATGATGTCCAGTACCTACGATGACCCCCTGATCGGTCATTGCCAGCACCGACCCAAACCTGTTGTGGGTCCCCAAGTACCGACCCGCCTTCATCTTCTCCAGGTCTCCTCGCCGCCCTTTTCCAGCTGGCTTGACCAGGATCTTCTCGCCGAAGAGCGGCATCGGCTTCACCCACTTCTTTCCGGTCCTTCTCTCGTCCGGGGTCCTTCCGTCCTCGCCGACCTTGAACCGATTGATCTGCTCGGCCGCGTACCTGGGTGCCCAGTACGTCAGCGGATGTCCCTGAGGTACTCCACCCTCAAACTTCTTGGCCAGCGTGAGAAGGATGGCCCTGATTCGCCACTTGACCTCCTTGACGGCCACCTCTGCTTGCCCATTGGCTCTTGCATCCCCTTGCGGCGATTCCTCCGGCACCGCTCTGGAAACTCCTCGTGCCTGCTTTGCCGCCTCCATCTTCATCTTCACCAGCGATCTTTCACCATCCGATTTCAGGACCACCTCCCTGTAGCCTAGTATCTCCAGGAACCTCGTCAACGCCTTCTGCGCCGTCAAGTCCACCACTCCTTTCTGGTTGATCGCTGTGGCCATCACCATGCCCGTGTCCCGATCGACCGCCACCAGGTTCGGCTTGGCTCCCTCCTCCTCACTCATGTAGAAGTAGTCCAAACACACCGTAGGCAGCCGATCTTCTCCATGATCCACTTTCCGATGAACTTGGACCACTCCTCTTGCTTTGATACATTCTTCGCACCAGCTCCTGTAGACCGCGTGCCCGGTCGCCTCATGCTCCTTTCTCTCACGAGCAGACGGATTGGCTGGACTCCAGCCCGGATTCACCGCTCTGGCCTCCACCGACTCCTCAACCGCTTCTCCGGCGCCACCTCCTCCAGGTCTTACCGGAGCCTCATCCTCCAGCGCCCATACCGTCTCGCTCTTCTTCTTCCAACCATACTCCTTCCGCCATGGCGGGATGTCGTCTTCTTCCTCCTCATCTTTATCCTCCTCCTTTGCCATGGCCTTAGGTCTGGCTCCCAAGCCTGATGCGGCCGGCACTGGATCCTCGGCGCTCGATGCGGCCTCCGGCGACGAAGACTCCAGCATGCTATACCTCCACCATCTCAGTCACTTCCTCCTTCTCTTCCAACTCCAGGTAGAAGTTGTAGATCCCGTTCTCCTCCACCAAGGGGATAAGCCCCTTGTCATGTTCCTTGAGGGCCCACTCCATCAACTCCTCCATCTGCTCATGGACCGGGTGCGTCTTCGGGATGATCGTTCCTCCTCCGGAGGTCATCCAGGTGCTGTACCCTTTCTGATGTAGCCGACCTGCGCTGATCAGCACCTTGTGCACATCCGTGGCCTGCCCGTTCAGCACCCGTTTGACTCCTCCGGCATCGTACCCTGAGACCTTCACCGGCCCATAGTTCTTGATCAACTCCCCCGAGGCCGTCTTGAAGTAGTTCTCCCTCTCCAGCAGCTTCTCGCTGTACCTCTTGGGAAAGGCCGTGACCGAGGCGCCAGTGTCCAGGTTGCACTTGAGCCACTTCTGGCTGATCCCAGCCGCCTCTCTCTTGGCCCTCATGTTCTTGGCCAGTGGAGACACCGCCCATGGTCGTGCCGTAGAGCTCGTGTTGGACAGGGCACACAGCTCCAGGCCATTCGCCTCTCCTTCCGGCTCCTCCTCCAGGGCTGCGGCATCTTTCTTCTTTCCTTTCTGCTTCCCTTTGGACTTCCCTCCAGCAGCTCCTCCACCAGCCGCCCAACAGTCCTTCTTCATGTGGCCGGTCCGTCCGCAGTTGTTGCATTTGCCGTCAAACTTCTTGTTCTGGCTGGGCCCCATCGGACGTGTTGAAGCCCCTTTTCCTCGGCCCATGCTCTGCGGCTTCGACCAGCAGTCCTTCTTCTTGTGCCCCACCTTGCCGCAGTTGTCGCACTTGCCCTCGAAGCGCTGAGCCTTTCCGGCGCCTTTGCCCTTGCCCTTCACCAGCGATGACAGGCTCCCTGACACCGCCTTGACCAATGAATCCACGTCCATGGGCACCGCCTCGTTCGCGGCGGCTTTGCTGAAGTTGCCCGACACCGTCATCTTGCTCCCCGTCTTGGCCTCCATGAACGTGACCACCTCCGCCTCCATCTCCTCGAAGGTCTTGAAGCGGCTGTGGTTGAGCAAGAGGTGCGTCTCCAGCTCCCGAGGAACTAATTTTTCTAATGCATTCATGGCGAGGCTGTCGGGCAGGTCCTCGCGCCTCCCGAATTGGTCTTTCTTTTTATTGTAGCGGCCTCTCAAAGACTTCCATCTCTCTAGGGCGTTGCTCAGTGACTCGTACCCCGCTCTGTCGGGGTTCGTGAGGGCTTGGAGCATGATCCTCTTCCGGCCTCCCGTGGCCGGATCATACTTCTTGTGGAGCATCCTCCAGGCCTCCAGCCCATTGCCCCGAGGGGCATTCTCCACCAGGTCGAAGACCACGCCCTCGGTCGTGGCTCTCAGCACGGTGTAGAGCTGCTCGTTGAACTCCAGCACCTCATCCCATTGATCTATGAGATCAGCGCCCGTGCCATAGGCCTTGTCGATCTCCTCGGCCACGATGTTGCCCTCAGAGCCTGCCGCCCACTCCAGAACCTCCCGGCTCTTGCCGCTGAAGACCCCCGTGACATAGTCCTCCAGCTTCGATGCCCAAACCCGGAACTTCTCCTCGGCATCTTCTCCCAGCGTGTAGGGTTTCCCCAACCCTCTCTGGTCCACCAGGCCTCCACGCTCCTTCTTGCCGAGCTTCGCCAGGGCATCCGGCAAGCTCTGCAGTGCCCTGAGCACCTCCGTCTCCATGCCTCCAGAGCCACTCGCCAGGCCCTGCTCAGTGGCCTGCAGCCTCGCCTGCAGCTGTGCGTTCTCCTGCTGGACCTGGACCAGCTGCTGTTGCACCTGCTGCAGAACTCTCATCACCTCCTCCGCCGTAGTCATCGAGGCAGCCGATGATCACCAGGTGCAGGTCCACGCTGTAGGCCAGCACCAGGACCACCGCGGTGATCCACCTCCTCCAGCGACCTCCAGTCGCTCGGCCACCCAGGACCAGGGCCCTGCCACCAGCCTGCCGGCCTTTCTCCTCCGGCTCACCCCGGCCCGGCGCAGGCTGACGGTCTCGCCTCTGGCCGATGACCCGGCGTCTGCCCCTGGACTTGTCCAAGGGCTCCGCTACGCAGCGCGGCCCTATTTCTTCCCTTTCCTCTTGGGTCAGATGGCTTCAGTCAAAGTGCAACATGTCTGCACTAAACCAACCACACAGTGGGTGCAATAAAACCAACCACTAAACCAACTAAAAGTGGGAAAACCTAAGGAGCCGGACGGCTGGGAATTGTCAAGAAGAGGCTGCCTGGCCATCTGACTCGGAAGGTTGTTTCCACTATATCTTCCGGAGAAAGTCCAGACATTCGATACGGTTCTTTCACCACAACTTGCTGTTGAGGATGGTTGTTCCGTCCGAGCCACTTGGCCATGGGTCAAAGTCCCGTGCCCCCAGTGAACATCCCAATCCCCACTAAAATAGACTAAAATGGGTGGTGCACCTACCCCAAAATGGGATCCCATTGATTTTGACAACCACGGCCACTTGGCTGTAAGACACCTGAGCCACACAAAAAAAAACGACAAAAGGCCAAGGCGCGGAAGTTTTCTTTTCTGCCACCCAGCTACTAGTAGCTTCCCTGTCCTGGCGCAAAAACAAAAAAACGAAAGCACCCGCCGGGCGGTCCTAGTGAAAAAATCGCCGTTGGAGGGAAGCTGGGAAAATGGGTGTGCTCCTGGCTTCTGTGGCTTGATCATTGACCAGACTGGACAAATTATGGGTTTAGGGGAGACCCCCAAAATGGCTTCGGCCTTGTTAGGTACTTCAACATGGAAACCACTAAGGGAAAAAAAACATTTTTATTGGAGATTCGTCTTCCAGGACGTTTTCGGTCCATGATGAGAAATGAGGGCTCAGTCAAGTTGTTCTTTTTGTTGTTAGGCACCCCACTTTTTCGTGGCTTTAAAGGGAAACCAAAAAGAATCTTGTTGTCACCATGTTGCAACGCCAAAAGAAACCGAGGGAAACTCGCGGTGAGTCGCGATCACGTCTTCCAGCCGCAGCCTTGAGAGACTTCCGTTTGCAACGTCGGAGTGATAAGGACTGGACGGGTTCCTTGTCTCAGATGCCCAGTGGATTTCCATGGGAAATAAAGAATCGGCATCCTTTTTTGGTTGGTTGACTTTCGAAGGGAACCATGCCCAAAAATAAAGGACCACTGGGCAACTGGGTTGTGGGGCTGGTCCGAAAAGACCCATTTGGGTCGTTGTGTTTCTTGAAGTGAACGCAGGCTACTCGTGGCCTGAAACACTCCCCCCAAAAGCCGTGGGTCAGGCAACATCATGGTCCATGTCGTAATGCTGCCTTCTGGTCAGCATCGAACGCCCCCTGCAGCGTCCAAGAAACATAGTCCCAACGGGAGGGGGGCGGTAGCTTTGACACATTCCCCATATCTGTATAGTTAGGAAAAAATAGACACTAAACATGAGCAAAGCCAATACATCCAAACAAACAAGCATGCTCTGTGCTATCTCTCTTGCTCTCTCTCGCTCTCTCTCCCTCTCTCTCGCTCTCTCGCTCTCTCGCACTCTCTCTCCCTCTCTGTGCTTCAGGTTTGGTCTTTCTGGTCGTCTCCTCTTGGTGGCGGAAAATGCCGTTGATGCTTTGCCCGTGGAGGCATCATTTCCCATGGCGCCAGCTGTCCCTTGGGGACAGCTTGAACCCAGCTGCGAGCGGACCCGGACTTCGTTTTGGGGAGTCGTTTTGGGGCCCCCTGTACCCCTGGTGAACATCCAAATAGGTGGCAAATGGATGTTCATCCCCAAAATGGAGCCATAGGGTATGCCCCATGGCCATTTGTAAGTCCCGCACTTGTCCATGGCTGCAAGTGGGGCAGTACGATAGACTGAGCACCTCCCACGCACTTCCTAGGATTCGGCAACTTGACAAAACCCCCGCTGGTGGTGCTCCTTTGTTTGACGAGAAACTCTTTTTGGGCGGGTGCCCTCATTGATTTGACTGTATCTGGGGGGGGGGCGGGGGGGGGGGGGCAAATGGGGGCGCTGGAACAACTGAAAAAAAATGCCTCTCCCTTTGTCGCTTTCATTTCAGTAAATTGAACACCATCGTTGCCATGTAACACCCAGATTTATTTAAACCCAGCTTCACCATCAATGAGATGACCACTATGGACTGCATAGATTCCTGTGTGTCACAACCTTGGGGATCGCAGCTTGGTTTCCCTAGCTGTACCAAACCAAACATGATCTTCTTTTTGCTGTGCACCTGGAATGGGAGCCAATGGGCGCAAAAAAAAACCTCGAAAACATGCCCCTTCCTGCAAACGACACTCTTCACAAAACCTCAACCGGGATTCCCCAGCATCTTTCGTGTTCGAACTGCCGAATCTCAAAAACCAAAGGACACTGAGGGGTACCAATTCTCGGTTGCTTTCTGCTCCCCTGCTAAAAGTTTAGCTAACTTTTCGCGGTTTCATTCGGAAAACCCAAATTAGTTGGCCAAAAGGTTATTCAGTCCAAACATCCCTTGGCAAAATGCACCCAAGAATCGACGGCCCAGTTTTCCGCGGGGAGAATCCGCCAGACTCGCGTCGACTCCCAAGTGCCCCGCCCGCGGGGTTTGGCATGCCCGGCATGCCGGGCATGCCTGGCATCGGCATGCCGGGCATGCCCGGCATGGGCATGCCCGGGTTCCCAAAGGGGCTGCCTGGCGCACGAGCTCGCGGCTCGGCTAGACAAAGGTAGTGACACCATGACATATCAGACAGAAGTGTCCTCGGAAAACTTCGCGTTTCAAGAGACCTGTCATGTGAAAAATGATGTTTTGAGGGTTGATTTCTTGCGGTGAGCACCCGAAAAGATTGGTTGGGTTCCGACGCAGCTCTGAGTTCAACTATTTTGTTTGCTACTATCACTGACATGATCGCTTCACAAGAGTGCAAGGCTTTACCTAGGAACCCCCTCGAACTCCTACACAACCAGGAAGAACTGAACTGTACTTACAACTACCCTCATGGAACCTCTCCAACTGTTCAACCACCACGAAAATAGACCCAGTTGAAACCGCCGGGTTTTGGACCGCTGGCAGCCCAGCCTAGGGGCCACTCGCCCAAGTTTTCGCCCAAGGACCCGTACCTCAGCAACTGAGTGATATGGCACGCCCAGGTTACGGCGGATCTATCCGAGGGCTTTGTCGACTTGCGCTTGGACCCAAACACTTGCGGTTGGTGCGATTTGTGTTTCTTCGTACCAATCTTTGGGTTGACTGCAATGAACCAAATGAGAAGCCTGAGACTACTCATGGTACTGCCTTGTGTATCTTATTTGGAGTTGGCACCCTTCTGGGGGCATTGATTCACCAGAGGACAGAAAGGGAAACCACACTTTTCCTGGCTCTCCCGTTTGGTTTCATGTCCACATTGATTTTGAGCGCCAAGGCTCATCATGGCTACAAGGTTTCTAACATTGCTTGCCAGAACTCGGACGTATTTCACAGACTAGCCCCGTCCACAGTCACTCCCTGGGGGGCAGTCCATACCATCTGTCCACCATGTGGGATGTGGGTGTGGCTTTAGACATCGGACCCCAAAAATGGGTTGGGCTCCTTGAGGTTGTTATTTGAAAACCACCAAACACGACCCGCATCTTGGCTCATTCGGGATTCGTGATCAGCTGTGTTTCACGCCTTCTTTCGTGGGCGGTTTCCACGTCATTCGAAACCAACCTTGGTTTAAGGGTACCCTCAAAGGACACAAAATTCAACCAGAGGAGTGGTTGAATGAATTTATCAGGGCAACCCATGTTGGGGTTACGCTATTCTTGACTCACCCCCATATGGGCATGGGTCTAAATCCAAATCGTACCCCCAGTGAACATCCGATTCAATCCAACCACTAAAATAGGTTCTAAAATGGGTGGTGAATTCACCTATCCCAACCAAAATGGGATCCGATCCAAAACGGTTTTGACCACAGCCATATATCATATCATAACCTTGTTTATATGTCATATCATGTCATGATGATCTACAGATGAGACCTCTTTGGCCAAGCCTCCCCAATGCTGAGCGTGTGGACCTGAGACTGTGGACCATTGCCTCATAGATGGTTTACCTGTAAAAACCTCTTGGTTGACGTTGGGTTTGGGGAGCAAAAGTTCAACCACAATAAGCAAAAATGTGCCCAATGTTTCCCAACGACAACCATGACCTGGTGACCTCCCAACACAGGCCCATGCGGGGGTGAATCTTAGTGAGGCTACCCTTTGGTTGCAAGGGACACCAAAGGACAAACCCAAAATTACCAAGCCCCAATCACCAAATCCCAAAACCCAATGACCAATTCCTAGAACCCAATCAACAAAACTCAAACCCAATCACCAAATCTGTCGCCCGAGTTCGCCCCTTGGACGTCGCCAAAAAAAAAGAAGAACCGTCCACCTTCCCGTCCAATCAGCTGAGGCCGGATCGGGTTGGCGCCAGTGCTCAGGTCACCTTGAGGCCCCAGGCGGAACGCATGCAGCTTTCGTGAAAAAAATCCTGATGCTTGGCTGATGTTGGGTTTGGGGAGCAAAACACAAATCGAGTCTTAGCCGTTATAAGTGGTTGGATTTCAACCACGAAACCAGCAAGAATGTGTCCAATGCTTCCCAACAACAACCATGGATACCCCTGCTTTAACTCTTACATACCCCTTATATGCCCCTTGCATGCCCCTTATGTACCCCGTACCCCTTTGACACAAGTTGGCACCGCCAGTGCTCTTGAAATCAGAGAAAGACGTGAGGCCGTCAAGTGGCCGTCTTGATTCCGGGCGGTGCGGGTGATGTCGAAACCCCACATTGGTCAACTCGGACTGTGGAGCTTCTTGAGCCTCACCCCAGGGATTTAGATCCCCATGGAAGACGATCCCGAAGCTCGGGGTCGAAGCTTTAGCCGTCTCACCTTACCGCTCGCTCAATAGGTTCACTGGGAGAGTAAGAGAACTTTGAGTCAAGCCTTGGAGGTTTGGACTGGTCAGAACGAGGCAGTGGAAAGGTATGCATGCTGAAGCTTTATTGCTTTGCGCGGCACACATAAATAGTCTCGCTCACTCAACTTACACTCACTAACTTACACACAATTTATCTCGCTCACTCAACTTGCGCTCACTGACCTATCCATACTTGCTTTCAATCACTCAAATTACACTCACTGACTTTCAACTCTCACTTACTCTCACTCTCACTCACTTACTCTCTAACTCACTAACATGAAAATATTCACTATGAGCACGTCACTCCTCCCTAGCTGGGTGCACAACGCAAGTTTTGGGACAAATGAGTTGCAAGTGTTTCCCTCAGATAGAAGAAAATAATATCTGGCTGTGGCTTGAAAGACAAAAGGTCAATTCACCATAGAAGGTGCTAAGTGAGCGTCTGAAAAAACATCCCCTTTTGACTTTCCTCTGGGAAAGTTGGAAAAATACGGGCATAGAAGTTGTGCCCAAACTTCCATCCGGTTGCGCGGGATCCGCGACCTCCTCACCAAAAGGGCTGTTTCTACCTCAGCTTTCCCCAAAAAGAAGTCAAATCTGGACCAAGTTGAGTCAAGTTCATGTGGGTGGCTCGTCTTTGTTTGAGGCTCGGTACCCCTTGTTTGGTGGTTTTATAGGAAAACCAAAAAGGAAAACCAAAGCCATCGTTGTTTTGTCTTATTTTCCATTCTTCTTTTTTTTGGGGGGGGAGGGGCGCCCTAGAAAAAGACGAGCCACCCATGCAAGTTGCTTTCAAAGACTCGGCGACGGGACCTCCGAGCTGCGTTCTTTTCGGCTGAGCATCGCGCCGAAGAGGGAGCTTCTGTTCCCCCTCTCCGGACCTCATGCGAGGCGCGAGGTCAGCGGCGAACTTCTGGCGGAGTCATCGGGGGTTCCAACCAGGCCTGGGCCTTCCTGACAACCCCTTCCCGGACGAGGTGCCTCCCCCCCAAAAAAAACAAACAACCTCTGGCGTCCATGGCCTGGCACCCAGGCAAGGAGAAGACAGCGGGCACGTCTCTCCCTTTCTTTGGGGGTACCTTTCTCGGGGGAGTTTGCAACCCATCTTGAGACCCATCAAAACTTGAAGCTCCAGAGTCTCGAGACTAAGACGGAAGGCAGCGAGTTCTGCTTGCCGGAGAAGCAGAACTAAGTCACAGGGAGCCACCCTCGCGCTCTTTTCTCGGGCCTTTCCGGTGCAGAAACGCGGCTCTGGGGCAGTGGCGATTCTTCCGCTTGCTGTACGGCTGGTACCTGTTGCAACCGATGCGCTGGCAGAGGCTGAGACAAGATGGCCTGTACTGATTCAAATTCAAGGGGTTGAACGAATCAAACCATAAACTTTTGTGTTGGCTCCAGTCACTAAACAAAAACTACAAAGAAGATCGGCCACGAAGCTGGGACAATCGGGGGACCCCATCCACAGAAATTCCAATAGACGAATCACGGAAGAACAAAGTGAGGGTCCCAATGCCTGGTATGAACACACCGGGCGCCCAGGTTGCCATCTAGGGACCTTCCTTCACCCTTGCCAGCCACATTTTCCAAACCAAACCCCACAACTCCGACGCCCAAGGCACTCCAGGGTTTTGTCGCACCAAACCCACATCCACCACCACCGCTTCCTCCAATGGGTCTGACCGATGCACCAAGAAGACGGACCGCGCGCGTCCGCCGGGCACGTGCTCCTGGCCATGAGGTGGGCCATGAGCCCGAAGATGACCATGGCCCAGACCTCAAGGCATGCAGCGAAAGCGCCCTTTAGCGAAAGCGGCGAAAAGCGCCTCCTCCCTCGGTCGCGAAAACTGCTCCCCTGCTACAAGCTTTTAACTTTTAGCGGTTTCATGGGGAAAACCCACTAGTTGGCAAAAAGATCCCTTGACAAAATGCACCAAAGCTCCCAGGTTTTTGTGGGTCCAACTCCGGGGATGCGCTTCTCAGGCCCTGCACGCCAACCCGAAAGGCCTAAGGGTGGCCTCGAATCAGGAAACCACACGGGATGTGGCGCATTGGCGATGACCCCAGATGGTTCAGCCACGCCACAAGGCTTTGGCGCAGTGGAATAATATGTTGATGGATTCATAAACCTTGAAGGGAACTGCAGGGTCAAGCAAGCTGTGAATCCTTTGCGTAGTTGCTATATAATGGTTCTTTCTGGGTGTGTCTCAAAATTGGGGGTACCCCCATGAATTACGGCGTTCCTCTTTGGTTCCCTTTCAACCAAGCTCAAACAGGAATTCATGGCCCAAAGATTGGTTTCGCTTTCAACCAAGTGGGGATGACCCTACAAAAACAACACACACACACACACACATCAAGCCGCAGGTGGACTCTGTAGCTTCGGGTGTATCTGAGCGTGTGGCCACGGGGGGAAGATGGAAGGCCGCCGGCAGCCAGAAGTTGCACCTCGGGTCTTTGCCGGGCAACCGAAATGTGGGTCAAAAATAGGGTAACCCCAAAATGGCACCCTGGTAAATGGAAACAATGACTAAAACCTGTGGTCCAATTCCTGGTGGTTTAATTTTGACCCCCAAATGGCGGGGGAGGAGATTTGGTTCATTTGTTTGGTCTATGCTGGGGGCCCATGATGTAAAGGACAGCATGGCCTGGGGAATGGCCTCATTCAATCACCGGTTGTTTTGTCGAAAATACCAAAGTTGACCCCATGTTCCACGTGGATTGTGTCAACCGGGAATCCCTTCATTCAACGAGTCTTGGGTTTCCCTGTAAAAGAAATAAAAAATATGGGGATCCCACAGAAACCCGCCTCCGCCCATGTACTCCGCCGCATGCCAAGCATGCCTTTGCACCCCGGATCCCGGACCCAGTGAGGCTCCAGGCCAGCCAAAGATGCTCTCCATGGGATCTTTGGAAGTCTTCTTCCTCATCGCGGCTCGCGATTTGAAAAAAGCGCTGGGCGTCCCACGATTTGGGGGAGCGCTGAGGGAAAAATGGGCTGGTCTCCACATGCACATGGTGCACTCACCCATTTTGGGGTGGATGGTTCTTGATCTCGAAGAACACGGACACCAAAACGGACATCCTCCAAAAATTAAATACCCCCCGCCCCCCCCATCTGGCTTGCCAGCCACAAACTCGAGGCTTTCGGTGAGTTCCCTTTCGCCTCCCCTCGTAAAAAGGGGTGTCCTCCCAAAAAACGTATGGCCGTGGGTCAAAAAAATAGGGTAACCCCAAAGGATTTTGTTAAATGGACCGAAGACGAAAAAACCTACGGCCCCTGGTGGTTTGGTTTTGACCCACAGCCAAATATCAGGGCTTCTCCCATGCGACTTACCAAAGAAACTCCCATGGCTTGGTCATTGATTTGAGACTGGGAGCAACCCTAAAAGGCCTTGGACCCATCGAACCCCGCGGTTGGCCAAAATCGTCAAACGATGCCTCTGTGCTTGGTCTCTTTCTTCACCAAGTTGGAAGCCAACAGACCCTTACCTTTGGAACAACTACTGCAATCTGTGTCCTTCTTTTGTTTAAAGCAATGTTATATGTAGCCATTGAATACGTAACTTGTTGCCCGACAGAGCATGGGCGCCATGTCATGTCGTTGCCTTGTTTTTAACATAGTTATTTCGTTTCTGAGGGGAAGCTGGCTTCTCCCACGTCCTCCCCAAACCAACAGCTGACGACCAATGGCACTGGCCTTCACTTGATCAGCGACCTGCTGAAACAGCAGGTGGGTCACATGCTTGAACCACACGAGGGGGGGGGGGGCTCTCCAGACCTTCTTGAGTGGCTAAAAGGAAGAAAAAAACGGGGCTTCCCCATTTTGACACTCACAAAGATCCTTACATTATACAGAAAGGGAAAATAAAGAGGCCAACGCGCCTCCTAAATTATACACCTAAACATTGCAACTTGTAAATGGTACGGTTGCCCTTTGTTTTGCGGGGAAAAGCCACATGTTTCAAATGGTTCATGGGCAAAATGGAGATCTTTTAAGGAGCCAGGAGACTCCTCCGAGTTCACCCGATTCTGATACGTGAGCGCCCTAGAGCTTGGGCCGCCCGGCTTCTTGTCCGGCTTCCCCGGATCGCCTGCGCCGACGTCTTTTTTTCCAAACCAAAAGCGGTTGGGAGTCTGCCGGCTTCGACCCCCATGACTAGGTCCTCCAGATTTGAGAGCTTAGAATAAGTTGGTACCCATTTTTCGGTAGTCCATTTTGGTTCGGGAACGTTTTTTTTCCCAAAAAGGGTGAAAGGGCACTACTGGGGGACCTAGTTGATGTTGCACGGTGTCGGTATTGGCTTGAATCAGCCTCCAAATACGCATCGCAAGCGTCAAGGACCCATCCACACGGTGCGTGAATGTGCTTTGTGCAAAAATGTAATGTGTATACATGTGTAAATGTATGGGATGTATGCAACAAGTGCATGTATACATATATATATATATGCAACAACAACAAAAAGCATGCAAAAAGCATGACATATGTATGTTGAACGCGTATCTACACACAAAAACAAAATACAGGCCATCTCTTTGCCCTGCGCTGACATCGGGCCCCCCGCTCCGCTCACTGGGGAAGAAACTTCGGGCCCGCCCGCTTCTCCGGAGTCCGGGGTGCCCAGCTGGCCGCTTCCGGCTGGGCGCCTGCCGTGGGTCCCGACCCATGACGCCGGCGATCGGCGGGAAGTTGGCGAAAGAGACTTGGAGTCTGACGCGGGAAAAAACCCATGCCCTGGTGACCGGTTCCTTGCAGGGACCCCCTTCATTCCCACATTCCCAAACAGAAAGGTGAGACTCAAATGGACGGAAAAGCACCAAGCCATTGGAGGTGAACACTGAGATTCTTCTTTTGGATGTTTGTGAGGAAACCTTTTGGCCGACGGTTGACCTTCCAAAATGTGTGCCCAGTTGGAAAGTTCGGGAACGTCATTTACCTGCCAAGGTGCTGTGGTTGGATGTGGTTCATTCACTCGCAACGAGTGGGAATCAATTGTGTGTGAGCAAAGACCTTGCTCTTTGAAGCCCACTTCAAATCAACAGAAAGAAGCAAATGTGAGTTTTTTTCAGCACCGCCCTCCGCCACGTTTGACGCTTCAGGCGGTGGTTAGCTGACCAGAGGTCAACATGACATGCATTCCTTTATTTCTGGTCACATGGCCACCATGGTTCTACGAGTCAACCCAAGCTTCCACTCCTGCACTGGGCCAAAGGATTTCACCCTGGTTGCTTTCGTGACACCAAAGGGTCACACGACCGGTCGAAACGAAACATGTCATGCCCTCCAGACTAGGCGGGGGGGTTGGGGGGGCTGCGCCCCCCCTCATGATAGAACAAGACTGAGCAAGAATGATGAATAACGTCGGGCTCCGCGTCGTGCTCGGCCAAACATAGCAGGGCTTTGGGAGGGGCGCAGCCCCTCCATCATGGAAGAAGACTGAACAAGAATGCTGAATAACGTCGGGCTCCGCGTCGTGCTCCGCCAAACATGGGAGGGGGGAGGGGGGGGTTGTTGGGGGGGGGGGGTTGGGGGGGGGGCAGCCCCCCCCACAATAGAACACGACTGAACAAGAATGATGAATAGCGTTGGGCTCTGCGTCATGCTCGGCCAAACATAGGCGGGGGGTCAGCTGGCTTGCATCCAAACTCAAACCCACCAAAAACGCGGTGGAATAAAACCGACCAACAAGAAATACAGGGACTCCGGATTTCGCACCTCCCGGTGGGTTGAGAAAGCCGAAACGAGGCAACCTCCCGATTTGTTTTTCTTCGGACGACCCCACGAGTGAAAAACCGTCAGGAACCTTCAGTCAGGGGGATGCGATCGCGATCGCGGCCTAGAGCAAAAGCCATTGGCTGTGGTTGTCAAAACCACTTTGGTACCATTTGGGGGTAGGTGAATTCACCACCCATTTTCGCCCCTGTTTTAGTGGGGATTGGGATGTTCACTGGGGGTACGATTTGGATTTTGACCCATGGCCATTCTCAAGGAACCAAGCCCCTTCTGCTCTTGGTCCGCGCTTTCCTCAGGGAAACTCGGCAAATGTCTCATTCACAACACGGAAATCAAAAATACCACTGGGCCACTCACGCACGGGGGAGCCCCTTGTGGCAGCTGCCAAATTGGCAGCTGCACGGAGAGTCCTACATGTCTCCTGCGCCGTGGTTTGGGGGACAGTCGTCCAGATTTCTAGGGGTACCTTCCATTTCCACAGGAAAGAGCCGGTTGAAAAGAACGAGGGTTGCAAAGAATGGAATTGGAATCAACCCCTAGAAGACCATGTCTTGTGTCAGGGCCCAATTTGCCAAACCCGCGCGGCCCTCTAGGATTGGTCGAAATCCGCGCAAAAACCAACTCGGAAAGGATTACAAAAGGAGCCCTTCTTTCGGCCTTGCCCTGCCAAGCAGCAAGCCAAGAAAAACAACATGGAATCCTTTGGGTCAGCATGGAACCAAGTTGAAGAACCGTCACTTTGATGACGGAGTCTCCTTTTGAGGCACCAACAAAAATCAAAGGGACATCCAAAACACCCAAGAAACATCCAAAACACAAAAAGAAACATCCAAAACACCCAAGAAACATCCAAAACACCCAAGAAACCTCCAAAACACCCAAGAAACATCCAAAACACCACAGAAACACTATCATGTTCACCCCCGAAACTCTCTTTCTCTGTGTTCCTTCCGCTCATTTCCAGGGGTCAGGTCCCTGAGACCCTGGGACCGGGACCGGGGTTGACCTCCGATCGCGCCTGGAGCGAGACTCCGGGAGCCCTGGTAGGCCTGCAGGCTCTGAGCCGGCGTCTCCTCGGAAACCGAATCTGGGGGTTGATTGCCTCGGCAGGTTTCGGTGTATCCGGCCGTTGAAAAGAAAGCGAAGAGGTGCCTGGACCTTTTCCCATGCACTCCCGTTTCAACAACACCTCCAAGGGTTGATTCCTTGTCCATTCTTTTCAGCCATCCTTCTTTCAACAACCGATCGCCACTTATCCAGGGGTTGTTGGAGGTTTTCTAGAAAGAAGGATCTCTGAAAAGAATGGGCATAAACCGAAGATCATCATCGAACTAGGTCATCTGATACAACTTGACATGACATATGAACAAAGTTACATCAAGATGATATATGGCTGCGGTTGTCAAAACCAATGGGATCCCATTTTGGGGTAGGTGAATTCACCACCCATTTTAGAACCCATTTTAGTGGGGATTGGGATGTTCACTGGGGGTACGGGCTGTTGACCCATGGCCATATGATTATAGGATGTGGTATAAATTCTATAAGATAAGCGTGGGAACGGAGTGTGAGGGAACAAGAAGAGTCGGGTCGATAAAAAAGTGACACACAAGCACAAACTAGCTGTTGGTTTAATTGCGTGGGGGCTCTGTGGGGCGTCGTGGGGCCATCCGTGTACAAGCTGAACAGGTTTGAAGACTAAACTCAAACCTCTCAAATCTGCTCTTGTACAGAAAGGGCTTCAACAAACGTGTGACTCCAAAGACATCTCCCAGTTCCAAACCCTTCCTTTGAGAGAATTGAGCTCCGCGCTGCCAGGATCTTCTCGAAGTGATGTAGAGCCACGGGATCTCGCCCGCCCTGACCATGGTGATGAGTCTTAAGAGTTGGGAGCACCGAGCTTGGTTGACGTTGGGTTTGGGGAGCAAAAATGAAAAAACTTGGCAGTGAAGGGGATTTGGATTTCAACCAACAAATTATTCTTAGCAGTGAAGTGGATTTGGATTTCAACCACTAAACCACAATAAGCAAAATGTAACATGTTTCCCAACAACAACCATGCTAGTGGCTGGTGGACACAAATCCCCGCCGAATTGTTTTACGGCCACCAAAGGGTCCCCATGAAACAATTCACACCCATGTTGGTTGGACTTGGATTTGGATTTGGATTTCAACCAACAAAATATTTTAGCAGTGAAGTGGATTTGGATTTCAACCAACAAATTATTTGTAGCAGTGAAGTGGATTTGGATTTCAACCAACAAATCATTTTTAGCAGTGAAGTGGATTTGGATTTCAACCAACAAATCATGTTTAGCAGTGAAGTGGATTTGGATTTCAACCAACAAATCATTTTTAGCAGTGAAGGGGATTTGGATTTCAACCAACAAATTGTTTTTAGCATTGAAGTGGATTTGGATTTCAACCAACAAATCATTTTTAGCAGTGAAGTGGATTTGGAATTCACCCAACAAATTATTCTTAGCAGTGAAGTGGATTTGGATTTCAACCAACAAATCATTTTTAGCAGTGAAGTGGATTTGGATTTCAACCAACAAATCATTTCTAGCAGTGAAGTGGATTTGGATGTCAACCAAGAAATCATCTTTAGCAGTGAAGTGGATTTGGAGTTCAACCAACAAATCATTTTTAGCAGTGAAGTGGATTTGGATTTCAACCAACAAATCATTTTTAGCAGTGAAGTGGATTTGGATTTCAACCAACAAATTATTCTTAGCAGTGAAGTGGATTTGGATTTCAACCAACAAATCATTTTTAGCAGTGAAGTGGATTTGGATTTCAACCAACAAATCATTTTTAGCAGTGAAGTGGATTTGGATTTCAACCAACAAATCATTTTTAGCAGTGAAGTGGATTTGGATTTCAACCAACAAATCATTTTTAGCAGTGAAGTGGATTTGGATTTCAACCAACATCTTTTTTAGCAGTGAAGTGGATTTCGATTTCAACCAACAAATCTTTTTTAGCAGTGAAGTGGATTTGGATTTCAACCAACAAATCATTTTTAGCAGTGAAGTGGATTTGGAGTTCAACCAACAAATCATTTTTAGCAGTGAAGTGGATTTGGATTTCAACCAACAAATCATTTTTAGCAGTGAAGTGGATTTGGATTTCAACCAACAAATTATTTTAGCAGTGAAGTGGATTTGGATTTCAACCAACAAATCATTTTTAGCAGTGAAGTGGATTGGATTTCAACCAACAAATCATTTTTAGCAGTGAAGTGGATTTGGATTTCAACCAACAAATCATTTTTAGCAGTGAAGTGGATTTGGATTTCAACCAACAAATCATTTTTAGCAGTGAAGTGGATTTGGATTTCAACCAACAAATCATTTTTAGCAGTGAAGTGGATTTGGATTTCAACCAACAAATCATTTTTAGCAGTGAAGTGGATTTGGATTTCAACCAACAAATCTTTTTTAGCAGTGAAGTGGATTTGGATTTCAACCAACAAATCAAGCAGTGAAGTGGATTTCATTTTTAGCTCAACCAACAAATCATTTTAGCAGTGAAGATTTGGATTTCAACCAACAAATCATTTTTAGCAGTGAAGTGGATTTCAACCAACAAATCATTTAGCAGTGAAGTGGATTTGGATTTCAACCAACAATCATAGCATTTTTAGCAGTGAAGTGGAATTTGGATTTCAACCAACAAATCATTTTTAGCAGTGAAGTGGATTTGGATTTCAACCAACAAATCATTTTTAGCAGTGAAGTGGATTGGGATTTCAACCAACAAATCTGTTTTAGCAGTGAAGTGGATTTGGATTTCAACCAACAAATCATTTTTAGCAGTGGAGTGGATTTGGATTTCAACCAACAAATCATTTGTAGCAGTGAAGTGGATTTGGATTTCAACCAACATTTGTTTTAGCAGTGAAGTGGATTTGGATTTCAACCAACAAATCATTTTTAGCAGTGAAGTGGATTTGGATTTCAACCAACAAATCTTTTTTAGCAGTGAAGTGGATTTGGATTTCAACCAACAAATCATTTTTAGCAGTGAAGTGGATTTGGATTTCAACCAACAAATCATTTTTAGCAGTGAAGTGGATTTGGATTTCAACCAACAAATCATTTTTAGCAGTGAAGTGGATTTGGAGTTCAATCACTAAACCACAATAAGCAAAAATGTTACATGTTTCCCAACAACAACCATGCTAGTGGCTGGTGGACACAAATCCCCGAATTGTTTGACGGCCACCAAAGGGCCCCATGAAACAATTCACACCCATCTTGGTTGGACATCCGTGTGCCATCTATGCTCTTCCTGTACACACTACATGGCTATGTGACAAAGGGTGCCCCAAAATGGGCGCCGGTGTTCCTGTTGGCTTCCCCTTAGCACCATCCCCAACAGAGTACCCTCAAACACACCCATCAGTTACTACACCCAACCACCCAACCACGTACTAAACCTCCGCAAAACCAAGTTGTTGGACCGCTTCTTCCCTCCCCTCAAGAAAATCCTCCGCCATCTTCATAGCGCCATAGGGCTCTGTAGTGGCCTCGAGTTCCAAGCCTGTGGTGTCCCTTGAAAACGACACCCCACCCCCCGTTTTGCCAAAAAAAGCTGCCCCTGTTTCGGCCAAGAACCCAAGGTCAGGGGTTCCCTCAACCAGTCGAACAAAGGAATCTGTGAACGCTCCGGGTGTTTCCCCTTTTGGGAGACCAAAAGCTTAACTAGGTCCTCCAGTAGAGAGATAGAACAAGGATACCCTTTCTTCTGTAGTCTATAGTAGAAGCACCCTCCCCACAAAAAGTTGGTAAAAGGGCACTACTAGGGGACCAAAAGCTTAACAGGTTGGCCAAAAGCTTTTTGAGCCTTCCCGCAACACGAGCGTCCAGGACCTCGCGAGCTCCGATGTCCGGATCGATCGATCCGTCCTCCTCGTTGGTGCTCCGCAGGAAGGTCCGGCGGACTACGAAGTCCATCTCCGCGAAGGTGTAGTTCTCCGTGAGGTCTCGGTGAATTTTTTGAACGCGAGGGGAAAACCAGAGACGGATCCATTTGGCCATGGGCTTTTCACCCAAATCGTACCCCCAGTGAATATCAACTAATCCAAACTAAAATGGACTAAAATGGATGGTGCACCTATCCCTTCACGTTGGGTATGGGGAGCAAAAATATCAAATTTTAGCAGTGATGTGGATTTGGATTTCAACCACTAAACCACAATAAGCAAAAATGTTACATGTTTCCCAACAACAACCATGAAGAGTCCCTCAAAACAAGCACTCTTGTTTCAAACACACATGATAGATTGTTTTTGATTGAATATATATATATATATATCATTTATTTGTGCGTAGTTTCTTAAACCATCCCCACAAGTAAGTGGCAAGGAAAACCAGCTCCACAAGGGAGTTGCAAGGAAAACCAATGCGTCCCAATAGTAAGTTTACATTAAATTCAATGGTTAGAGGGGAAATCACCAGAACCCCAAAAGTAATTTTGAGAGCCCCACGAAATGTTCACTTCTGGTGTCCTGGCAACGCGGGGTGTCCCCTTGGAGAACCCGTTGACCAACGGCAGACTACCGAGCCTGAGAAACGGAGAAACGCATTGGGAGCCCTGGTGGAAAGCAATCAAAAGGGCTGCGGGCAAACCTCAAATTCATTCGAATGTACTCATTCCACAGAACTATGCATCTCTGGAAAGGGAAGACCCATTTTGAATTGTGTCGCTTGGCCTTTATTCGCATTCACATGTACATCTTGCTTGACCCATGTCCAAACCGTTCTTCGAACTGCGACACTTCCGACCCTCCCATCCCTCCCAAACCCATAGCAACCCATTCAGACCAACTCAGACTTCAAAACAGACAAGCAATTCCCAAAATTCAGCGCAAAACAAAAAGCCCGGAAACTCCTGCAAAACCCACTGAGTGTCCGGAGAACCGCTTGGGTTAGAGCCTTTTGCAGGATGCGATTTGCACTGTTTGGTGAAACCTTGCGCAGTGCTAGGTGCAAACAGTTTGGTTCGCATACCGGCTTCATGGTGGGAGATCATGCGGGCTCAGCAGAGCATGTGCAAAGGGGCGCTCCGGATGCCAATTATTATTCAGATGCCAATTATTATTCAGATGCCGTACGGTTCAAATATCATGCTATCGCTCGAAGGCCGTTGCGAAGTCTGATTTCCAGCATCTCACCCAGTTGCTGGTGATGCTGGTGATGCCGACGATGCCGCTGCATGCCAGTGCTGCTGAGTGTGTTGCTGGTGATGCCAATGGTGCGGGATGCTGCGCCAAATGATGCTGGTGCAACTTCGTAACATCATGTTTGCCCAGGAAAGAACACGTGCACACACAATTTGAGGGATTTTCCATCTCTGTGTTCTTCCGCTGTTTTTTGTGTTTGTTCCGTTCTCCCGTGTTTTTTTGATGAGACCCGAAAAAAACAATCTGAGTTTCAGGAGTGCTGCAGCCGCCAATTCAAAAAACTGGAGTGACCCATGACGAGGGCCTCAAGCGCAAGGGGCTCAGCACTGCTGGGGTCACTTCGGGTTGCGCAGGCGTGGGTTAGGCTGGGATTTAAGTGGGTTCGGGGCTCAAAAAACCGGAATTCCAAAATGGACTGGTAAGTGGAAACATGGACCAAAACCTGCGGTTTGCCCCTCCTGTTTAATTTGAGCCACACCCAAGTGGGTTTGGGGCTGGACAGTGGATTTAGGGTTGATTTATTCGAGTTGGGAACTGTTCAGGTTCGTTTAAGGCTTAGGGTTCACAGTACCAGTCTGAGCCCGAAACAAGTCCAACACAACCAAACTAGGACCAACAGCCTCCTTTCCCCGATGCCAAGCAGGGCCCCCGACTGGCCAGCGTGTCAACCGCCTGCCGCTGTGGATGGGAGCGGGAACCATGGGGTAGTCTCTCAGGGTGCTGTCGGATACCAACAAGGAAAACTCGCTCCCAAACGAGAGTCTGAGCCTCTAAAGGAACTGCAGCTTCTACTTTGCAGGTTCAACAAGCCAGCAATACTGCTCTCGTCAACACTGTCTCATAACATACCCAGTGCTTCCAGCTGAAGGTGGCAAGGTACTGACCATTCACAAACGTCTATTTTTTTAAGGCTCGCTTGGTATTCCTCTGGCTCTTACCCCACCACTGGAACAATCAAACGCAGATCGATGAAGAAGCACTTGTTTTCGCCTTTGCAGTCCACCCTTGAACTGTCCCACCGAAACCAACCCTGAGCCAAATCCTCAACCCACCCCCTCGGCAGCTGCTAGGGCGCATTAAAGGGACGGTACCACATCAAGCACAGCACATCGAGCAACCGAACCCCTCACATATCCTCAACTCCATAAGCCGCAAAACCAAGCACCAACCCAAAACCACCAACCCCCAAACCACCAACCCCAAAACCACCAACCCCAAAACCATCAACCCCAAAACCATCAACCCCAAAATCACCCGAACTCCTCCACCCCGCCATTCCCACGGCCCACTCGGCTCCGATTCCCATGCCCGCGCCGACTCCCGCAAGGCAGCCGCCCACTGGGCATCGGAGCGCGAGACCTCATCGCACTGAGCTCCGTACGCGAAGCCAAGCCAAGACCAGCGTCTTTCACCTCCGCGCTACCACCACAAAAGCAGGTTGTAGGTCAAGAACATGTTGGCTCAACGGCCAGCAATTGCCCATGGATTTCAAGTCTGTTTTACAATCCGCTCACGCCAGGTTTTTCCGAGGCGGGGGGGAGGATCAGCCTCGGCTTCCTTGGGGGGAGGCGGGGGGGGATCAGCATTGGTGTGTGTGTGTGTGTTTGTTTTTCTGACGCCTTGGCCTTCAAGCATCATGTTATCTATGTTAACCATTTGGGCTCAGAGGCCCTTCTATTCTATATGAGAGCCATGCGCCAACGGTGAAAGGACCTTGCAGCAGTGCTTTACAGGAACCACGGTACTCACACTGCAACCAGGGACATCCATCCATCTGATTCCATCAGGTTCTTATTGAAACAGATCCAGGGCCACCAAGTGGTCACCAAGACTGCTACCACAGCGAATATCACAACCTGACGACTTAAGCGCCCCGTTCGGCGCCCTGCATTTGTCGCATGCAGTCCGAGCAGTTGTCTAGCCAAAACATGCAGGAAGACTGTTCAAGACTACCAGGATGGCATGTTGCTACGCGCTGTTTCCAGGCATGTTTCAGCTGCTGCACGCATCCTGCCAGCTTGCCCCAGTGGATGCATCTTGGTCCCAAAGTCGTTTCCAACACAAACAACTCCACAGGAATAGTAACTTTCAGTTCACATGGACCGAACACGTAAGCGTAAGCATCCACCTGAAGTATGTTGGTAAACGACAGTTGTCGCACAGCTGCTTCACTGCAAGGACATGGCTTCCGAACGATCCGTAGCGAAATTATGTAGGGAACACAAATGTTTACGAACGGAAAATCCTGAACTGCCACGCCTGCCATTCAAATCAACGGGCAATTGCTGGGCGTAAAGCCAACATGTTGCTTGACCTCCATGCCCCTCCGGCACCCAAACAAGTGGGAGAAAAAGGTTGTGTTTGTTCCTGGTGTTTGGATTGTGCAGTAATCCTGCAAGAATCCGGCGACCAATTTAACTTCATCAACTACACTGAACACCTTCGCTCGGTGAAACGAAACATGAACAAACATCAACATGCTTTGCAGGGTTCTCGGCCCAAAACCACCCTAAAGAAGCTCCCCAAGCAGTCCAAGCAGTCGGTCTGTCTGCCGGTTCATTTGGGACGGTCACAATCTGCACCTCTCGTCGAGGGGGAACTATGCGACGACCATCTCAAGTTGGCTTCAAGAGCACCATCCTTTCCGGGGTTGCCAAAACACAACGGAAGTTGCCAGTGGGGGGTGGGGGGGGATCAAATACTTGGTTGCTGTTGACCCCCCTGCAAAAGTTTAACTTTTTGGGGGTTTAGTAGAAAACACTTTTATTTCAACCAAAAAGTTAAAGTCTAAAGATCCAACCCCAATAGCAGTCAAGAAAAGGACACGTGGATAATCTCTTTTCAGACCCCTACAACGACCCCTACCACGCCCCCGCCTGCGCAAGCAGCTTCAAAAGGAACTGCTTCCGCTCCGCCTGCCAGCATTGAAGAGCATGATCCTTTGTGCTCTGCCAAAAGCTAGATGGCTGTGGTGGTCAAAACTACAGCCATGGGACAGGTTTTAATCCATGTTTCCATTTAGGCGTGGCTCAAAATTAAACAGGAGGGGCAAACCGCTGGGTTTTGGTCCATGTTTCCACTGACCGATCGGGCAACCCATTTTGGCCTATACCAGTTCTTGAGCCACGGCCATTTACCAGGTGTTCCCGGTTCCTGGGCCCCCATAATTCTTGACCCGCCACGGTGTTCAGAGCCTCGGGGGCTGCCCGTGTTCAGATCCCCCGGGAAAAGTGGATCACTTTCAGCGGGTTAAACGGAAACTAAACACCAAAAGGCTAAGAGGTTCAGGGGATGGCTGGGACCAAGACAACAGGGAGACCCCTAAAAACGGGGTAAGATCTCCTTTGGGCTCACTAGTCTATGGAAACAAGACGTGCCCGCGTCCTTTGCGGGAACCACGCATTGTTTTGCCTCATATAGACGCCCGCCGATGGCCCCCACACCTCGAAAGTACAGTGGTTTCCCGTGATAGGTTCGGCGGCAATTCCTTTCTCGAGAAACAAACACTCCTGAGAAACACCTGGGAGCACTGTTCTCCAAAACGCACATGGACCCTCCCAACACAAAAAAAAGAGAGCGTGGTATCCAAGGTGGTATCCCTGTGATCCTATGTCTGCCAGCAGGCGGTATCGACGTGGAGCCGTCTTTTCGTCTATGCGTCGGGTCTGTCGAACACATCGAGCCAGCAATCCCCGCATCGCGGCTTCTGGTGTGCTTCAATCATTCTAATCCAACTGCAGCTTTGTACTCATCGCAGAGGCAACCAATGACCCCAGGCACAGTCCGCCGTTCACTGCACAGGCCGACAATCGACCACAGGTCTTCCGTTGCTCGGCGGTGAGCGTGGGAATCTCGTTGATCACGATCCTGGCTGGGGAGACAGAAAACCCAACACTTCAGGCATCGTTCAGTTTCCAACTGGGAGACCTCTCAAAACTCTTTGGGGAATATGTAAGCCCGTCAAATTTTGGATGTCATCTTTGCCTATTGGAAGGAGCGATTGGGAAGCTGATCAACAACAAGGTTGGTGGCGTTCTCACTGATCCCAATCAGAAAGTGTGGCTGAAATAGTACGTCTCTTTGGGACTTTGACCACTCGGGTTGGTCGGATCAGGAGGTTCTAGCGTCAGCAGGCTACGAATTCTCGATGAAATGTCAGGCTGTTGACCAACCATCAGAAAGGGATTCAAACGCAATCGAGCTGCTTCGATCAGCCTCGAGCGAACATCAAGTTACATTGATATTCAGACTTCTCTTCACCATCTTTTGCCCAGGCTCAGCGACAAGGATCCGCTGTAGCCATTCAACAGGCCAAAGGCTGCGACAGCCACCATGGACCAAAAATCGCTGGTAGCTCCGACAGCACTGGTCAGCATAAGAGGAACCAAGAGGGCTCGCAGGAGGACCGTGTACCTGGGCGTCAACGCAATTGACTCGGCGAAACATGGAAACTGGAGTTGAAGCTCACCTCGCGTTTCGTTTGCGGTCTGGCTACTTTGGGAGAATTTTTGGGAAAATCCAACTCGAGAACGATGAACTGAACGTGAATCCAATGATTGAATGAAATCCAGAACATGATTTGGAGTGAAACTGATTCTCAAATGCAATTGATGTGTTATTTGGCCGGTGTGCCCGCTCAGCGGCCACGGGCGGGTAGCCTGCTAATTAAATGGCACTGGCTCAAAAACATGTGCCAAAATAGCACCTTGGTAAATGGAACCACAGACTAAAACCAGTGTAACCCTTGCTCTTTGTTTCACAAGTGAACTCCTGATCACGATCCTCTCAAACATCTTCTGTTGTAACATGGACAGCCCTGTGACGAAAAGGAAGGACCCAACAACAGTGGACAAGACATTCAGTCCGAAAGTAGACTATTTTTCGGAGGGTAGATTGAACACTTCAAGACGATATTTACCACGCTAAATCACATTCGAAGGAGCTGGACATTTCCATGGTCAAGGCCGAAGCGGATGTGCGTGCAAAAGCGGGCCACGATGTCAAACATGGCAAACCTGAGCGTTTGCTTCGGATTACGCGATGGGCCGATGTACCAGCTACCAGCCACCAGCTACCAGCTACCAGCTACCAGCTCTACCAGCTACCAGCTACTTGCAAGAAGACGGGAGATCCACATACCTTTCCTTCAGCCAACAGGCTTTGCCGGACAGGCCCTCACAAGTTGGTTGGTGAAGCGCTGAGGGCTCTAGACATCTCGCCAAGCGGCACAGTTAAGAGAATTGTTTGAAACCATTCGTCCACATCCAAGGACTTCATCTGCTTGCAAGGAATCGCAGTGATCAGGCCTGGGTAGCACAAGGTCGTGAGGAAGAAGTTCCCAAAGATCACTAGCTGATTGAACCACACCACCTCAGTTGCGCGACCGGAAAACAGAAAGAAACAGTGCGGCTGACACAAGAACAGCCGGCTTACACTCTAAAACATCAAAGGCCCCGCCAAGACACTCTAAGCGTGAATCCAGCTCCTGCTCCTTGAAGACAAACGCTTTCTACATTCATCAACCCATGGCCCTGTTTTTTTCGCCACTTCAGAAAATGTCACGTCTGATTCAAGACTCCCATCTTAAGCTTCCTCCACGTCCCCTGGCTACACTTGCCGCCCCAGACACTGATAGCACCGCTCCCACCGTCGCTCCGCTTTCGACCTTGGCGACCGCGTTTTCACCCGAGGCGTCGCCGTCGGTAGACGCTGCGCCGTAGTCAGCCCTCGACGTTCCGCGTGGAAGGCGGAGGTGCTGCGAGGCGGGCAGCAGCATAAGCAAGCGATAGGCGGAAATACAAACCTGAGCTTTGGACGAGGCTCTGGACGAAGCCGCTACAGCGACTCGTCAAAGGAATCCATGGGACTTGGGGACTTGGGGGTGGTTGTTTCGGCGTCAATGGAACTAAAAATGAAGGATTGTCAGGGATAGTCCAAGACCATTTTGACAGTGTCTTCCGGCGGGTTTTGAGGACCCCTCTATTTTAGAAGTCCTTTACGAGTAGAACTGACATGGGAGTCCTGAGCATCCCAAGTCACGGTGACTTGCACTTCAGGTTGACATGCTACAGCCACTATCTTGGTAGGACTGGCACCATTCTCTCTCCATGATAGAATGAACCCATCTATTTTTGCCATACTTTACTGTGTTATTGTGTTGATTGTTTTCTATTGTCGTGTTCGACTCTGATGAGTAAAACATCCCGAACGCAACAGGAACCCAAACGTGGAAAAGCCAGCCCTGCACCTTCCCAGTTATTCCTCTGTTTTGAGAACTGGCCCTTTTCGGCAGGGGTTCCTTCTCGTTCCACCCGGCGAGTCAAAAGCCGAAGGCCGAAGGCGCCAGCACCGTGGCTAGGGCCACCACGAAGAACACCGTCGAGGCCACGGAGACCTCTGAGGCCACCAGCTTCGTCACGTCGCCTTCGGTTAAATGGGATGTGTTGCGGGGAAGGCGCTGGCCCGAAGTCATGGACATCTAGGGGCCCCACTAAAGCATCACCAGTTTGGATCCATGTCGTTCTCCTTGTTCATTGTGCATTCTAAAAGAGCTCGGCGGTTAAAGCGGACTCAAACTCGAACCCAAATGGAGCGGACTGCCGAAACCTCCTTTGTGCTGGGGGAACCTATATTATGCAGGTCTTCGGCAGGTGGCTGGTGTAATGCTCGCCAGGTCACGATAAGCCACGGAGACCAGGGTCCCAAAACCTCGGACAAGGAGCTACAGCCGCCCAGCTCGCGTGTTCGGCTTGCAGCTAGAAGCTGAAATCCAAAGATATCCAAAAATCTCCTAAATCAGGAGGGGGGTGATTTCGTCAGCCACCACTTTACCACTTTGTCGGCCTTCCAACGAAGAGATCCCATTCCGAGCAGGATGTGCCAAAAAACCACGCTGACTTCGCTTGGGGTTCCAGGGGCCATCAGTTGCTTTTGGTAACCGGAAAAGACCCTGACAGCCGGAAAAAACCACATCCAAAGCGGTCAAATTCCAGTAAATCCCCATGCTCGGAGTTTGCCTGCGCCGCATTTTAAGACAAATCCCTTCAAGTCCAAGAATGAGCACGAGAACACCGGCTGGCAACTGACACCTCAAGGCCAAGTCGCCCAAACCGATCTGCAAATACGCCTGCATCTTGGAGCTGTATTGCGAGCAGAGCGAAAGCAGCGCGGAGTCCAAATAGCCCGTGGCCACCGAGCAAAGCAGCACCACACCCAGCAGCAAGTCATAGAGAAGGGAGGGAGGACAACGGAGCCACTTGAACCCGAGGATGACCTCAAGCCAGAACTCCGGGAAACACGAACATGGCATTTTGGTTCATGTTCTTTGTGTTGGCCCCATGACTTATGCTCGAATCATGTGAATCAACTCCTTGAGCAACGCGTTCCGCACAGTCTCAAAGGGCATGGGAGTCGCTTCCTCAACGTTTTTTGTTCGCCTCTTATTTGTGCGTAGCAACCAACTGCCAACGGCCTATGAACCGCCATGTTCATCGAATCGACCAAGCGACTGAGAGGCAAAGGAACTGCCCAGCAAAGCCTCCCAAAATTCGTGGCCCAAACTGAAACGTCTCCACGAAGGACAAGGCAAGCACCGTCAAGATGGAACCTGCCTGGCGGGCAGCTTTCCAGTTTCAAGCGGCAAAATCACACAAGCACAAGCTCAGCTCCAAAAAAACATGCTTAACGTAGACGGTTGGGGAGGCGGGTGGGGGAAGGAATTTATGAACAGGCTACATCAATTCACTTCTGCCCTCTAAGGTAGACACATGGCACGTCCAGGCCGCAGGTGTCTTTGTCAGACCTAATGCCGTGGTGTCCGCAAACTATCTAGGCAGTCCAACAGCTTGGCAAAAGGGTTGATATGCCAGTGGCACAAATCGGAACTAACCCATGCCTAAATACTTCATGCGTGGTATATTCGCATACATTGGGGGTGGGGGTGCTTCAGGCATTCACATGGCATTCGCGATGCTGGCCCAGCCTGGTACAAGGCCGTCACAGCAAACTCCACATTTTGATCAGGAAAAAGCAGTTTCCAGTAGTCGAAGGCAGCCCAAATGGCGGCGATTGGAAAGAGGTAGCCAATGCCAATGACCACCATACCTTGATTCATGTCTTTGTTTCCTTGACATTGTGTTTATTATGATCATGCTATCTTTCGGCAGGGCCATCTTCTTTCATTTCTGAACTCGATGGACAAGTTTTCCCAAAAGCATTCCAGGAGCTCCATGTCCGGCCGAATGTTAGAGTGGGATCCGCGGCTCGGTGTGAACTCCACCCATGGGCCTTTGGTCCATGGAACGCTTCTCATGGCTGCCATGCCGCAAAGCTCTGCGAGCCCCTCACCCTTGGAGCTTGGCTTCGTCTCTTCCAGCAGTCGAGTGGCCTCAGGGGCCTCCGCATCACCCATGGCTAAAAGGTAAAACGCACCTGAGGTGCGTAAACCCACGTATGAAACCTGAGACACGTAAATGTAGGTGCTACGTATTTGCAGTCTGGACATATATGCGACCAAATCTGAAACATGTTTTGCTGGACTGCGAAGATCCGTGTGAAGTTCATATATATATATATATATTTATTTATTTGGAGCATATTGTTCTGCCCATCTAGTAGATCCACCAAAGAAACAGTCATGACTCAGGCACAAACAATAAACGATATATCGTTGTTGGTCTGGAATTGCGTGATGGACATGTTTGGTCATGTGTCCAGGATTTTCCTCGGCGGGGTTCTCTCGGTTCGATATCGGCTCGAGCAAAACATCGTCACGACGCAACACGACGCGACGCGACGCAAGCCATACGGCATGGACCTGTCGCTGCTGCGGAAAAGCAGCAAAACAAGGCACATGTCATAGGTGTCCTTTTAGGGGAAATAGATGGCCCTGGTAAATGATTAAACCACCAGGTAAACCAGGGCCATCTATTTTTCTAGCAAAGCAACCAAAAAGGACACCTATGGCACATGTCCAAAGACACTGCGGAGGCTTCAGGCTCCAAACTTTCTTAATCTTGAACCCAGGCCCGAATGGAATTCAGTCGGCTTGGATCTACCTGTCCTATTCTAAGCTTGGTCCGAAGATGCAAACAAACAGCTATATCGGAGCCAATGACCCAGTAAGAAGCAAACAAGCCAGTGAAGCAGTAAATAGACAACAAAGTAAAACTTCTGGACCATGGGTTGAACTATGTTACGTCCGATTCTGATAAATGTGAGTCATGACCCCCGAACCCGAAACCCCAACAAAGCAAGGGCGCAAACATGTAAGTTATGGAGACAATGGCCTGAGAAAGATACAAATTCTTGCTTAAAGGTTCTACGATGTTCATTGCAAACAAGGCTTTGTTCAAAAAAACTCACGGTTCTTGCCTTTTTTGGTTTTGCTTGGACATCAATGAGGATTTAAACACATTTAACTTGGAACTATTGTCTTAAACTAGACTTGAAAGAGGATGCCTGGTTGATTCAAAACAAACTTGAACTGGAATCGTTTTGTTCCTTCTTGTTCTTCTTTGTTTTTCTATATATATTTCTCGACATAGATCTTAACATATCTTAACTAGGATTCTGTGTTGCTCAACTTTCTCATTAGAATGCTCATGGATCTTAATACGGACATAATTCAAGTAGAGACACTTTGCTAGTAACTCATTGACAGAGGACATGAACACATACAAAAAACTAACATATAAATAATAAATGAAAAGTGATGGACGAAGATAATTATAGAAAGGACAAAGGACAACCAGCCAATGACCAAGAACCTAAATGCTTTTCCCTTCGTCATTCCATTCCTGATCCTTTTCCTGCATTTGGATGAGTCTTAGGGAAGTGAATGGGAGGTGAATGGTAGGGAGAAAGAGATCCCATTCACCGCACGCCATTCCTTTCCTCTCTTCGCTCGTCACTTCATTCTGGTCTACGGGAAATGCCTTGATGAAGATTAGGTGAAAGACAGGAAAGGAAGAATAGACCCTGAGCACCTTTCCCTTTCACTCACTACCTCTCTTTCCTATATCATCTTCATCTTGGATGAGTTGGATGACAGGGAAAGGGAGAAGGAGGAAGTGAAAGAGATGTCCCGCCTCCAAGTCAGTCCTTTCTATCTCTCACACATCTTCCTCCTCCATCCGCTGGCCAGTTCTTTCCAGCGGTTACAAATGAATGAAGTTGGAAACAGAGGTTGGGTCACAAGTGAATGAATGGGAAGGAAAGGGACAGATGGGAAAGGATAATGATGGATGAATGATCACTCTCTCACCAGAACTTCATCAAGAGTGAAGTGATGGACGAAGGACGAGCGAACGGGGACAATCACCTGTTTACCCTTTTCTCCGTCTCATGGTCATCCCCTCTGTCGCCAATTAATAAAATCCTTGACATCACAACCTCTTCCTCCCTTTAACTTTTATCTCATGGACTCTCTCCCTTCCGAGTCGTTGCGGGTTCTCTGTGGTTTCCCTTCTGAACCTCGAAGAGGAGACGCCAAAACCACGGGGCTTCGAAGCGCTGGCGTCCAAACAGCCAGTGATGTGTTTGGCTGACAAAGGCCTGGTCTGACCCTCGAGCCCCACCTCTTGGGCAAAGATTCAGCTTCCAGAACCGCATTGCGAATCAAACGGGTATGGGTCACAACTGAACCACCGGGAATTGGACCGCTGGTTTTCGTCCTTGGTTCCATGTACCAGGGTTCCCAGATTTTTGGGGTTACCCTATTTTTGACCCACACCTGTCCATTGGTACAAGTACCCTGTACCTTTTCGGGTTCGGCAATTCAGCCCTCGGCGCATCTTTAAACTATGTGACCCCCGAGTTTGTGGTCTTTCTTTCGGCTTTCCTTTGAATCCACCCCCAAAAGGGTACCCTCAAAAAGAAACCCATGATTTGATCCTTGTGTTAATCACAAAGGATCAAGGCTTGTTTGGGACTCTGGTTTTACATTGGCCTGCTTCAACACGAGTCCAATGGCTGCCTGGCTTCAGAATTTCAACAACCGCCCATAGACAGGGTTCCTTAAGCGTCCCCTCTAAACATCACCACACAAAGGCAACTTATCCGTCAAGATTGGCCTGTCCGAAAAGTCAAGTTTGAACCACCAAGACGGCTGTGCTTTTCAATTACAGACCCTTTGGCGGTGGACATCATTTACAAATTGATATCCACCAACCATTTCTGGGGGTCCATAATATGGGTGTGGCTCAAAATCAAACAGGAGGGGTTACGCAGGTTTTGGTCCATGTTTCCACTTACCAGGGTTCCAGTTTGGTACCGTTTTTTTGAGCCACAGCCATATAAAGACCCTTGATGCTGTGCAGAACCCCGACTCTCTGGATAGGCGTTCCGGAAGCTGTTCGAAAAGAGGCCAGGATTCGCCACGGAAATTTAGAGACGTGGCCGTGCCGCGAACTGCGGGCTGACTCATTGAGAACCTCACCCAAGTGTTTCAGTCTCTCACTCATTCAAACTAACTTCTGGCATCTTCGGCCGTCGGTTTCGAGGGTCGCCGTTTCGGGCCCCAAAAAAGCATCGAGGGTTATATAGGCCATATGGTAGCTCCCGTATCTTTCCTCTAAACAGTTGCTGATGCCCCAACTGTGGATTCCAAGGGCGGATCCAGAGGTGCACACCAGCCCCATCTTGACACCCAAAAAGCCCAGAGCTTTCATGGCATCAATCTCCCACTTTTCGTCAACCCCCAAAGAATGGGTGGACCCAACCGCTGGAATTCCAAGTCCATCGAGGTGCTCGTCGATTTATGGGAGCGCCCCCACCAAGAAGAAAGCTCTCGGCGGTGGTGTTCAGCCAAACGCTCGCCCAAGCCACCGGCTCATCTTCGTTCCCTCTTCCCTTCCCAACTTCCCTAGTAGAACCCCTTGGCATAGGTGTGACGCCCCATTTCAGCCGCTTCAGTTTTGGGTCCCAAAAAAAGAAGATAAAAACAAATATTTTTAAAAAAGAAGAGAACAAACAACAAAAGGCGAGGAAAAAGAAAAAAGAGGAAGGCCAGGCTCACCGCGAACCGCGCACCGAAGCGCGCGCCCCGGGCCTGGCCGGGCGCCGAGATCCGCACCACGAAGCCGAAGGGGAAGAGCCTCGCAATGATCGGAGCCGCGGATTCGCGCGGCTTCGCGCGGAGTCGGCGCCGGCTGGATTTTTTTCGGAGATCTCCCAAGGATCCATGGCCGGATGGAGCCGATCCCCACATTTTTGGGACTCCCAAAAATTATTGTTTGTTCGGCTCGATCCCGGGACGATCCCCCCCGATTTTTGTGGGACTCATTTTTGTTTGTCTCAAGGAAAACTGCGGAGTTGAAGGAAGGCGCTAAGATTTGAAGTCATGAGGTAAGTTGTTTTTGCCAAGGTGGGAGGAGTGTCTGATTGAGGAGACTTTGAGGTCTGCATTTTTCTGGGGGGTTGTCCAAAGGGAAGCCCAAAGGTTGCGAGGTGACCATTGGAGACCTGACATAGGGAAGCCCCCAACGTAAGACGAAAAGACTTGGTCAGTCACTCAAGTTCCCACCCGAAAGGCCGGCTTCCTGAGAACGGTCACCCACCTTTTGCTCACCTGACGTTTCGAGAGAATCGGGGAAACCGATGCCCATCTTGGGGGTGACCCCCGGAGACACAAGGAAAAGCCTCAGTTGGACGAAACAGACGTTCAGGGGCCCAGTTCAGGGGGTCTGTGAAGTTCCCAAACATTGCAGTTGAGGGGAACCCCGGTAAATGGCGATGAACCCCCCCCCCAATTTCAAACAGCTTGTACGAACCCAAAAATGAACCCCTGATATGAAGCGCCAGCTTGGTGAACTGGCAACCCTCCCCCAGTCTCCCAGAAAAGTGGGTAAAAGTTGGCACTACTGGGGGACCCTCCCAACCAAAAAAGTAAAAGGTTGGCACTACTCAAACCACCCAGGATCTGCCCGGAGCGAGGCTCGGCGCTTCTTTCTTCCGCTTGGGGCGCCGACTCCCGGGGCTGCAGGAAGGCGCTCGGGTCAGAGCCTCAGCCGAGTGACTCGTCTGCCTTGGCAATGGACCTCAGCTCCAAACCAAATACCTGCACATTCCCCTTGAGAAAAAGGCGGTTCTTCCACCATGCAATGCAGGTTCATGAAAACAAGTGGTGGTTTTTTTCCACCATGCAATGTAGGTTCAGGAAAAAGAATGGTGGTTTTTTTTCCACCATGCAATGTAGGTTCAGCTGGGTAGACGTAGGACAAAATGATAGATCGTGGCGTGGCGCCAGTATTCCTGCAGAAGGTTGGCATGGATGGGGAAGGTGGTAGACTGCATAAGCTGGGAAATCAGGTCGCGCATCTTGGTGCATTGAATGCCAGAAGGGAAACCCCCCAACAGCGCTTCAGGGTAAGCCTTTATAGTCCCTTGCCGGCGATCCTTGCGATCCGTCCCGCTTCTTGGCTTCCCTTTGGCTTCAAGAGTTGTCCCTTCCCAGCGTCTCCGCGTCCCCCACCGGCCGTGGCCACACAGACCACCCGGGATTTCGCCCTGGCCACCTGAAGGCGGCAGGCGGGATTTCATGAGATTTGCTCTGCGAAGCAAAAGGAGCCTGGAAGGGATGAAAGAGGTGGAAGGGATGGAAGGTGTGGAAGGGGTCGAAGGGGTGGAAGGTGTGGAAGGGGTGGAAGGGGTGGAAGGGGTGAAAGGGGTGGAAGGTGTGGAAGGGGTGGAAGGGGTGGAAGGGGTGGAAAGGATGGACGGGATGGAAGGGGTGGAAGGGGTGGAAGGGGTGGAAGGGGTGAAAGGGGTGGAAGGTGTGGAAGGGGTGGAAGGGGTGGAAGGTGTGGAAGGGATGGACGGGATGGAAGGGGTGGAAGGGGTGGAAGGTGTGGAAGGGGTGGAAGGGATGGAAGGGGTGGAAGGGGTGGAAGGGGTGGAAGGTGTGGACGGGATGGACGGGATGGAAGGGGTGGAAGGGGTGGAAGGGGTGGAAGGGGTGGAAGGGATGGAAGGTGTGGAAGGGGTGGAAGGGGTGGAAGGTGTGGAAGGGATGGACGGGATGGAAGGGGTGGAAGGGGTGGAAGGGCTGGAAGGTGTGGAAGGGGTGGAAGGGATGAAAGGGGTGGAAGGGATGGAAGGTGTGGAAGGGATGAAAACCCATTTGTAGAGGAAACCAAAGGAGAAAGTATGGCAAAGTATACCCGGCGTGTAAATTGAAGGAAGGAAAACCAACAAACAAGTCCCAAAAAAACAACTGTCCATGTGAATCCGAAAAGTTTGCAGGGGAGCGGCAACAAACCGCTGCCTCTGTTGGAACATGATTCAGCCCTTCACTTGGCCACCGGCCGCCTTCTCTGGGAAAAAACACAAAAACCCAAGAGGCGTGGCACAACTGGGGGAAATGAGAAAAGTCGTGCTTTTTTTTTGGCCGGTGAATCTGCATGGCATGATGGGCATACAGTCCACCCACTTCCGGAAAAAAAAAAAAAAAAAAAAAAAAAAAAAAAAAACGAAAAAATGGAAAGAAACAACTCCGAGGGTGCGATGCGCTTCCAACTTGTCCAAACTAAAAGTTGCGATCAGCCGTGAAACACGTCAAGAGGCAGCACGAGTTCGAAGTCGGTTCATCCGACCGGGCTCCAAAAAGCGGAAAAGCGGAATCCGCCTGTCCGGTACCTGTTGGGTTACCAGCCCCAGCCCTCAGTCTCGGAACATCAATGTCCCAAGCAAAGCTGACGGTCCCAATGGAAATACGGGAGCCCCACAGAAGCTGGCAACTCAAATTACCAAACTGGAAAATGTCAGAGGCCCGCCAGAGAGAAGAGCCTTCATGTGTGAGCTCGGAAACAAACACTCGAATCGGTGGAATTGCTCTTGAACCCACCATCAAAGACGGAAACACCCCGAGCCGACTTTGGCCCCCTCCACCCCAAACAACAATTTAAACACAGAAACGTCCAAACAAATGGGAGCACCGACTTTGGCCCATCCGCGCGCGGATTTGTTTAAACGATCCTCTCGCCTCGCCCAGGCAGCGTCGGATTCTCAGGGCAGCCTCCGGAGCCGACTCCTGGGCTCGTAGCGACGTCTGGCGACTCAGGTGTCTGGGCAAAGGAGACTCTAAGGGTTTTTGCGGATTCCACGGAGAAATCTGGGTGTCAGATTTCTCACCCTAGAATGAGCTTGCAAGCGGGCGACCGGCGATCTCGGGCTGGCAGAGTCAAAATGCACCGCCCTCCCCCCGGGATAGGTTGCCAGTCTACCGCCGGTTTCTTGATTGGATGAGTGGGTATGATTGTCAAAGCCGATGTTGCCGGGGCTGATTGATTGCTTCATCATGTTCAGCGCCTGTTGCTCTTGTGTTGGTGTCCCTAAGGCGGCCGCATGGTTTCAACAAATTTGCCACTTGGACCTGTGCGTCTAATACTACCATCATTCAGGTTGGTTTCAAGAGAACCCAACAACAAATACAATGCCATCACGTGCCAATTTAGATAAGCCATATCCATTCATACATCCAGTGTAATTGTCTTGAGATGCCGCAAATGCACCGACTCCAATATGTCTGCTTCTTTATGGAAAACGCTGGAAAAGCCTCGAGGTCGGTTCCAAGGTCGCCCGCTCGCGCCATCCATGCGGGGCCATCCTACTTAGCCATGGGTCAAAATCCCAAAATCCAAATCGTACCCCCAGCGAACATCCGATTCAATCCCCGCTAAAATACACTAAAATGAACATCCGATTCAATCCAACCACTAAAATAGGTAACCTAAACTGGGCGGTGAATTCACCAATCCCACCCAAAATGGAATCCGATCCCAAAACGGTCTAACGACCACCACTGCCACTTTTGATTTTTCACGACCGGGGGTTTCCCCCCAAAGCCCGAGGTCACTGCTAGATCTTCGATGAGCACCAGCACAGGCTTAGTGGAGCTGGCAGCCAGCGCCGTCCTGGCCGGTTTTCGGAACTCGGTGGCTTTCTCGAGACCAGACTGACGGTTTGACGTTTCTTTTAGTGGCTTGACCCCGTGTTTGCTTTCTGCTCCCCGGCTATTTTATTTCTTCTTTTTGTAAAACTTTTGGTGGTCTTCATGGGAAAACCCATTTGTTGGCAAACAGTTATTCAGTCCTAACATCCGAGCAAAATGCACCAAAGGAAAGGTAAAGTTGATTTGCTGGGGGGAAACACCGAAATGGATGCTACATTGGGGTAGTTGAGTCATTATGACTTCTGGAGTGCTGAATTTGATGGTGTCCAAATTTGGGGGAAGCCACCGGCAAATTGAGGGGAAATGGGGAAACAGGGTGGGAAAAAACCAAATGCGTGCGAACAAAATTAGTACTTGTTGGGGGGAAACCACGGTGCTCTGCAAAAGATGTTCACAATTAGCCCCACCCTTTTTGGTTTCCTCCTGGGGAAATTGAACATGATGGGCTGTTTAGCCCGCACTGGGCTTTTTTGGGGACAAGATTCACTTGGGGATTGCTCTCCACAAAAACATGTCTGAACATATAATTTGTTGGAGCAAGCGCTCCATGAAAATTTGCCGGGGAGAAAGTAAATGGGCCCCAAAACGACCATAGGAAACTGGCAAGCACGAATGAGTTCAAGATCAAAGCCTGGTATCAACGCAGTTCCGTACTTTTCCAACTGACACAAAACCGTCCCAAAAGGAAGCTTGCGTCAAGTTGCCGTGATAATTAAAGCCACCAAAAGGGCAAGACTGGCAGTGGGAGAGTTTTGACCGTTTGCAAGTCGTCCAAGGCCGAGTTGAAGGGATCGTACTTCCGAGTTGAGAGGGGCGTAATGGTCCATCTCGAAGCGCGAAAACGAGCTCATCAGGCGCAACATGGTGGTGCTGGGCGAAGTGAATGCGTTTGAGGCTGGGTCTTGGCTTGCATTGGCAGACTCTTTCCACGTGGAATCCGCCAGAAGTCCTTTCCATGTAACATAATCCAAAGTAGGGACCTTGGTCAGACTTGGGTGGTAGGGCTGTGCTCATGCTTGAGAGATCGACTCGTTTGCAAGGCACAGCGCAACAGCGGAAAGCCGAAACATTTGCGTGTGCTCATCCGAATGAGCGCCCTTTGCCAGCACAAACCGGACGCGCAGCTTGAACATCCAAACTTTGATTGAAATTGCAAGTATGGTCTCGCATTTGCAGTCAGAACTTCGAAAATAAGAATGGGCGCTACGAGATGCAATCATGCTGTGGGTGGGTGAGAGGGCGTATCCAGGACATACCTTCTGCATGCCTCAAGCCCGCCATTGCCGAAGTGCCAGGTGTTTTCTGACCTGCTTCCAGCATGCTTCAAATCAAAAGCCATGTTTTCTTGATCGTCCCACATGCTTGGGTGTGTGTGTTTTGTGTGTTTTTGGATGGTACCATCTTGGCGCTTGGTGTAAAGGGAAGCCACCCGAAAACTTTCAAAGCCATGAGCTCACCCGACGGGTCCGAGATCGAGACCCGGCCTGCAGAAGTTGGACTGCGCTTCGCGGGCACCGAGGTGCAGAACCTGTCGGCGAAGTCACATCGGTTTATCCAAAGGCTCCCTGCAAGACATAGGATGACCGCTCACTTGCGTGGATGGCCCGACAAAAAGCTCAAACCTCAAATTCACCACTAAGATGGCCTTCCCAAAAAAGCTTAAAGTTCATGAACTGAGGAAGTGAGACCAGGGCAAACCATCGGGACCGAAAAGATTCGGCTCCCCTCCCGGCTTATGCTTCGGATGTGGGGCCCCTCCCAAGAACCGTTGGGGCAAATCACCATGGATCGGCCGCAAACATCGTGATGGCGCCCATGCCTGGGTCTTTGAAACCAAGGAGAAGGAAATGAGCTGCAACGGAACTGTGCTGCAACTTTAGGAGCCATCAAAGCTTGTCATGAGGAGAAATCAAACTCAACTGGAATGAAGTGAGCAAGTGGCAAACAGCGCGGCTTGTGGACGTCAAGCCAAGCCTGGCCCAGAAGGCAATTGTGAAAACCTGCGCGTGTCTCCTACAATTCGGCGACGTCTAATGTTTGAGGCTTCGGAAGGTAGGAGGGGTAATTACTCGTTTCAATCAGGGACCCTTTAATGGACATTATTCGACTGGGGATGATCCACCAACCACTTTTGAGTGGCTGCCCCCACCAATGTGTCAGAAAACCCTCCAAATCGGATGCTGCCCTTTTCGTTCCCCTTTTACACCAACGTTACAGGGAGGCCCCCTTCAAAAAAAAAAGGCAGCCCTTCCAAACCGAGGAAAAGGCGAGTTCCCCAAAAAAGGCCAAGCTGCGCCTGGCCCTGAGGAAGCAAAAAACTGAGAAACTTGCGACAACCCGCCCCCCCAGCCGCCGCTCCCCGCTCCGCGGCCGCTCGTCGCCGACCCCCCGCATCGTCCCGCGCGGTCGGGCGCCTGGGCGTTGGCCTCGCTGGCCGCGGCCTCCGCGGCGGCTCGCTTCCCGGAGCCCGCGGGGCCGCTGAGCAGCAGGGCCCCGCGCCTGGCGGGGGCGTTGGCGGAAGGCGAGTCGTGGCGCTGGCATCGGCGAGGAGGCGGAAGAAGGGGGGGGTTGGCGGGTTGGGAGGTTGGGGGGTTGGGGGGTTGCGGGTTGGGGGTTGGAAGGTGGGGAAGAGGTGCAGGGAGTTGGAGGTTGCGGTGGGGAGGGTAGGGAGGGTGGGGAGGGTGGGGAGGGTGGGGAGGGTGGGGAGGGTGGGGAGGGTGGGGAGGGTGGGGAGGGTGGGGAGGGTGGGGAGGGTGGGGAGGGTGGGCTTGGGAGGGCTTGGGAGGGCTTGGGAGGGCTTGGGAGGGCTTGGGAGGGCTTGGGAGGGCTTGGGAGGGCTCGGGAGGGGTTGGGGAGGTTGAGAAGGCTGCAACCTAACCTGCTTGAGAAGGTTAGGGGGGTAGGGTTGAAAGCTGGCGAGAAGCGGAAAAAAAGGGACGTGTGCAGAAAACGGACAGGCTTTCTTTGAACAATTAAGCTCCAATGTAAGGCAGTAACTGGCAAAAAAATGTGTGCAGACAAAGCCGAAAGAAAGCAAGAACTGCATCAAAGAAAGAGAGTGCGAGAAGAGCGTGGCCAAAGTCGTACGCATTGGGCGCTATTCCGCCCAGTTCTTCGACGGTTTCGCGTTGGGGTTTGTCTCCAAATGGCTGTGGGTCAAAAATAGGGTAACCCCAACGTGGAACCCTGGTAAATGGAAACATGGACTAAAATATGCGGTCCAATTCCTGGTGGTTTAATATTGGCCCACACCCAAATGAGGGACTCCATGTAAAAATGCGTTCTTCGTCTGGGTTTTCCTTCATAGCCTCCCAAAATCTCGGACAGGCAGCACCAAACAACTACACGCCCATTTGGGCACGGCTTGAAGGTGGTCTCAAACTTGGGGTGCACAAAGTCTTGGTTTCTTGTGGCTTCCCTTTCAAACCAACCGCCAAGGGGTTCCCCCCGCGCCCCAAAACTGGACTGGAATTAGGACCGCAGCCAAAATATATATATATATATAGTTTTTGCCTGGTTAGTGGAAAACAAAGGGACCCCAAAAAAGAAAAAGACAAAAACAAAAAGGGGAGCCAATTCTGGGGAAGAAAAAACAACTCGCCCATTCCCCCCCCCCCAAGGTGTTTCAAAAACTGCCAGCGCGGCTCCGCTGAGCGCCAGAAGATGCGGTCGAGGTCCGCCTCAGGCAAGGGAGAAGCAAGTCTTTGGGCGTCCCTGCAGATCTTGGAGCATGGAATCCGAAACGAAAAACTGGAACCCGAACAGAAACCGAGAATCCGAAGCAGATACTGGAACCCAAAACAGAAACAGAGGATCTCCCAAAGACACTTCTCTTCTGATTGGTATTTTTAGGTTGTATAATCACATCTAATCGCTCACACCCCAAGTTTCTTCAGAAAGACCTCCGAAATTGGCAACCTCGGGCCTGGGGCAAGAAGGCATGAGGGCAGGTCGAACCCCAAAGCCACCGGAGCCACTGCCCAAAACCTGCAGTCGCTGTGACCCAGCCCTTTCTCAAAAAGCGCCGGCAAGTTGACGACACTGACGAGATGTCTTCTGAGCCAAAACCGGGTTCAACAGGGCTCCCAATTCATTTTCCCCTTTCACCCCTACTCAGGGACACTTGCCTTTAAAACCTCCAAAGAGGGGAAATATAGGGACCCCTGCTCAATGTGACAGACGGCCTGCCAGAAGGCCTGAACAAACCAAAGGCATGCGGGCCGGCAGCAGGGTTGCACAACCAGCCCCTCAAACCTCAGACCATCAGAACTCTCGTCTCCAAGTCGGCCAAGAATCCAGGACCATCCAAGAAATGCCCAGGTAGGCCCTACCTGGGCAAGAGGATGTCTACATATGGCTGTGGGTCAAAACCCCTTACCCCTGGTCAACATCAAAATAGATGGCAAATCGATATTCATCCACCCCAAAATGGGATCGCCATAGGTTATGCAACCCATGGCCATGTAAGTTGAGGCTTCGCGGAGAGAGGCTCCAGGACAGTCTGGGCCCCCGCACCATCTGCAAGGGAAGGGTGATGGCTTCCCGTATCGCCGCCTGAAGACCAGCTCGCTCGGCCGCGGGCGGCGAGAACTCTGCCGCCCCTTCCTCTGCCCCCGCGCAAAAGTGGCTGTGGGTCAAAACCAATGGGATCCCATTTTGGGGTGGGTGCACCACCCATTTTCGTCGATTTTAGTTGGGATTGGGATGTTCACTGGGGGTACGGGATTTTGACCCATGGCCAAGTGGGTAAAACACAACTATACTAATTCACCGACTGGAAATACGGGATCTCCTCAAGGACCATGCAAGAAGATCTCGTTTTGCCCCCAGCTGGCTATTGACTCCCTTTCACAGAAAGATGGTGTCTGAACAAAAAAAAACATACTGCCGGCAATCTCCCACACCTATTTTTCGGACTAGTTCCCGGCAGTCAAGTGAGAACCAATGCATGCAGGGGGCCAAGCTCGATTTTCAGGGTTCCTTCTGGGACCCATGGTGGTTTCCTGTTAGGGAGGCTTAGGGATTCTCAACTAGGTCCTCCAGTAGAGAGGTTAGAATGAGGGTACCCTGTTTTCTGTTGTCTATGTTAGTTGGGGAACCCTCCCCAAAAAGTCCATTCCGGCGCCCGCCCAAACCGTAAGACTTCTTTCACCGTCTTGACCTGATTGGGGCCTCGCGTAGTTTTTGAGGCACCTCAAAGCAACTCAATCGCTTATAAGACATGCAAGGCGTGCACACGAAGGCTCAGAAGGCAAGCATTTTTACCCGCTCACAAGATCAAGTTGTGTGTACTTTCTTGGTGGAACAAACGGCGCAGTGTCATTGAGATGACCAGCATGGAGCCAACTTACCCAAAGCCTTGCTTGACATGTGCCCAAACAGGTGTTGTTGGCTTAGCCACTGAATTCCCGCCCGCTCCCGAGATTACGCCCGTGGGTTAATCTCACTGCTTGCCCATTCAATTCAAACGGAGTTCCCTTGTAATAGGCTGGACATGTCGGGAACCTGCTGAACCGTTCAGCTGTTCCGGTCCGCGGAACCCAAGGTGCTTGCGTTTCTCTTTCCCCCAATGCGTATGTTTCGATGGTGCCAACTTGTTGCGGCTGTGCTGTACCCGTTTGGAAACACAAACAACTCCATGGAGGTGAGGGTTGGAACGCCCTTTTCCAAGCCAGACCTTAGATCTTCCTCGCCGGACTTGGATAATTATGTCTGCCTTTGGGAGTCCCCTTTTTGGGGGCGGCTGAAGGACAACCAGCACAACCCACAGGTGGGCCGCGTACTTTTCACACGTTCCGCTCTTTCGACCTCCGCGAGTCTCCGGGGCACCTTGTCGCACGTAAAGTCCTGCCCTAAAAATTTCCGGTGACACCCAAAGTAGGCCACCTGTAAAAGGCTCACTTTTTTGGCCCGAAAAAACCCACTTGCGGCCCACTCCGGCCCACTCCGACCGGACCACCCCACACCGCCCGCCTTGGCCTCCTCCATGCCCAGAAGCTCCGGCTGGCCGGAGGGCTCCCGCACCGCCCTCCTAGCCAAAGCGAAAGCGTGGGATGGGTCTGAAGTGCATCTGGTCTCAGCAGCGAAAGCCCCGGAGGCGATCAAAAAAGCTTGCCCGCCCCCCCCCCAAATATAATATATGCATATACATATATATATATATATAAATATAAATATATATATATATATATATATTAAACAAAAGGACAACAACAATCATAAGAATATTAAATAAAGCAAACTGGACCCAGGAGATTCCTCGAATGAAGTTGTCTCAACTGGAACTCATGTGAATGAATCCATGTTCAACTCCCAAACCGAGACACACATTGGGGGAACCACCCCTACAAAGCCTCGTTTTAGCCCCAGATCGGCGAGCTCCTTCTATGCCCAAGCCACGTGCAACATAACGCCCAAAAGGCCGAAAAGACATGTGCGGCTAAGGCCAAGGTTGCTCTGAACAATAATCCCACCCTGCATGAAACAGGCGGCGACTCTCCGAAAAACGAAGCATGGCAACATATCCTAGCAGCCTCATTGCAAGGCTAGGGCGAAGAATGGCATTCAGCATACCAGCAGCTGCTCTGGAGGGAAGCTGAGGCGACCACTAAAGCCAGGATTCCCCCAAAAGGCCACGATGCACCAAGCCGTTCTAACGCGTTACACGTTGACTTGGTCCTCGACCACCAGGCCCGGAGATGTTCCAGGTCCCGTCTGGAATGACAAAGCCCACAGGGGTGGACCTTTGGGGGATTTCTGTCCACCAACCTCACTTGCCCAAAGCACCTGCGAAGAATAGGTCAACTACTTTTGGGACCTCTACTAAAAATAGGCCAGGGAAAGCCCAAAGGTCAAAAGGTCTTTGAACAACTGAGCCACCCTTTGGGGTCTTCCCATGAAAAAGACGACCATCCCCATGGAGCCAGCCGCCGAAATTTCGGCCCCCAGGCCGTCCCAGTCCCCCGGTCCCGCTGGCATCGCATTCTGCCTGGGACTCGGTGCCGCGGTGGTCCCCGAGACAAAGGCGCGCGCGGCGTCGCAAATTTCCGGGGCCGAAGCACGGAGTTGGTTTTGTCCGCCCGATCAAAAGCAGGACTTGGGGCAAAGCCGCTCAAACGGTCCCGAATGTCACGTCCATGGAAAAGCGCGGATGTCTTTTGGCTTTGGAACCCAATGGGGATTTAAATTGATCTTGTTTCGGCGTTCCATCATCCATGCCATGAAACATGGCTATAGTCAGCTTCCCCCCAGTTGGTGGCTTGGATTGATGGTTTAGTGGCTAAGGGCTGGGTTCCCTACAAGAACCAGGGCTTCAAATCCAACTCCAAACCAATCCAAGCCATGAAAGGGTTACCCGAATGTACAAGAGCAGGTTCTATCCGTTTCCATCCGATTTGGATGCCAGCTGCTTCTGCTTGGCCCACATCCGGACAAGTCAGTCCGCGTGAGCGGCGGACACTCGTTGCATGCTCCCCCCTCCCCCAAGTGCCTGTGGCTCAAAAAAAAAAGCCGGAACTCCAACATGGGCTGCCCCATCGGTCAGTGGAATGGACCAAGACCCGCGGCTTTGCCCCGCTGCAAGCCTCGGAAACCGAGACCTTGTGCCTCAGTCTGCTTTAACGGGAAGCGCAGAGAAGCCCCAGAATTCATCTGGGGGGCGTGCAGCCTTCCTTCCGGGAACGGTTTTTTTTTTTGGTTAACTAGGGCTGGTGTTTTCCTGGGGCTGGTTTTGCGCAGGGCTGGCAACATGCCCAGCATCACCAGCATCACTTGGCCCTGTTCTTGCCTATTGGCTCTGATTGCGTGGCAGTTGCGACTTGCTGGGCGCTGGTTTAAGTTAGGGGGGGTTTTGGCTGGAATAGATGTTGCGGTGGTTTGGGGTTGATTTAGACGAAGCGAAGGGCTGACATCCAGGTGAGTGGGTTTGGGTTGGTTTGGAGCTGATTTGTGTTAGGTGTGCTGCTGGTTTAGCAGCTGCTCGAAAACTCCTTTCCTCTTGAAACGCACCCGAAAACAACAACTGTCCGCTGCCTTTTTCGGGCCATTGGTCCGCCCATTTTTCGAACCGAAAACCGCAGCCAAGCCCATATCCAGCCTCGGAGCTCACCAAAGGCGCCAGCAGCAGCAGGCGCAACAACGTTGGCCGCATCCTGCCGCGAGCTTCGGCTCGAAGCTTCGGCTCTTCTTGCTGGTGCGATAGCTCGGGCATGTATGGCATGAACCCAGACCCCCTTAGAGGAAACCACCAGTTGGATGGCTAAGGGTCATTCATAATGAATGGAATGAACCCAGAGATCCCCTAGGAAACCACCACCAAAAAATGGTTGATCTTCGGGCTTTCGCGTTCAGCCGATGGCTTCGGGCTGTTGGTGTTCGGCGCTTGCGCCGCGATGGCATCTGTTGTTTCGCGCTTGGTGCCGCGATGAGAAGAGCGGCGCACCTCGAGCTCGGAAAAGAAGAACACGTGCCGAGGAAATCTTGGTTGACGTTGGGTTTGGGGAGAACAAAAGGAAAAACTTTCGCAGTTCAGTGGTTGGATTTCAACCACTAAGCCACAACAAGCAACATGTCTCCAATGTTTCCCAACAACAACCAAGTAAGCCTAGGCGCATTCGAAGGGGATTTGGGGAGTGGTTTGTTTGCTTGGTACCGTTGCTATGGACCCCGGGGAGGTTTTTCCCTGGAAGACACGCCACGATATGAGGCGAGATGGGGCGACTTTTTTCTCGGACACTTTGACATCAGAAATGCATGGGGATGGATGGGGGGTGTTCCAATCAACAAATCGATCTCAACCTCAAAACAAATCCGAAACTGGCGAGCGTCAGGCAAGACCCCCTCAGAGGAAATGGGCCATGATGGTTCTCATATTGCCGTGCCGCCGAAAAATAATGTAGCGTTTGGGGACCACATTCCCGGCACGCACATCTGCACCATGGCGAAACAATGGCGAACAAAAAGCACCAATCTCAATTCCGGGATCCAAGAATCACCGACCTCAATTCAGGGATCCTCACAGCCTTTGCAGCTCAACCCGCAGCATCGCACGACAAACTTCCCTTGAAATTGGAAGGATGTGCGAAACAGGGCAGGCTACAGGATTGAGCAACGGGGCATCACATCTTGCCAACTCCCTACATCTGCAGAGGGAAGTATGCTGGTTTCCTGGTTGGGACAGAAAACAACACGCCCAAGGGCGCGAGCGCAGAAACATGGCGACCATGAAGAAGGAAGCCAAAGGAAGCGTCCGGCGAATTGCTACCCTATGATCATTCTGCAAAGGCTCGGAGCCATCGCGTGATGATCCACTACGCAAGGCACAAACCTTTTCTGCTTCGCCAGGGTTCCCGCTGATGAGGTGCAAGCCTTTGCAGCTTTCTGCTTGCTTCAGGCGGGTTGAGGACCCGACGCAGGCAGCTCCAAGGTGCGAACCAGGCGCGAGTTTTCGACTAACTCGACCAACTCGCCGGAGGAATTCACATGTTGGTTGTGCTTCTCCTTGAAAGCACATCGTGCACACCATGTTTGCATGGAAACTCCGACCTGCTCAGCCAGGGCCCGGCCTGCACGGTGCTGCCCGTTCATTGGCACCAGCTTGCGCGAGCCGAAAAGGTTCCGATGGCAGGCACTGAGCTCCCAACATTCCGCTCGAAGCTGGTTGGGTAGTATTGCAAGCCTATCAAGCATCAGCTTTCTTCAAAGTGGAGGGTACCCCTTCTGGGTGGTTTGGAGGGAACTAAAAGGAAACCATTGTGGAGGTCCCCTATTGCGACACATACCAGCACCCAGCAGAAAATGCGTAGTGATGGCAAGTTTGTCGCCTGATGGTGGAAATCTCAAGTCAAGTGCCAAAGCAAAAACAAAAAACATGTCCCAGTCCATTCGACAGAATAAAACCAGAAACGGTCCGTACCAACTTCCATGGGCACTTGCGCTGAAACCGAGAACAAGACACAGAGGGGTTAAGACACATGCAGTTGCGTCTCTCTGGCATCCTTCACTTGGGATTGTGCCCAAAAACACAACAACTTGGACCCCGCAAAATGGGTGAGTGTTCCTTTTGCCACCCTGAACAGAATATGGAGCACCACGACCTTTTGAACGATTCACTGTGGCCTGAAGTCATCCCCCCGCAGCTCGCGCCGTGTCTTTTTGCCGCTTCGCGCCACTTGAAAGCGGTGCATCGCTCGGCTGCCTTCATGGGAGCGACTCTTCGTCTCACGGGGAGCAGTCGTCCTTACCTTCACAAAAGCTCTCGTCCACCGTGGAGAATCCGAAGGTGTCGCTTTCAAGCTTCGGACAATATCCGTGGCAGTAACCACTCCCGAGCTTCTCGTTCTCCAAATTCCACGTGTAGCAGCAGTTCGAGTGCTTTGCGGCCAACTCATTCCCATAGGTCCGCTCCCGGTGGGCATTCACCAACGAAGCTCCGGAGATGAGGAGGAAATGCCAAGCCCGAGCCATCGCGGCGGGCGTGGTTATAGGTTGCGCAGACTTACAGCGGATTGAACTGAAGAGGCTGCAAGGTGCGGCTGATTTGTCCGCACCCTGGCACTATATGACTTAGCCATCACAAAGACCTATGCATGATCAGGTTGTCTGCAAACCCGTACAGTGGCACCTTCCGCATACCCGCACAAACACCCACGCATCCACTTGTTTTGGCCACACGTTGAAAGTGCTCTGAGCCAACTTATGCTGATAGGCACATGAATAAAACCAGAAACGCTCCGTACCAACTTGTCCATACACCATGGGAACTTGCGCTGAAACCGAGAACAAGCACCCAGGGGTTAAGACACATGCAGTTGCGTCTCTCTGGTATCCTTCACTGGGGATTGTATCCAAAAACACAACAACTTGGACCCTGCAAAATGGGTGAGTGTTCCTTTTATTACCCTGAACAGAATATGGAGCACCACGACCTTTTGAACGATTCACTGTGGCCTGAAGTCATCCCCCCGCAGCTCGCGCCGTGTCTTGTTGCCGCTTCGCGCCACTTGAAAGCGGTGCATCGCTCGGCTGCCTTCATGGGAGCGACTCTTCGTCTCACGGGGAGCAGTCGTCCTTACCTTCACAAAAGCTCTCGTCCACCGTGGAGAATCCGAAGGTGTCGCTTTCAAGCTTCGGACAATATCCGTGGCAGTAACCACTCCCGAGCTTCTCGTTCTCCAAATTCCACGTGTAGCAGCAGTTCGAGTGCTTTGCGGCCAACTCATTCGCATAGGTCCGCTCCCGGTGGGCATTCACCAACGAAGCTCCGGAGATGAGGAGGAAAAGCCAAGCCCGAGCCATCGCGGCGGGCGTGGTTATAGGTTGCGCAGACTTACAGCGGATTGAACTGAAGAGGCTGCAAGGCGCGGCTGATTTGTCCGCACCCTGGCACTATATCACTTAGCCATCACATCAAGACCTATGCATGATCAGATTGCCTGCAAACCTGTACAGTGGCACCTTCCGCATACCTGCACAAACACCCACGCATCCACTTGTTTTGGCCACACGTTGAAAGTGCTCTAAGCCAACTTATGCTGATAGGCACATGAATAAAACCAGAAACGCTCCGTACCAACTTGTCCATACACCATGGGCACTTGCGCTGAAACCGAGAACAAGACACCCAGGGGTTAAGACACATGCAGTTGCGTCTCTCTGGTATCCTTCACTTGGGATTGTGCCCAAAAACACAACAACTTGGACCCTGCAAAATGGGTGAGTGTTCCTTTTATTACCCTGAACAGAATATGGAGCACCACGACCTTTTGAACGATTCACTGTGGCCTGAAGTCATCCCCCCGCAGCTCGCGCCGTGTCTTTTTGCCGCTTCGCGCCACTTGAAAGCGGTGCATCGCTCGGCTGCCTTCATGGGAGCGACTCTTCGTCTCACGGGGAGCAGTCGTCCTTACCTTCACAAAAGCTCTCGTCCACCGTGGAGAATCCGAAGGTGTCGCTTTCAAGCTTCGGACAATGTCCGTGGCAGTAACCATTCTCGAGATTCTCGTTCTCCAAATTCCACGTGTAGCAGCAGTTCGAGTGCTTTGCGGCCAACTCATTCGCATAGGTCCGCTCCCGGTGGGCATTCACCAACGAAGCTCCGGAGATGAGGAGGAAAAGCCAAGCCCAAGCCATCGCGGCGGGCGTGGTTATAGGTTGCGCAGACTTACAGCGGATTGAACTGAAGAGGCTGCAAGGCGCGGCTGATTTGTCCGCACCCTGGCACTATATCACTTAGCCATCACATCAAGACCTATGCATGATCAGATTGCCTGCAAACCTGTACAGTGGCACCTTCCGCATACCACTTGTTTTGGCCACACGTTGAAAGTGCTCTGAGCCAACTTATGCTGATAGGCACATGAATAAAACCAGAAACGCTCCGTACCCACTTGTCCGTACACCATGGGCACTTGCGCTGAAACCGAGCACAAGACACACAGGGGTTAAGACACATGCAGTTGCGTCTCTCTGGTATCCTTCACTTGGGATTGTGCCCAAAAACACAACAACTTGGACCCTGCAAAATGGGTGAGTGTTCCTTTTGCCACCCTGAACAGAATATGGAGCACCACGACCTTTTGAACGATTCACTGTGGCCTGAAGTCATCCCCCCGCAGCTCGCGCCGTGTCTTTTTGCCGCTTCGCGCCACTTGAAAGCGGTGCATCGCTCGGCTGCTCCCATGGGAGCGACTCTTCGTCTCACGGGGAGCAGTCGTCCTTACCTTCACAAAAGCTCTCGTCCACCGTGGAGAATCCGAAGGTGTCGCTTTCAAGCTTCGGACAATGTCCGTGGCAGTAACCATTCTCGAGATTCTCGTTCTCCAAATTCCACGTGTAGCAGCAGTTCGAGTGCTTTGCGGCCAACTCATTCGCATAGGTCCGCTCCCGGTGGGCATTCACCAACGAAGCTCCGGAGATGAGGAGGAAAAGCCAAGCCCGAGCCATCGCGGCGGGCGTGGTTATAGGTTGCGCAGACTTACAGCGGATTGAACTGACGAGGCTGCAAGGCGCGGCTGATTTGTCCGCACCCTGGCAGATTTCTCCAGCATATTTTTAGTGCCCTCCAATGAAGGCCCCTGCACGTGTTGACCTCATTGGGACTACGTGCCCTTATTCAAAATGGTTCATAGCAGCTAAAAAATGACTCGAGGGCTTTGAAATGAAGCGGGCTGATCGAATTCTGAGAACCTGTCAGCTCTCCTGAAGGCTTCTGTGACAACCACTGCCACTTGGTTTCTCCAATTCGGACAGCCCAAAATGAAACTGCATGGGTCTTGCTTACTCGAAACCGACCACCAAAACAAGGTTCTTGAGAGCCAAGACGCCCCATATTCTCATCTCCTTGAAGATGCCTAGACACCCAAAAGCATGCCTGGACACATAATCATGCCAAATTGACATATGGAGTCCTGTTTGGTCGCCCGCTGTCTGCACGCTTGCCCTGCTTTTGATGGTTTTTTTCCGCGTCACTTTCCCATCAGCGCCATCTCTTTCCTCGCTGCCAATGGCTCTCTCTCTCTCTCGAGCTGCATGGAATGTGGACGTCTCACTTCCTGCACTCACCCGACTGCTAGATATCCCCAAGCAACAAAGGCGCGTCTTGCCCCATGGCATGCATGAATCAGGGAGAAACCTAAGTCGCCTGAAGCCCTGAAAACCCCACCGCAAACGGCTAGAAAAAGAGCCTTGGGAGCTTCAAATCGAAGACTTCTGAGCACCTTTCTGAGGACCCAAACAGCCACATGTTGCCCATAAAGCAACCCTTTTCAAGCCATCTGACGTGCCGATCCGAATCCCACCATGCGCCATTGGCGTCGTCACATGTAAGTCAAGGTCTACAGCTTGGGGGACCGCACATGGATGTGTGTGTGTGTGTGTGTGCGTGCGTGTTTTCTTGAGGCTACCCGTTGTCAATGGGAAACGGAGGCACTCTAGGGGTACCTTCCATTTCCATTCTTTCCAGGCATCCTTCTTTCTAAAAAACCACCCAAAACCCTGGGAAACACCTGGTTTTGAAATGAACGATGGTTGAAAAGAATGGACAAGGAAGCAACCCCTAGAAGCCCAAAATTTTGGGAGGGGCTTGTTGCTGCTGAGCTTGATTTCGGTCGGCTGAGGCCTTTGAAAAGTTGCGCGCGACTTCCAGGCGTCCATTCAAAGACTTCAGTGGCAGCGGACCAAGGAGGTACTCGGTTGGGTGGATTGACCAAACCGTATTTATGTGTTGCTTACCAAAATGGTCCAACAAGGAAAACAAGTCCAGGAACTCGAGTTCCGCGGAGTGAGGAAAATTACTCATGTTCAAGAAAAACAGCTGTTCAGACACAAGTGGTTCAGCTGTTGATTGGAGAATAGCTACTCTCTTCCAAATCCCTGTATCTTCATGGGGGGTTCTCAGTCTTATTGGCGGGCTTTGAGTGCCATTGATCCTAGGTGAATGGAGTGCCAATGAACCTTGACTGAGGAATATCATGATTTCTCGCTGAAATGGGGGATCCCCTACACCGAAGCATGCTTAGCAAGGGAGCGACTGAAGTGCGTGCGCAGCTCTGAAGATGTTGCCCCAAGATGTTCCAGGGAACAGCCTTCCTGACCCCTGACCTGTGCCCTGTCACAGTGAACAAACCAGATACATTCAGGGGTACCGCGGATGAACCAAACTCCATGCGAGAAGCTTGGGATTGGTGATTGAGTCCTGGCGTCCAGAATTTCAGGGGGTTCACCGTCCGAACTGCGGAGTGGATTGTGCCCACAGCAAGAATCTCTTGCCTTCCGCTGCCACCCTCAACATACTCCGGTTGCAAGCGGGAGGCGCAAAAGTCATACTCCAGCGAGTAGGGGGGCAGATTGGGACATGTCTTGTGTGTCCTCGTTCCTTGGACGGATTTTCCCATGGAGCAACAGCAAACCAAGCTGTGAAAACACAAGCTGGCACCCACTGGAACCAAACAGGACCACCGTCTCGAGGCCCCCGTCGACCCACTGGACGCGTTTCCGGGCTTTGAGCCATTCCGGGCAGCGAGCCGGGACTCGCTGTAAATCGAACGCGGGCGAATCGGGGAAGCGCTTTTAAGAAGCTGGAGAGCTCAGGTTGGGGGGTGACCCAGAAATGCGCCAAGCTTCTGCCGCTACCCCAAAAAGAGTAGAGGTTCAAACTTAAAGCCATCCCAAAACCGGAGATCCGCCCAAAAACAAAAAGGTTCAATCCACCTAGACATCGGTGGCGAGTTGGACCCCTGGCGTATCCCCGGAGCCGATACGAAGGCAGGGGTTTGGGTGACACGTTAGGCCTAAGCGGGCGAGCCGCAGCCGCCCTACATCAAGCCCATGGGCACACCGCGAGGCCTCGAACGAGTTCGAGGAGTCCGAGTCAACTCGTCGCGTCAAAGGAGAAAGCGACGAAAACGGACGGCTGGGGGTCCGAAGGGGGCAACCTAATACTGATAATCACACTAGCAACGAGAATCACAAGTAAACATATAATGAACATGTTACTACCATTGCTAATCACAATAACAACAATTATCATGATAGTAATAACGATAATACATAAAAATATGTGGGGGAGGGAAAAACCCAGCACCCATGGTGGACATAGGGCCCCTAGGGCCCCAATGGGGAAGCCCTCCAAACGGAATGCCGGACAAGCCTGAACGAATCCCCAAATGGGGTATGGACCCCACCACAAACCCCAAACAGGCGGCTTGCCTTGTCGCCTTGCCTCAAAAGCAACCCGAAAGAAAAACAAACAAAACAAGTTGTTCCATCAACAAGACCCACTCCCTTGAGCTCCGGCTTGCGAGAAGCTTGGGACCGGGCGCTGCCCTGCCCTTTGGAAGACCATGCGAGTTCGCATGTTACCAATGCTCATTCAAGGACTCACACCGAACGCTTCTGCAGCATGTCATCTTCCAGAGCAACAGGGAGGTTGAGAGCATCTCATTCATCAGAGTTCACGCATAGGATTGGCCGCATATCGCACAGACCTGCTTTCAGACATGCCACTATAGGCCACCCAAAAAAACATCCAGCAAAGCATAGAGAAACAAAAAAAACATTCACTGCCCGATTTGTTTCAACCTTCTCGATGCTCACCTCACAAGGACCTTCCGGAGCCTGATCTTAGGAGCTACATCGCTCCAGTTCCTCAGAATTCTTGCGGGGGGGTCCGAGTCGAGGGGCTTGCATACCGGGAAAAAAAAAAAAAAAACGCCGCATCGGAAGCGCGCGGCTTGTCGACCCGGCTCAAGCTCAGGCAAGCCAAAAAACCACAAGAACCCACCCAATACCTCAGCTTGCCTCACATCGGTGTCTTGAAGTCCCCAGCTCCTGATGGCCGCGAACTCCATTTCGCGCCTAAGCCCATTGGTTCTTCTCATTCCGTAAATACCCAAAAAGAATGTACTGGTTTGGGCCCATGGCGTCTTAGGTGCTGCGGGCTTCGGAATTCGGCAGCCCTCGGCGCCACCTGAGGCTCCGGGCTGCGAGCCGGAGCCGGTCGCCGCCTTCCGTCGGAGACTTTTTTGGGCAGAAGAAGGGGAAAACCCCTCCGAGCACATGGGTGTCCTTTTAGGGGGCAATAGATGGCCCTGGTAGATGATGAAACCACCAGGTAAACCAGGAGTCGCCCTCCTTTTTTTCCGACCAAAACAACCAAAAAGGGCACCTCTGTCCTTCGCCTTTTGTTGCACGGTCTTCCCATTTAAGACAATCCCATCATGTCTGAAAACAAAGGGACGATCAAGGACAAAGTGGGCGCCCAGGATCGGATCCCAACTGCAACGGGCTCCTGCAAGAGAGCCTTGGTTTGGATATGTCCGGTTGCGGTCGTGGATTGAAAAAGGGCAAGGGCGGGTCTTTTTCGGAGGACCCTCCGAATCGCTGCTTTCCTGTTGGCTCTTTTTCTTAACAGGTATCCTCCACATAAGCCCGAGAAGTGTCCCCAAGCAACAGCGGCGCTTGGGTGGCAACGGTGTGCAGTTGCCGCTCAACTCTCAGGAACACTCATCTGCAGATCACCATCCAGAAATTCACTGTGCCTCACGCCTTCCAGGTAGCATGGGATATTTTGTTCCCCCCGGATCAATAAACCCCTGGTTGATTAATAGGGGGGTGCCCCCCTTTTAGTGGGGATTCATACCACTTTTGGAGGGAACACCCCCCTAACAATGGGACGGGTTTATTAATCCTGTGTCAACATTAGTGGATCTTGCACCCAGGTTCTCTTGGCTCCCGTGGAGATGCCAAAGGTTGAGGCAGGTGACATCATGCACTTGCCTCGCCGCATCCAAAGCCCTCCTGTAGCTAGTCCACTGGCTGCAAGGAGAGATGTGCGTTCGGACGAAACGGCCGTACGCCACCCAAAACCCACACACCTGAGCACCTGCCTCTAAAGGAACCATCTGGCCTCTCAAAAGTGCTCGTTGGAGGCACATGCAGAGACTTGGGCTTTTTGGGGTTCTCCAAATTGGGATTCGCCATACCGGGCCGCTGTGGGCCGTAAAAGGAAAAACAAACAGCAGGAGCACGGCATTGCGCCTCGCTTGGACCCCTCTCCTAAAGGCTTGCCGATCTTCAGACCCCACCTGGAGTCGGCGAGAAGAAAGAAAACAAAAAAGCCAGACCCAGACCCTGGATTTAGCTTCGAACAGGATCCGCACGTGTTGTTGGTGGACTTTTTCAAGGCGCCCGGCCCGCCCGCCAAAAGGCGAACCAAGCCCCCGCGCCTGACGCTGGTCCAGAGAGAGCTTCGCCACCTGAGCACCAGTGACGTGACGAGAACCGGACAGCGACTTCAAACTTCTTCTTGGGTATTCGGGGCGCACATTCATGGGTCCGAGGCAAACAGGCTGCTAGCAGGCACTGGCAATCTGGCAATCCACGCGTTTTTGAAGTGGGAACGCCCGCAATTTCGATGCTTGCCGTTCACCACTTTTCCTTCACAACCTTAAGATCACTCAAGCGAGTCCGTGGTTGTCACATGCCTCATCACGCCCTTCCAATGACATCCCATGGGACGCGTGAGGCTTTGCCCTTAGCATTCCGAGGCTGGCACTCCCGCCATGGTCTTGGACATGAGGTCCTCTGCCTACGACGCGGAGGCTTCTTGTGCCTTTCCAGTGACCCTTTTGCTAGGGAGACTGCGCCCAAAAAGGCATGTTGTCAGTTGCTCTGTATGCTTGTATTACATAAATAAACAAAACCGAGAGATTGAATGCAACCGCAAGCATTCGCCGCACTCATGCGTGAGATTGCCAGCTTCGGAAGCGACCACCCGTTTCGGCTGTCGGCTCGGTAGCTCAAGGGACAAAGGGGACACTGAGCTTCGCCAAGGCCAGGCAGTCTGCATGGCCCGCTTGAGATACCGTGCTTGCTCGTCTTCAAAGGGGTCCCCTTGGTACAGAAAATGGTTGCTAAGCGCCAATGTCCACGATTCTGCGTGCTTCTGTGTTTCAACCGACCAACGACCGCAGAAATGGCGCGTGCTTGTTGTGTCCCTTCAAGACAAATCATTCACAAATGAAAGGGAGTAGCTATGAGGGCAAGCCTCCTGCAGGTCGGTGATTTCTGAGTCCCCCTGGCACTGGGTTTCCTGTAAGTCCCCTTGAAGCATCACACCAAAGGTCCAGGGCGAATCCCGTGACACGTCCCAAGGAATCCATGACCAAAACAAGGCAAACAAACACAAACAACTAGCAGCAAAAACAAGAATACAAAAGCACCGAGAGTCCAAGAACTGCCAAAACACCAAAGTCCCGTCAACAAAAACAGCGCCAATTCCAAAACGAGAACCACTTTCAGAACTGGGCTGTCCTCAGTTTTCATCTGCTAACTCAACTTTTAGTGGGGTGAAATAGAACACCCAACCACAAAACCAAAAAAACGGAACCGAGAAGTCCATGAGCACCCAAACACTTTCCTACCCGTTCATCCTTCCACTCGCAACTGTCTGCATTTTTTTGTCTAGTGATGGATGAGGAAGTGATGAGGAATCCCCAAGAACCGCCAGGCCAGCTGGCCTTCCAGTGCTCAAAGGCGGTTTTTTTCCAGGGAGTTGTGCCGCCCATGGTCTTCCATGCGGCAGTCGCCTCAATTGGATTGGGCCCCCATATTTGGCGCTTTGTTCACACCGAAGGACACCCCGATCGACTCCCCGAATTTCCGGTCGCCTCGGAGCCAGGCCCGCGGGCGCCCGCCGCGCCCGGGCAACAAGCACCGCACGCGCCGCAGGCGCCGCAGGCGCCGGCGCCCGCGGGGGCGCCCGGGGCGGCACCTGGGCGCAGCCGGAAAATGTGCCCCCCGCACTCCCTGATTCTTGGTTGACGTTGGAAGGGGAGCAAAAACCTTTTGTTTAGCAGTGAAGTGGTTGGATTTCAACCACTAATCCACAACAAGCAAAATGTAAAATGTTTCCCAACAACAACCATGGATAGCTGCCGTGAGAAAGCCGCAGCTTCTCGGAAATAAAGAAATCTTATCGGCTCCGCATCGAAACTCCAAGTCAATCATTCGACAGCTGGGGGCTCGGAGCATAGGTGATGCGATCAACGTATCAACCTTAAATCCACATCTGGGCATCACAACATGCAGCACACTGATGTTTGGTGTCTTTTTGTTGAGGGGTTGGTGTCTTGCTGTTGAGGGTTCGAGAGCTTCCTTCCCCTCCCCCTTAAAGCCCCGGCCGAACCCGGCACCGTCGGTCGGCCGATTTGTTCGCGCCTCGGAAGTTGCCCCATTGCCTCAGCCGCAGCAACCGGGGCCGCGGAAGTGACGTCCCAAAACTAGCCTCGAAGTTGTGGTTTGGAAGGGCCACCTCCAATAGTTTTGGGAACTGAACCTGGGGCGACCCAGCACCAAGAGTGAGATGCGGACGCCTCGAAATGTCACTTTGATGCTCGGACCCAGCAGCTGCATCTTATTGATAGAGCTGAGGTGCCAGGAAGCCATGAAGCTCGTCTGCTCAGGCCTGTGAATCATTTGGGTGTTTCTCAAATGCGGCCTCCAAAAATGATGGGTTTCCAGTTGGCCTCCCTTTCAAAACTGTGCCAAGGAAGACCTCTACTTTGAGAACAATCTAATTCAGCCACATGGAAGCAAGCGCAACGAGAAGGACCACGTAAGCCTTGACCATATTGCTCTGAGTTGCTTCATGTCACTTCTTCAACCCGCCAACACCCCTCCCCCGAGCCACTAGCGCAAAGCGAAGAAGTGTGGGGTGCCTTTTTGTTGATACTGCTCCTTTGGAAGTTGATTTGACAGGGTGCGAAAGGCAACCCGGGGTTGCATTTGAGAGAAAGGGGTCCTTATTTGGGCGTGTCCCCTTTTTTTCGTGGAGCCCACAAAATGGTGGTTGTGCTTTTGTTGTCCCTTTCAAACCACAAAAGAAGGGGGCCTTCAAAAAGAGACACACCCATTTAAAGACAAACCACTGTGATGGCTGAGGCCGGCAGGAACTGACCTGGCGAGGCCCTTCAAGTCGCTTGAAGACGACCCAAAAGGTGATGCTTATATTCGATGGAACATGCGTCCTGCAAAGCAATAGAAAGAAAGCCAACAAGCAGCTTCCGATGTTGAGGAGACAATTAGCAATGCATTGCCAGGGCCAAAGCCAGCAGGAGAAGCCTGACAAACACAAAACATCAGTCCGGTAGCTGGGTGTCGGACGCGTTGCCACAGCCAGCGCCACAGCCCATCATGGGGTTCATGTTGCCCATGGGGTTCATGTTGCCGGCAGCACTCATGCCGCCCATGGCGTTCATCCCACCCACGGCATTCATCCCGCCCATGCCGCCCATGGGGTTCATGCCGCCGGGGTTCATGCCGCCGGGGTTCATGCCGCCCATTGCGTTCATGTTGCCCATGCCCATGTTCATGCCGCCCGCAGCCATGCCACTCATGGGTACGCCGCCCATGCCGCCCATGGGGTTCATGCCAGTGCCCAGGCCAGCACTTCTGGCTGTACCTGCATCAGAAGCGACTCAGCCGAACCGGCATGAAAGCAATGATGAGAAGATGGTGTCAGAGGCGCAACTGTCTCAGACAACAATATGAACCAACAGCGTGTTGCAGAAGCTTTAGTTAAATTTCTTGGATCTCAATGCTTGGGAATGTTGGGCAAATCAAAGGAAATGTAAATGCACCGCAAGTGAACCAACATCATCACTCAGACAAGTTCGCTACAGGTTTGCCACCGAGACGAGCCTCAGCATTGACCAACCTGGAGCAACCAATATCTGCAAAGGACTCACAGTACAAAGAGCAGTTCCAGCCGGCCGCTGACACCAAAGGAAACAAACATATACGTGTGCATGCCGAACAAGGACAGAACAATCCGAGAGATGAAGGGTAAGCAAAATGGAGGAAGCAAACAATTGGGTATGGGTCAAAATAAAGCCACAAGGGGACCGCAGGTTGTAGTCATTGTTTCCATTTACCAGGGGTTCCATTTTGGGTACTTGTTTTTGACCCACACCCAGCTAAAGCTGAGTCGCTGCAAACAGAGTAGAAGCCACACACCGTCCCGACGAAAAAAATCATGCGTTGCGCGCACACACACGCACAAAGAAGAACGTTCCAAAAAAGCCCCCTTTCCACCTGCGGGCGTTCGACGTTCCTTCTGAGGCAGGACATTTGGGTCTGGTTCCATCATGATATCAGTTGGCCCAGTTGTAGGCGCCTGTACCTATGGTTAACCCTTCGTGCATGTATGTAATCTACAAACATTTGGATGTATGCACGCATGAAAAGGTGGAGATCGATTCTTTGCTTGTCGACCAATACCACAGAACTTATCTGTATCGGGGCTGGACACTTTTAGACTTGGTAGATATGGCCATTGCAGAATTCCCTACGTCCAAAAGTGTCCAACCCCCAACGATACTCGACCAAACTTAGAGCCCTGCAAGGGAAAATGATGCAACACCAAAAGGCAAACAGCTTACCCCCCACCCCAAGTCTGTCAATGGATGAGAGAACGCACCCAAGCCATGCGCCACATCGCCCAAGTCTCACGCCTGCATTGGGGTCGAACTGCGCGTTGCTGCCGGTGCTGGGGGTGGAGCCTAGGGAAAGGTTGCAACCGACCAATGGCATGTTCGGTCAATTGGCCATGGGTCAAAATCCAAAATCCCGGTCAGCCCCAGTGAACATCCCAATCCTCACTAGAATAGGTTCTAAAACGGGTGGTGCACCTACCCCAACATGGGATCCCATTAGTTTTGACCCACAGTCAATTTGTTGGGTTCCTGGGCCGGATGTTGTCACTGCAAGTTTTAATTGAATCGGTTGGTTTTCTGTGTGACTGCAACAAGTTTGAAGACATTGATTGGTAATCTTGTTAAGCAACCAGCGGTTCTTGCAGGAAATTGAATCCCTCTCAAAACATGACAAGCAAGATGTTGGTTTTGAAAGGAACACCTCACCAGAAAGAGTAACAAATGATGCAACTCGGGGATGGCCCAGATTTTCTGCAAAATCGATCACCTCAAGGCTTGAAGTGACTTACTGCAAATTCTGTGGGTGTATCTTGTTACCGGACCCCCAAGAATTATCGCGGTTTGCCATTTGGCGCCCCTTCAAAACCAACCAACAGAGGGGGGGGGCATTCCCTTTGAAAACACCCAACAATGACACCAACACCATCGACTCAATCGACCACTTGACTTGGCTTAAGGTCTACGAACCCAACAAAATCGGACTTGAGGTCTACGAACCCAACATCTCGGGCCCATCCATCCCATTTCAACCGCCTCTCAGCCCCGCGCCAAAGGCATCCCACGCCGGCGCCGCGGCCGCCGTCGCCTGCGCCGCGGGCGCGGAACCTGAGGCGGCCGGGAGCGGCACCTGGGTATGCCGCCTGTTTTCTTAGTTGGTACTCCAATTTTTGGTGGGTTTCAAGGGAACTTTGCGTGAGAGAAAAGTTGGGTCCGGTTGTACCCGCGGACGACATTCTTTTGTGAAGAGGATGTGAAAAACTGGCCTCCCCAAGCCAACAGTAGCTTACAAAAAAGCCAGTCACTCAAATGGGTTGTCTCTTCCCCAGGCTAAACCAAGAGCCACCTATTCTGAGGGTCCCTATAAGAGACGAACCCGTCTTGCCAGGCGCCCCGGCCTTGGACAGCGACACCCACTTGAAGAAAGGGAATGGAGTCAGCTGAATTGATGTGTGTTTCCGCTAGACGTCCCATTCCCTTTTGGTCTCCTAAAACCCGAGCTTATGGGCTGTGTGTTTTTTTTTTTTTTTACCAGCTTTTGTCCTGGATGCCCGGTCAGTGTCTTTTTGTTGAGGCCACCCTTCTTGCGGCTCGGTTGAGCGTGAAAGGGAAACCACATGGTCGCCAACGTCCCTGTTGCAAGCGCCACGCCCGCGCTTCACTGAATCCATGGCTCAGCTGCGCCGTGAGGGCTGCAAACAAGCAGGAACAGTCCCAACCATCAATGCAGACATCCGGCTGTTGGACTCCTGTGAATCAAGCACCCTCGAACCTTTATATTGTGAGTCCCCGATCGTCTTCCAGTGGTTTGTGTTGCTTTATGTGTGTCGACTCCCTCAGGGTTCCTCAAAGGATACATCCCAAAATCACCTGCTTTACAAGGGAAACGGATTCGGCTGGCAAAGGTGACTTTTTCACTGGCCCCCCCATCAATCCTTTAAAGAACCCCGTAGTTTAACTATCAGGTGTTGGCGTCTTTGTGTCCCTTTAGTGGCAAATGCACATCTCCCCAAAAAGTTAAAGGTCAAAGATCCACTCGGTCCTCCAGTAGAGAGCTTAGAAGAAGGCTCCCAACTCTTTTTCTTGCCTTCTCTTTTAGTAGGGGAACCTTCCCTCCCAACCCAAAAATTAGAAACGCAAAAAAAGTTGGCACAAAGTGCTGGGGGCCACTCGTCTAAGATCTCCGGGCCCCCGCGCCGAAGGCCTCCCACGGAGCGCCGCCCGCGTGCGCGCTTTGCGCGGGCGCGTTTTGAGCCGCCGGAACCGGAGCCGCCGGGCCTGGCGGAGGGCTCCAGGCCGCCCGGGGCGGCTGTGACACCCGGGGGTTTGGCACGAGGGCTGAGATGAACCGTGGTTTTGGGTTTTGCTGGGCAGAATAGAGGAACAAGTGATAGATTCGTCTGGGAATCCGTGTGTCTCCAAATGGGTGTGTGGCTTTGGGTTTTGCGGGGAATGGAGGAAACAGAGCAAAGATGAGAGATATGTCTGGGAATGGTGTCTCTCCAAATGGGTGCGTCGAGGGTACCCTTGGCGGCTTGGCTTCAGGAACCATGTTTGACCCCCCCCTTACCTTGACACATACCCAAATCCATTTGGGCAACAATAGACCTAGACATAATTTGGATTTTCTCTGGTTCCTTAGCCCCCACAAAAGACAGCAGCCCAAATCACTTAGTGAGGCTGCCCTTTGAGGACCGCTTCCTCTTTACTCATGACCACACCTTCAGCGGGCCATTGAACGTTTCTGAAGAAGTGGTAGCCATTGGCGGCAGCTTTCAGCAAGAAGCACCCGAATTACCAACTGGCTAAAGAAAGTGCAGCGAGCCGGTGCCGCAATACTGCTGGAAAGATAGCCGCCAAGTAGAATGTGGCTGATCCCATCTCGGCCCAATCAAATTGACTATGGTTGAATCTGGTCAATACTTAGCGAAACTTGAAATGCAAAAGTAATTTCAAAAGAGATCAATTCAGCGAACCATCTCCGAACCGATGGGCCAAACGGACCGACTCGAGCTAAGAGATCCGAGAAGGGGATTCCATCTGGGCCTGCGTGAATCGAACACGACTTTTCGGGAATGTGTCAAAACCCGGCCAATACCTTCCACGCGATTTGTTGGTTTCACGTTGCCCCCCCCTCGCAAAAGCAAACAAGTCCCGAGCTATTTCACTGGAGGAACCCCAGAAAGCACGCGACGGGTTGGTAGACCGCTTCCCCACACCTAATTTAAATCCAGCAAACAGGTGGCAATATCGGAAGACCTTACTGGGCTGCCCGTTTTCTGATCCCCTGCCAAAAGTGAACAACTTTTGGGTTACATTCGGAAACCACCACTAAACACTACTTGGTTGACGTTGGAAGGGAGCAAAAATCTTCAAATTTTAGCAGTTAAGTGGTTGGATTTCAACCACTAAGCCACAATAAGCAAAAATGTTTCAAATGTTTCCCAACGACAACCATGACTAGGCCAAAAAGCTAAGGAACCGGATGAATCGCTGGGAGCCAGCACGGCCAATTCGATCCGCCTGACTCGAAGGGATCCCAGCTGGTGCTGGTGCCGCTGGGCGCCTCAGGGTCCGGATACAGGGAAGCCTGGGAAAAGGTGAACTCCACTCGCTGTGGTGGTCAAAAACCAACGGGATCCCATTTTGCCATGTTTACCAGGGCAACCCATGTTGGCACCGGTTTCTTGAGCCACTGCCAAATGGGGAGCCGGCCCTCAAGCTGCGGGTTTCTAATTTGCACTGGTGTGTTTTGCCATTTGCAAAAACATGTCATGCCCAGATCCTGCCTCCATTTCTTCCTTTTGGAGACATGGCCTTTCCAGTCGTGCATCCGAAGCTTCGGGGTCCAGAAGACTCGGCCCTTCGTCCAACTCCTTCGTCCAACTGGGGCCAAGCTTCGGTGCAGGATGGGCAGAGTTCTCCGCGTCTTGAGGCTCGGGAGGGTTCATCGAGTTTTCCCCTATCCAACCGTGGAAGGGGATGAAAGGCGAACCCCCAAGGAAGCTCTTGAAAATCGCTATGGTTGGAGAGAGGGTCAAGTGACCCACGTCTTGAGCTCGTGGACCTTAAAATTTAAGTTGGGAAGACCATGTTGGTGGTTAACAGAAAGTTCAGACTTTTGTTATGCCTTTTTGGGAAGACCATTTTGGTCGTAAGGAGGAAAGTTCAGACTCTTTTGGCCAATTCAGTCAGGAAGTGAGTCGGCCATGGGTCAAAATCTCGGTTAGCCCCCAGTGAACATCCCAATCCCCACTAAAATAGGTTCTAAAATGGGTGGTGCGCCTACCCACCAAAACCTGCGGTTTGCCCCTCCTGTTTCATTTGGAGCCACACCCATTTGAACTTAGTCGCCACAAGCCATACCGCCCCCCCCCCGCAACTCGAGCCATCGCTGGGCTGCCCAATCCGCACGCTTCGGCTCGTCCATGCTCAGAAGATCCGCTGTGCCTCCGGAGAAGCGGAAGATTCCCAGCGGCCCAAAAACAAGATGCCAGTCTTGGCCATAGGTGGCCTTTTGGAAAAATAGAACCCCATCTAAACCAGTGGAACCCATCTATTCTTGATCAAACTAACCTCAAAAGGACACCTATGGTCTCGGCCATGCTCAATGCCACTTTAAACGAATGGAGAGGAAACACAAACAAGACCACATCCAACCAGTTAACAATGTACTCACAAAATCACACTCTGAGATCAACCAACAAAGGAAGATCCAACATTTCAACATTCCCGCCAGAATCCCGCTTGGCCTTTGCACAGTTGGCAAAAACTAGCAAATGAACCAAGACGATTGAATCCGCATGGGTATGGGTCAAAATTGAACCACCAGAAAACCGCAGGTTTTGGTCCACTGACCAGGGCAACCTATTTGGGGGTTACCCGATTTTTGACCCACAGCCACATGGGGCCATGGCCAATCGGTGATGGTTAAAGCCACCAAGTGGAGAAGTCGACGCGGGCAGCCTCGTTGATGGTACCCATGAAAAAACAACTGTTTACCCACCGAGTGGGCCAAAAAAATCCGATATTTTGAGACCACCGGGGCAAAACCGCCCCAGGATAGCAGATACCCGACATCACAAGGGATGGTAAAAAAAAATCACCAAGAGCTGATAGGTGGGTGTCCAACCGGCAAAAGGAGGGGACATATTATTTGCATGTCTCAAAATCGGAGGGGGTGCCCCAAACTATTTGTGGGTTTCCCTTAAGTTTCCCTTTACAACCAGGAACCTTATCCTGGAAGCCGGCCTGAGCTGGCACCTGATGCGGCAGGTGCGGACGGCGCAGGTCTTGGGGCATCGATGACCTGCGCTCGCAGTGGCTCGGGTTAGAAAGGTCAAACAGGGATCCGGATGCATGAAAAACACCTGGACATTGCAACTTGTGAATGGTACGGTGTCCCTTTGTTTGAAAAAGCAACATGTTTCAAATGGAAACGCAAAATGAATTTCTGTTCAGGAGCCCGGTCAATCCATTTCCAGGCTTTGGGCCTGGTGACCTCAAGGACTGACTACCAAGCCCATCAGAGCCATACCCATCCCTGCACCCGTCAGACCTATGCCTTGGTTGTTGTTGGGCTTGGGGAGCAAAAAAATGAGAATTTTAGCAGCAGCCGTTGAGTGGATTTGGATTTCAACCACTAAACCACCAGAAGCAAAAAAGTTTCAAATGTGTCCCAACAACAAGCACGATGCGGCATGATTCATACAAGTAGGTGCCCTTTGTGGTTAGTTTGGTTGAGTATAGACGGCGATTCCGGATTCTTGGTTTGCCTGGTGGCTTATTCATTTAGGGCCATCTGTTTCCAAGCAAACCGACCAAAAAGGATACCTATGGGTATGATTCATATTGTTCGTTTTGGCTGTATTCATATAAATCATGCTAATAATGAATTTGTCAATATGAGTCATATTATGAATATGTATGGGTATGGCTTATGTCACTAGCAACTGTATTTGGCTCCTTCCGTCTTGTTCGTCTTCCCTTTCTGATCATGCTGTTTCTGCGTGCCGCTGTTGTTGCTGTGGCTGTCGTTGTGGTCGCGGTGGTCGTCGTGGTTGTGTGATGGTTGTGGTCGCGGTCATGTCATTCTGTTGGTTGCGGTTGCTGTTGCGCTTGCGGTTGCTGTTGTGATGCCCCATCACTGCAGTTCCGCTTCTAATGCGTCATGTTTACCATCTTCAAAATGAATACGATCAATGCCATTCATGAAAATAGGGCACCACAAATGCATAAGGTATGCAATGTCGGTACCCTACTTCCTTCTTGAAACATCCTGGTTTGGAGCTGCACTGATCCTCTTGCCTCCCGTTCATTGCTGACAGAAGGAGAAAAAAGATGATCACGCCATATATGGGCCTGTCTCAAAATAGGGGTACCCCAACACAGGTGGGTTTTCCTTTGGTTTGCCTTCCAAGCCACCAAAAAGAGGTATCCTCGAAAAACGACACACCCATATGCAGTACTACGCCTTGTATAACTGGAACATACCCTTCCCTCCACTCGTGGAAGCTGATCGGAGGGCTTTGAAGCTTCGTCGTGGGGAAGCCCCTATCGTCCATGTCCATGGTTGGAAAGAGGGTCATCACTAGTTGGCAAGGTCCGAGTTGGGCTTATTTTAGCCCCAGTCAAATGAACTTGGGGGGGGTAGTTGGCTTGGGGGTAGCTAGACATACCGTGATAATCTCACGAGAAAAAAACATATCCAAAGGCCCCACCTGAAAGAAAAAAAAGCAAGTTCCATGTGGGGAAGCCCACCTCTCCATATCCAAAGACGGTAACCTCTCCAAAACCCTTCAGCATGTTCAGACCCCATACCTCAAAATGACCCGAGAGAGAGCCCATACCTGAACTTCAAACCCCACAGCTCATGGAAAAATCGATTTCCACACCACTTGGGCCCGCACCGCAGGGCCCCCCCGCGAGCCAGGGGCTGCCTCGGAAGGTTACTCCGTCCGTGGGTGTCCAATAGAGTCTTGCACCCCAAGAATCGGCGGGGGTTTCCGAGCGGTGTTCCATCTTTCGTCTTTTTGACGGAGCTGGTCAGACTGTTGGTTTGCACCCGGCTTCCTTCCCCCTAGGAAACTCAGCTGCTTCCCTCCTGGACAATCCAAGCTGTGGCTGGGCTCCTCCGCCGAGAACCTGGTCCTGTCGGCTTGGAGCCTCCGGCTCTTTGAGTCTTGCTTCAGAGCCACAGTGCTCTTACGAGAACAAAAAGGTATCCAACCCTCACCTCATCCTAAAAGTATTCTGAAACACAAACAACAAACAGAAACACAAAGCATCCAAGCCCCCTAAACCCATCAACACCTCCCCCAAAACCCCACCTCCCCAACCCAGAACCCTCCACTCCCTCCACTCAAAAGGCACCCGACACATCGCAGGCGCGCGATCACTTTTCCTCCGCATAATCATCCACCTCACTGCGGCGGTCCTTGCGCCATGAACTCCAGCGGAATCCGCACCTGGGGGGGGGGGGGTTGGACGCTTCTCAAAATTCTGGGTCAATCATAATGTTCCACCAGCCTGAAATAAGGTGGTTTGAGGGCTATTCCCCACATAAACCACCATTTGGGGTGAGGTCGTGTGAGGTCGTGTGAGGTCGTGTGAGGTCGTTATAATTCACACAGAAAACTGAGCCCTTCAGTTGGTTGGTCGCCCCTTATCCAAGGGGCCAGGTTGAAACCCAGTTGGTCTCCTTTTGGTTTCCCCTTTCCAAAAAGGGTCCCCTTGGAATCAAGAAACATTTGCCGCCAGAGGAATGTGCGGAAGGTTGGGAAGCAACGACCTATCAGTTACTGTACGTTGGCAACTTTTTCAGCGAAGAGGCGGGTGGGGTCGATGGAAAGCTTCCCTGAGTGAGAAGCTACACGCGTGCCTCCCGCTGCGGTAGACACTGGGTGGTGTCTTGGTGAAGTTGGCGATAATGCAGTTCACACTTTGAACGCAGCAAGATGAGGCCGGGTAAGATAGCGTGTTTTGTGTGCTACGTGTGTCGGAATCATGCGATTGAAAGGCAAGCGTGCACACTGGAAGGGAAGATACATGTGTGAACTTGCTCGCAAACACTATTCTACAACGGAAACGGGCTGGGAAGGCTTCAGAAGTTGCGGTGCTCATCTACTGGTGCTGCGCGCTTTGATAACTTGTTGAGTCTTTTCAGGCAGGCCAGCAGCTCCTACAAGTACCGCCAGGTTAGGGCCAGTCATGAGACGAGAGAGGGACAAGTGGTCCCACAGAAGTAGCACCTTCACCTGGAGATGTGACCCTCGAGCAGCTTTGCTGCCTGAGTGTGTCTTCACGCCAGGCAATTGCTCACTTCCGATCGAGTAGATTGGCCAAACGAAGTCCAAACTCGTTTACCACTAAAATGGTCCAACCGCAGAAAGTGACTAAAGTCTGGGAGAAGTCAGGTGGTGAGATTGAGAAGTCTGAGGATGGGGGTGGATACATAAATGGAATTGTGCAATACATGGTATGGATGGTCTGGTTCAATACTTGCCAGTGTTCTGCTGAAGCCATGAACCAAGAAGGGCCTCCAAGTCGTGTTGACACATCCCCACAAAAGAATCCATGCCAATCTGCGCATCTTCAATCATCTGTTGCTGCGAGGGAATGACGCAGAGGTCGCACTCTTGCTAGTAGTATATGCTAATACTGCTAATAAACGGGATTACGATTGTCAACTGCGCCCAAAACCCATTAACTCTGGCTTGTACCAATCCAGCTACCATGGATTATGTGGGCCTTACAGTACTATAATCCCTCTTGAACCAGGCAGGAGACCCACCTACTGGAATGGCCAATGGAACTCGGTTTTGGGCGCTGCTCATAGGGTGAACCCGAAGCACGGCACTATGCTGGACTGATTAATTATGACACCAGGGCGTGCCCCGGCTCCGGAAAGCCGAGACCCCTCCGATGGTAGCCGTTGATTCTCACGGCGACACAAAAAATGGGCGGCTTGTAGGGATCAAAGCCGGGGGGGTTCATGTTTGTGGCAGCTGGCAGAGAAGACTTGGGCCAAACCATACTGTTTTTCAAGGGGATCCTTACCATCCAAAAAGGGACGCCTAAGAAATACCGGTGAACAGGGGGGAGTTGGGTAGATGCGGAATGCTTCCCTCAGCGGTTCCGACATGCCTGCCATCGTGGGGTGCAGCTCTTTTCCTCGGCCCAGAGGGCTGCTCTGAGCTTTCCACCCCCCCCCCACCCCCATCGCCCGCCCCGTCGGGTTCCACTAAGTTTTGTATCCACCTGATAATCATGAATAAGAGGGTGTGGTTCTAGCCCATTTTGTTTTCGAACCACCATAGAAATCAAAACCCCGCACCCCCCCCCCCCCACCCTCCACCCCCCACCCCCCCCCGCACCACACCGCACCCCCTCCACCCCCCCCCCCCAGCCGCCTCCTCGTTGGCCAAGAGCCCCCCGGGCGCGGCCAAACCCTGCAGCGCCGCCGGCAGCGCGGCCTTCAGCGCGCCCGGGCCCAGGAAGCCCAGGGAGCCTCGCCGGTTCGGCGTCGGGCGGCCGGGCAAGCGGTCGAAGGCGGGCGAGGTTGGTTTGGCTTTGCCTGGGGAGTCTGCGAGGCAACTGGTTTTGTTGGGTGTGTTTGTGTTTTTGGTTCTTGTTTTTTGGGTTTTGGGGGGGGGGGGGGGGACGGAACTGTAGGTTCCGTGTCAACCCGGGTGAAAAGGAGGACATGGCACTTTGAAGGCAAATACTGAAGGGTGTTACTTCAACGACTCTCTGGATCCATCGAGCTGACTAACTCAACATTCCACTTTAAATTGGTGGGAACCTGAAAAATGCGCCGTATCCCAAGAACATGCCGTACTGAACCCGGTGGAACCCAGAAAATTCTGATGGGGACTCCCTGATCACAGAAACTGGCACGAAAAGCGCATCTTCCACAAACCTGTGCACCAAATCAACATGGATGGTAAAGCCGGGTCACGAATTGATGGCGCCGGCGCCCGATCCGTGCCGTAGACCTCCTTGCGCGAGCAAGAAGGGGGCAAACGCTGTCCAAAGAGGAGATGGATGGCCTTTTTTGGCACCCTCTAAAAGAAGGCACAGCCACATTGTGCACTGAATGACAGTCGGAATGTCGCAGTGGTAAGGAGTCCATGAGGAGAAGCACCCTTCCCAAGCACATCTTCCGACTTGTAGGACAACTCAACGGATGAACCTGGAACCGTTGCGCCTCCACCCCACATCTAAGAAAAAAGTGTATGGATGCCTGGAAACCCTATTGAGACCAATCTTGCAGCACAAGCCCGCCAAAAGAGACGTACCCAAACAAAAACGACCAAGTCTCCCCCGAAGCAATAGCAAATACCCCCCCATCTCCCCGCCAAAAAGAAACAACCACCACCGTCCGCCCCCCGAAACAACCAAAACCCCCCCCCCCCCCCCCGCCTGCGCCACGGAGCCCGGCATGCCGCCGTCCCGGATCTTCAGGTCGTGGGCCGTCTCCGCCACGATGCAGATGCGCCCCGTGAGGCCTCCGCGGGAGGCGCCACGCCCCGGGCGGAGCTCTTGGAGCATTGCTGGACGTGGGGTGCGGGGAGCTGAAGAAGAAATAAAAATCGGCAGTTCGACTTGGGGAGTTCAACCAAGTTGACCAAAATAAGAAAACATGCAAAATGGTAACCACGTGATATGGGGCTCCTCGCTTTTTTGAAGGTAGCTCCAACACATGGCGCTGGGGTTGCTTTGTTGGTTTCCCCTGGCCAATCCAAGAAGGGTGCCAACGCCAAAAAAAGGACACCCCCAGAATTGACGCACGATTGTTTAAACAGACTCCTGCTGGTTTAGAGGGGATTAGGGTCAAGCAAGTGCTGCGCGACCCGGGCCCAGGAGTTGTGCCAGGGAAACTGCGGAAGGATAAGTTGCCCGATGGTGTTGTTGTTTTTTCCGCCCGGTGTGTCTTGGGATTTCTGGCTCAAGTTTGGAGTCTTCGGTCAAGGTATGTTTGAGGCTGCGGAAACTGGGCTGGGAAGAGGCCGCAGTCCCAAACCCAACCTCACGAGAGCTGGAGGTCAGGCACCCTTTTCTTGCAACCTCCAATCAGCGGTCCGACAATTCTGCCGGGAAGTCGGAAAGAGAAAGATTCACACAAATGTCTGTGGCTCAAAACAAGGTGCCCAAACGGCCCCCTTGGTAAATGGAACCAAAGACTTGAGCCACACCCAAATTAGTATGGAGGTTGGACATCATGAAGCCTGCCAGTACCCCATTGGTGGTGGTCTCCCTTCGCCTCGCTACGCCCCAACGCCCCAGCGGCGATAGTGTCCAGATGTGGGCTTGCAGAATCCCGGAAGTGTGCGGATTATCCATAGTGATACCTGGTGTTTTTATCTGTCCGATTGAAGTGTGCGGAGCGACAGATCGTAATGCGCGCAAAAATACAGAGACCAAAGTGGCAGGGAACACACTCCGTGCAACTCGCGGACATTTTGTTCGGTCCGGCGATGGGATGTTCCGACTTGACAAGCTTCATCGGCCTTCTGTCCAACCTCTACCATCCTGACCTCAACCTACCTCCAGTCATAGGTGTCCATTGAAAACAACAAACCATGGCAGTGGTAAATGATTAGCCAACTTGCAACCAGCACCAAGTGAAAAGGGTTCTCAAAATCATGGGCACTCTTTTTTTGGTATCTCCTTCAAAAAAAAATACGCACTTCTCGGCATCTTTCTGGTCCGTCAAAAGAGGCCCCTCATGATTGTTCAACCTCGCCTGGCGCCGTGACGTAGGGAGGCTTCCGATACTGCTCCTCGGGACAGCGGCGAAGGCCACATCTCGCTTGCATTGGCACAGCTCCCAAGAAGCTTCCGGCACAGAGAATGGAGAGGCCCCTTGAAATGATTGGTTGCCCTTGAAACTTCCCTTCCAAACAACACCAATGTGAACCAAACTCGGTGTTAGACCCCTAAAATTGTGGTTCTTCGGTTTACCCCATTACCTCCCAAAAACCCTTCAACCCCCTACACCCCCCCCCCCCCAAACCTCCATACCCAACCCTTCCCAAACCCCTCAACCCCTCAACCCCCCCCACCCCCCAAAAGTTCCTCCGCCGCCAGAGCCGCCACTACCCGCCCAGTGAGCAGCGGGCTCTCCGCACACTTCTCCAGATCCTGGCTGCGTGCGCGGCCCAAAACGTGGCGGCCCAACACGGCGCCGCTTCTTTCCTGAGGGCTCCTTGCTGGCTTCCTTTTAGCTTCCTGCCAAAACAATCGCAAAGCTCGTGGCGGTGTCTTCAAGGATTCGGACACCACAAATTGCGTGATTTGCCGGAAAGGGTTTCCATTCTAAACCAACCGGAAAAAGGGTAGCCTCAAAAAAGACAAACCCACCTGTCTGTGCTTTGCCGGGAAAGCTCCTAGGGGATCGATCTCACCCTTTGGAGGTTCCCTCAAAGCGAAACGCCCAAATGGTCTGTGGATGGTTTGAATCCCTGACTAACCTGGAATCCTGAAGGTCTATTGTGAAGGAAAAGGGTCTCAAAAAGAACTCCAACCCACATGGGTTGGCGTTGGTACTCCTTGAAAGCCACTGTAACCTCAAACTAAAAAGGCAAAAAACAACACCTTATGATACTTTTTGACTTTCCTCAATGGCCACCCATCATACCCATACCCATCATACCCATGATACCCATGAAGTCACTTTGGAATTGAATTCCCGCGGGCACCCGCGGAACGCGGAACCGCGGTCCTGGTTCCCAGCCACTCGCTGCAGCCGCTGAGGGTCCTCCTTCATCAGGCGCTGCACCTCCAGGTGCTGTCCAACAACTCACCTCTTGAGATGGCCATGGGTCAAAACCCAAATCGTACCCCCCGTGAACATCTCAAGCCCCACTAAAATAGACTAAGATGGGTGGTGAACATCTCAATCCCCACCAAAATAGGTTCTAAACTTTGTGGTGCACCTATCTCAAAATGGTACCTTTGGTTTTGGCCCACAGCCAGATGGCCTGAGAAAAAGTTACCAAACTCTTGACCAAACTGGTCCAAGCGCGAAAAAAAAGGTGACTCGCTCAAGTCCGAAACGGAGACAAGGGAAGCGTATGGAAGTGGACGAGGGGCTCAAAAGTCTGAAATACTTTCGCGTTGGATCCCTCCAGCTTCAACCAGTGGGAACACTTTTTTTGTTTGGGGGAGACAATTCCTGGCGAGCGGCTGACTTTGAAACCACAAAGGGTATGGGAGTATGGGCCGAAGGTTCTTGCCACGAAACCAGCAGGCCGCGGCTTCTTTTCGACCTCAGCCCGCTGTCTGAGCACCTTGTCCCGGCTGGAGCAGCTGGGGCTACTCTGCTCCAGTTGCCACTGAGTCTCTGTAGTAGACCAGGGGGAACCCTCATGCGAAACCTGGAGGACAATACCTGGATACCTACTACCGCGGAAGCAGCTTGTAGTTTCCCTTGTCGGTCTCGGTCTCTGGAGTCACTCTCGGATCTCAAAGGCGGAGCCATCTCGAAGGCAGAAGCTTGGCGCAGGCCGCGTCGGCGCTCTCGGCGAGATGCAAGAGGCCTTGGGGGAACATGAGAGTTGGGCCAACCACTCCAGTAGAGAGCTTAGAATAAGGGTGCCCGATGTTTCGTCTATTTTAGTAGGGGGACCCTCCCAACCAAAAAAGGGGAGAAGGCCACTACTAGGGAACCTAGTTTAACAACCGCCTTTAAAACGATTGAACATTGGGACAACCCACCTTTCAACAACCTTGAACCTTCTCTTAAAACCGAGATTGCTTCAACAACCTCCTGGTTTCCTTTTCAAGGGGGCTTCTTGGGTGCCCTTTTCAGGCCACCATGAGGTGATTGTTGCAGCTCATTTGGCACAACCCTGGGGAACACTCAAAATCGCACCTCTCAGACATTCTCTGGCGCAAGCAGTTGATAAACAAAGCTCAATTTGCGTGGCATTTGCGGAAAACTGGCCAATCAGCACGAGTCGAACGATTGCTACATCTGCCGACGTGAACACAAACACAAAAGCATCTTGAAAGAAACCAGAAGACCACAGCATCCCCCTGCCAAAAAGAGTCACCGATAAAGGATGGTTTCAGTCAATTATGTTCTAGACACCAACTTGGAAGACACAGCGCACCTTCCAGGAAGCAAGAATCCAACTGCTGACTATCTGATCAACTCAGTCAAAAGGAACGCCGCATCCAACCTCTTGACAGCCACCTCAACAGGCTACCAATCTCAGCTGCTCTTGGACATCAATGAGGATGCTGTTGGAAGATTAGTCTCACATGCCGCTTGGGTCGGGGGAACCATGCAGATAACTGGACAAACGAGGCACTCAACCATTTGGTGTATGGGTACTGGTTGCTGTGTATATGGTCGAGGGGATTGGAGATGTCAGAGTTTTCTTCATTGATGTTGTGCTTCGCGATGGTTTTTCAATTGCATGTGTCACCTGCCTAGCTATGCTCTTGCAGTTTGGCTTCCGAGCAGACCTGGACACCCTCAAGCCCGTCCTCGGACATTTTGCCGCAGATTTTCCAGCAACTCCCATGGAAGGGAGATGCCTACAGGAATCCAGTCCATTAGGTGGGGATATTTGGAGACAGAAAAATTCAAATCGGGATCAAGTGACCACTCAAATCTGCTTCATACAAAGGCGCCCATACCAAAACAGCACAGGCCAACCTAAAGCCCATCTACCCCCAACCCCCAAACTGGGCCAACCCCCCCCCCCACTCCAGCCCCCACCCCACCCCCACCCCCCAGCCCCACCCCCAGCCCCCCAGCCCCCACCCCCAGCCCCCCAGCCCCCGAACGCTCCCCGCCTCGTCACCTGCAGTTCCGTTCCGGGCCCCAGCCCCGCGCCGCCGCCTCCGCCGACTGCCGCAGCAGCTCCTCGAAGCGCCCCGAGGCCGCCAGGTGCGCCGCCACCCGCGTGGAGCTGGAGGGCTCCTGGGGGGCAAAGAGCTGCGGACCGCCCCACCCAAAAGGTGAAACCAACGGGGAAAAAAAAACAAAAACACCAGGTGGAAGCTTGAGGGGTGCGTGAAACAAACCGGGAAACCAGGTTGAACCTCCAGATGTTTGCCCTTTTTGCCCGTGAGACAGGGAAAACAAACCTCCAGGGTGACCCTTTTTGTTCCTGGTTTGGGAAAACAAAAAGTAACCTCTAGGGATTCCCTTGGTGCCACTTTGTCCTTCGTTTGAAATGGGAAAACAGGGGGCACCCCTTTGGAAGACTACCGTGGTTACACTCCAGACGAGCAGCCGGAAGCTCCCAGAAGGCCTCAATAAATGGAACCAAAGTAATTCAAACGGGCGTCCATGTTAGTCTGCGGGAGGGTAACCTCCAGGTTTACCCTTTTGTCCTTGGTGAAACAGGGAAAACAGGGGGTTACACCCTTTTGTACCACAAGGGTGAACAGGGAACATCCAGGGTTACCCCTTTCCCGACAATGGAAGTGTGGAAATGCATAATCGGACAAGGTTCAACCTCCACTTTCTGCTTCTCGTGCCAACAATTTGTTGGAGAAGAAAAAGGACGAGGAGCCTTTTCATGGTGGTATTCCAGAACCCGTCCATCCACTTCCACCATGTGCGCGTGGTATCAGGGGGACACCAGAGTTGTTCCGAAGCCTTGGTGAAACGTGGCTAGTTGACTCAAATCAGCCCTGCAAAAACGGACCAGGCTGTGGCTGTCTGGACACATTTGATCCAACCCTGCAATCACGTGCCTCTGGTATCCCCCTAAGTATAGTTGCAAACCCTTCATGTACTCATGCTGACTTGTTATAGGGTGCGTTTTCAAACTTTACCCATTATAACTGCTTCTGGGCTGTACCTTTTTTTGCGGGCGGCGCTTGCAGGGAAATCCACATTGAGGGCCATCAAGGGTTGTGTCCTGAAGGTGTAGAAACAAACAGAAACATCTCAGGTCATGATAGCTCCCACCAAATACTAAAGAGAGGAAAGAAGAAGGAAAGAAGAAGGTCCCTAAACTAAACATGCGCAAATACATGCTTGATATTGTTTGATGTGTGCAATGCATGTAAATATGTGTATGTGTGTGTGTGTGGGTGCTTGCTCGTGTTGCTACGTCTTGGTGTTGCCATGGTGTTTGCTGCCGTGGATATCCTGGTTTTTTGTTGCCTCCGCATATGTATCATGGATATGCCGCACTAGTTGCAGCAGTGTTGCTGGGAGCTATTCTGTGTCCTATATCCAGGATGACACAGCATGCCTTACCAGCAAAAACATCTCTAGTCATCCGTTTTGGAGGGAATTGTGAGCATGCTGTCCCTTCCGGAAACAATAGATGGCCATGGGTCAAAATCCCGTACCCTAGTGAACATCCCAATCTCCATTAAAATAAACTAAAAAAGGGTGGTGCACTACCCTAAAATGGTGCCATTGGTTTTGACCCACAGCCAGATGGCAAAGGCAACCACACTCACCCAAAGAGGCTTGCCTAAAGAGGACCCGAGGACCCCTCTCCTCTGGCGGTGGCAAGGTGACCTGTGCCGTGACAAAACGGCTCGGATCCCCGGAAAGTTCAACTTTCAGTGGGTCAAATAGGTATGGATCAAAGCCAATGGTACCATTTGGCGATAGGTGCACCACTGCGAGGTTTTGACCCATGGCCACATGGAAACCCAACCACTAAACCCCCTGAAAAACAAGTAAAAACCCAAGGAACCGAACAGCTGGGAACCAGCAAGAAAAGGATAGGCGGAAGGGACGCCGTTGCCGGCAACTGGCGCCAGGGAAACCTAAAGGCATGGCGGTTGACAGTGTTGCAGCCACCCCCGTTGCTGCTTTTGGACGCAAGTCCCCCAATCACCCAATTGCCCGTGTTGGGACAAATCCACTCCCCACTCCCTTGAGTGACAAGCGTTCAGCGTTCAATCCGTAAGAACGCACCAAAACTACACAAAGGCACATGTTGGTTTCCATTTCTGGTTGGGAATCTGCTCTTCTTCTGACCCAAGACCTATGCATTTTTAGCCGCCGCCCCCCCCCCCTCCCCTCGTTTCTCCACCACCCAGCAATTTCTTCACCCAACTGACTTCGCATACTCCACTTCTCCGCTTTCCAACCACTCACTCAACCTGAGCTGCCACTCCACGTCTCCGCAGTCAAAGGGCCGAACGACTCTCCAAGCGACAAGCGCGTCCCCCAACCCGCGGACGGCTCCCGACGGCTCGGCCCCGACGAGTCCGGGTCCCGCCTGCACCGCCTGCAGGAAGAGGTGGCCCCGGCCCCGGGAGGCCCAGTGCAGCTCCGGGAACTCTCCGGAGGCCGACTGCGGTGGGTCGGTGGGTCGGTGGGGGTGGAGGTGGGGAGGTTGGGGGGGAGGACCTTGGTGCAACAGGGGAACAGAATGACCTTGAACAAAAAGCAAAGCTTCCTTTCTGGTACGGTGTCGAAAAACCTGCAGGGCTCTTGTTAGGCTACGGGAGCACTCAGGCCTCAAGCGACCGAGGCCACAAGCGCCTGGAAATCGAAGTCCAACCAAGGCAATTGTGCCTTCGAACGAGTAAAAACCTGTCATCCCACTCACAAGCTGAAGTGAACCACAAAGTGGTCGTGCGACTCACAGGGTTTGATGCCCGTGCAGTGGCTAAGCCTTTCACTCCAACAGGTCTGCGCAGTATCTGAACGACTTGTTTTTCTTCTGGTCGACCACATAGAATTGGATGCTTGGAGCGCGGACAAGCCTAGAACTGCATCCTACACGTGGAGAACAGCTAAACTCCCACATGCTAGAACCAAAGCAACGTTGGGTCCTCAGGGCGGATGTTTGTGAAGCACACCTTGCCACAGTCTTTCACCTCCTGATCCAAGTGCTGACACTTTCAATGCTCAGAGCCATGGGCTGATGTGGATGTAACCCTCCTGACATTGCCGCCGGTTCACTCGAGCATCTACTACACGTCATGGTTTATCTGCACGAGGCAAGGTGGCAATCCTTTGTAACGGCCTGTTTGGATGTACTTTTCTCAACAGGAAGCAAGCGTAAACCAAGCACTCGCGATTTTGTCACCTCTTTCAAACTTGGGGCTGCGCATTGATTGACTTTGGAGTAACCAAGACGGAACAGCTTCGGGTTTCCATCTGCGGCCATGTACCGGAGTTACTTGTGACCCCGCCAAAAACCTAAACCCTTTGGTCTTTGGTAGAGACACCCACATTGTTCAAAGTTGAATGACTTGAACCTGGACCCTAAGCTGTTGATGGCAGTCAGCCCAGCAAGCTTTGCGTGCTTTCAAGCAAGGCGAAAGGTCGATCCGATCTCTCAGGCCTTGTCCTCCCAGTGCTCAGCGCCCAAGCGCCAAAGGCCTGGAAGGGGGCCTTGAAAACCCGGCTGACCAAATGGATTGCCATGAGAGGGAAAAAGGCCAAACTCTGCGCTGGCGGTTGGGTCTAAAGGGGAACCCCATTGGAAAAGAAAAGAAAGAAGGCACCGCTACGCACACTGGCGGTCTAAGATAAGATCAGGCGCCCTGTTTGGTGCGGATGTATTTTGGTTGCTTTTTCGTTTTTGTTGTTTCCCCCCCCCCCCTCCCTCCCTCCCTCCCTCCCTCCCTGCCTCCCTGCCTCCCTGCCTCCCTGCCTCCCTGCCTCCCTGCCTCCCTGCCTCCCTGCCTCCCTGCCTGCCTGCCTGCCTGCCTGCCTGCCTGCCTGCCTGCCTCCCTCCCTCCCTCCCTCCCTCCCTCCCTCCCTCCCTCCCTCCGTCCCCCTTCCCCCCCCACTCCCTCCCTCCCCCGCAAGAAAAGAAAAAGGTATGTATTATATGCAATGAATGTTAATTGGATGAGAATGATGGTGAAGATGCTGAACATGATGATGATAATGATGAGAATGATGAGAATGATGATGAACATGATTATGGGACAAGATGATGAAAATGATGATGGAAATGATGAACCAGAAAAGGGGAAATGAGGATGAAAAAGGATGATGAGGATGATGAGGATGATGAGGATGATGAGGATGATGAGGATGATAATGATGATAATGATGATGATGATGAACATGATGAAGAAAATGAAAATAATGAGGGAACAGCAAAGGGAAACTGATGATGATGCCGAAACAGCATGCTGGTGATGAGGATGATGAAAATGATGTTGAAACTGATCATGAAAATGATGATGATGATGATGAACAGTGAACATGATGAAAATGATGATGATGATGATGTGATGATGAACGTGATGATGAAGATGATCAGGAAAATGGTGGTGGACATGATGATTCAGATGATCATGGGAGTGATAATAAAATAATAATGATAAAAATGTGTTCAGCATCACGTTCATCATGATGTTCTTCATCATTCATCATCATGTACATCATCATTCCCATCATCATTCTCATCATCATCATTTCCATCATCATCATGTCCACCATCATGTACATCATTGTTTTCATCATCATGTCCACCATCATGTACATCATTGTTTTCATCATCATGTTCATCATCATGTTCATCATCATTTTCACTGTTCATCATCATCATCATCATCATCATCACTGTCACATGTCCAGCAAATGTCCGTCATCATCTGCATCATCATGTCATCATCATGTTCATCATCATCATTTTCAACATCGTCATTCAATCATCATGTTCAGCATCATGTCCATCATGATGTTCATCATTGTCTTTGTCATCATCATGCTCCGTTATCATTCTCCTCTTCATGTCCATCTTTTCGTCTTTTCATCATCATGTCCATCATCATTTCAATCATCATGTTCACCTCATGTCCATCATCATGTTCATCATCATGTCCATCTGTCATTTTCAGCATCATGTTCATCATCATTATCATCATCATCATCATCACATTCCCAAGGAGGTTTGACATAAACAGCACCGCAGCATTTTCACTCCAGCGATGCGACACGAGTCTGATAGACTGACAACCCACCTTTTCCTGTGGGATTTGCATTGGTATCCACAGCATGAATTTCCTCATGCTGTGGCCCAGCCAATTCGCCGATTTCCTCGGCACATCGGGTTTACCCCCGATAAGCTCTGGATGCCCTGCATCAAGCAGGATACATCTCCCACCACAGAGCTAACTGACTGACTGGGGGCCTGGTCCCCCAGGCATTCCCCAAGCGCGGCGCGCTCTTCAAAGATCACGGACGTCCCAACTAGGGGGGCCGGTGATCTAGGGCGGGATAGGGTGGGGTTAAAATTTAGCCAGTTTGGATCATGCTTGAGCCAAAAGGCCCCGCATGATCCAATACACTCCTTGCAGAATGAAGCCTGAAAACCCAAGCCTTCCAACCTGATACAGGATTACATTCCCAAGGAGGTTTGACATAAACAGCACCGCAGCATTTTCACTCCAGCGATGCGACACGAGTCTGATAGACTGACAACCCACCTTTTCCTGTGGGATTTGCATTGGTATCCACAGCATGAATTTCCTCATGCTGTGGCCCAGCCAATTCGCCGATTTCCTCGGCACATCGGGTTTACCCCCGATAAGCTCTGGATGCCCTGCATCAAGCAGGATACATCTCCCAACGCACTTACTTTCACAACTTCTTTCACAAACTCTCCCAATGCACTCACAGGAACTCAGCAAAGGTAATCACTGCTCGGTACGGAAGCCTCAGTAGAGCTGGAGGGAAAAGACTGAAATTCAACTTGAAGTGGTTGGCCCTGTACCATGGGTCACTGGGTCCTAATCGGCTGATCGCGTCGGCCCAATTGGATTTGGATGGAATGTATTCCCAGTAGAGTGAGGCTCGCAACGCAAAGAGCAAACACTGAATATACGTCGCCATCTTGGCCAAGTCGGGGTTGTCACTCCTGCCCCTGATCAAACACATAAGACTGGCGATGTTATCGATGAACCACACTCCGCGTCTCCCGCGGAATTGGTCGGGTCTCGCCGTAAGGGCGTGCACCACCATGAACAGCTCCAACTGGGCTATTTTATGGTCTCCTGGTCCCCACATGTCATAGGTCTGCGCGGGGATGATGGCTACAAAGGCCTCCCGAATCTGCACGCCACCGTCCTGGAAGACCAAGTGGTATCCGCCGGATCCTTGACGAGGTGCCTCCAAAGCCGCGTCCGAGGCAGCCACCACCCTCGGCACATCCATGGGGAGGACCATCAGCTCTCTCCTGGGGCGCATACTGATGATAGCCTCCAACACGTCAAAAGCCGCCAAGAGGCTGGCGTTGGCTTTGCTGGAGCCCCCGTACTGGTGCTCCTTCAACGCCTGGATTTCGCCCAAGCCAATGCGCCCGAAGAGGCCATGCTCCAGGAAGTTGACCATGCCGTAGAGTTTCGCAGCTTGACCCGGGGTGAACTTCCCGCTCTTCCTGGCTTCACGCATGAAGGTGAGCACCTTCTGTTCGAGTCGCTCTCGAACCCAAAACCGCGCGCGCCCATGTGTGTGGACCTCCGAGAGATCGAAATCAAGCCCCAAGAAGGTACCGACATCCGCAGCTCCCTGGCGCTTCTCCTCAGCGAACGGGGTGCCCAGCAGGTCGTTGAGGGCGCCGAAACTCCACTGGGCTGATGGGCCGTGTACTGCGCGGTCTGTAATGTGACTGTCGTCGAAATACATGGACACCATAATTGCCAGAAAGCGCCTGCCCATGGCTTCCGCCATCCGGGAGTAGCGGTTGAAGGAGGTGACCGCTAACGGAAGGCCGAACAAGAGGGCGTGGTACACCTGGAAGGCCGGCTCCTGCCATTCTTGGTGGTACCAAACTACTACGCAGGCCAGGGCCTCCTGTCGTGACATGGGACAGTGGCGGTAGGCATTCGGCCAATCATCTCCAGCTCCCGTCCACTGCCCCTGCTGCGCGAACCGCTCCCAGGTGCACTCCTGAAGGCAGGCTGCCGCAGCTTGGACGTGGAGCGCTGGGCGGAGCGGCGTACACAAAACAAGTTTGTTGGCATCTCTGGACGATGCAGACTGCCCGCCCCGTGCTGCGTCGTCTATCAGACGCTGCTTGCCAGACGCCTGTGTTATGACACAGCGAGGTATGAGCCGGTATGGATCTCCTTTGGCGTACCGCTTGAGCTGGCTCAGGTTCATGGGGGGGGTGCAAAACCCCTCCTTGTGGTCCTTTGTGGACTGCTCAAGAACGAAGGAGTCCGTGGAACCCGGCCGCACTCCTGCGATGGTGGCGGCGTTGTGCTCCTCCCAACCAGCCAGTACCTCCGAGTGGGCGATCGCCTCGACGGGCTGGTGGGGGAAGACTCCGTAATGAGGGGCATAGCCCACTGCTGGAAGGCCTTTGATGAAGCCGTGAGGGAGGGCGAAGTCGCCCCACTGCATGAGGACGACGAAGAGCCCCAGCAAACCCAGATCGCGTTTCGAGGTAACTCCTCGGATGGCTTCGGACTGGAAGGCCACGAGGTGCTTGGACACCGGCGCCCACCTGCGCTTCAGTTCCTTGATGGCCCCGATGGACGCCTGGCGGCGTCTCTTTAGGTCGTGATTCTCCATCACCATGCTGGCCGCGTACCACAGGTCGTCGTCCAACGTAGGAAGGACTTCCAACGGGGTTGCCGTGTTGGTCCACTGCAGGGATGCGGCGAAATGGGCGTCCGGCTCCAGCCCATACCCGACCAGAGGTGGAATGGAGGCCTTGTGGTTGTAGGCTCCATGCTGCTTCCCCTCTGCCAACCGCTGCCGCCTCCGACTAGCGTTGGACGAAGAGGGCGGCCCAGGGGTCCGTCCCACTCCATCCCACGACTCTGGCGCCAGTCTAGGTAGCATGTAAAGGGTTCATCGACTGCAGGGCGTCACTGCCTCGGAGCGAGCCCATGATGGTCGCCGCCCTGACCACAGAGCCCCTGGCCTGCCTGTGCCGCCGCCCAGTGACTCTGGGCAGGCTGGCCTCGGCATCCGGATGGGTCGCATCAAAGACCATCCCAGCCAGCGCATCTGCCTCGCAGACACCGTCCGGGCCGCAATCGCATGCCAGCCGTTTGCCTTGCAGCGCAGGCAGCTCCGCCTGCAAATTGGCGAGGACGAAGTCCACGTAGAGCGGCAGCCAGTCGTCCGTCGTACAGGTGTGCCCCTGCACGAACGGTGATGCCCACTGAGACCGTGGGACCCGGTGGGAGTGGTGGCCCTGACCCACGTAAACCACGTCCGGGGGCAGCTTACCATCTGCAAGCACGTCCGCCACTCGTACCACCGTGGGCAGCCGTGCCCGCTCCTCGGGATGCAGTGGTGGCAAACCGAGTGTGATGGCCAGTGGAGTCATGGCCCAGCTACGCATAGCTCTGGGATCGATGTCCAGCCAGTGTTGCCTTCGGCCACACGCTTCCAGCGGCGGCATCCGAGGCACGTGGAGACGGGCATGCCCTTCTCGGACCGCCCACCAACTGACCGAGACCGCAATTGCGAAGGCCAGGGTGGCTGAATACTCCGCCTCCTCCTTGGATGGGAACTGGTGTCGCCCCTGGGTGTCCTCCCAAGGATCCCACTCCCAGGCTGCATGCTGGTGGTGGCACTCGCGGGGGTGAATCAGCTCGATCTCATGGATGTTGTGCCGCAGCCGCTGGTGCTTGCAACGCGCTGACATGAAAACGCATGCCGAGTACGTTGTATCGTACCAGAGGCCGGACTCCATCATGGTCTCCTCCTGCGGTAGGGACCAATGGAGGCTTCGAGCCGGGTTCTCCCGCAGGGCCCCTCTGCCATCGTCTGCTATAGCCTGGAGCTGCTTCAGGATCCAGGAACATGCCGCATTGTCCACGTCCACCCGCCTTTGGTTCTTGGGGTCAAGCCCGGGCAAACCTTCTGGGTGTGCCTCAGAACGCAGCGGTTTGGGACCTGGGCGGCCGTCCGCAAAGATTCTGGGGATCTCCCTGGCCCTGGATTTCGTGGAGCAGTCCAGGGCTGCTGCTGTGAAAGCTGCTGACCGCATCTCCAGTGCTTGTTGCCTCACCGGGTTAGACAGGTCGTGCCCCGGGTCCAGCGACCAGTCGATGGGCAGCACCCTCCAGCCAAACAAAAACGCCTTCGCCAGGGGCATGTTGGGACCACACATGAGGTCGACCATCAACGGGCCGCCCTCCTGGGATGCGGTGTGGGGGTGCGAGAGTTCTGACCCTATGGGGGAGTCCCCCTCCCCCCCAGGGCACCCTCAAGACTTCTTCGCCGCCCGACACTCCTTGGTTCCGTGATTCTGCATCCCGCAGACTCGGTCGCCCCTGAGGATCGCAGCGCACCTGTGCTGGCCGTTGGGGCATGACTGCCCCGCCTTGCATTGCCCATGTTGGAAAGCTTGGCATAGCACGGTGCCATCCCTCATGGCGCGTGCGACCGCTCTCCCTGCGATCGGCTTCGCCAGCGGGGGTTTGCCCCCCTTCGCTGCTGGCTTGGCCGGCGACGCCTGCTGGCGCTCCCTGGTTGGCGCTGAGAGATGTCTGGTCGGGACCCAGTGGGCGTCCCGTGCCTCGTATGTGGCCTTGATGACCTGGCCCAGCGTCAGGTTGGACTCCCTGAATCGGCTCACCCATGCCCTCTCCTCGGTGTCCCGCTGCTGTAGCCATGCCAGTCGGCTAGCATAGGGCAGGCTGGCCGATGTGCGCCGGGCTCTCGCGTGGTAACGCATCACCACGTCCAACGGCACGTAGACGAACTTCGTGGTGTCCGCCCCGAGCACGTCTTCTTCCTTGGCCGGGGGCGCGTTGTCCAGCGCTTTCACCCCGCCCAGGGCGTAGGCCAGCAGCAACGTGAAGAGCCTGTCCAGGTACGTTTCCCAGTCCTGGTGCGCGGGCTGCTCGTCGTCTGGCTCCTCCGTCCACAGGCCTTCGCCAAGCTTGCGCTTCTTGCTTGAGGTGCCGAGCTGCCACTGCAAGGTTTTCACCTTCCAGACGGCTGTCACGCACAAGAGGCGCTTGGACATTTCCCTGGAAGCCCTGGACACGGCAGCATCGCTGGGGTACACTTCCGTGGGGAATTTGAGCTTATAGCGTACCCAGAAGGCTTCCTTAGCGGATCTCAACTCGGTATCCCCGAGAAGGGAATCGAGGTCCTCAATGGCGACTCGCGAGCGGTCCTGCTCGGCGGTCTTGTAGTACAACGAGACCGAATGCCGATCTGAGCTTCCGCTCCCAACTGGATCTTCCCAAGCCAAGGTTCCACCTTGGCCTCGGCATCGAAGAAAAAGCGGAATTCTTCCAAATTGGCGATGCCCGCCTTGGAAAGCGCTCCCACTACCTCCGATGCCAATTGAAAGTTCTTGCCGAGCCTGTCCAGGCAATCGGCTCCGTCTGACGGGACAAGGGAAGTCGCCATGCGATTTCCAGGTGTCAGCGCAATCACTTGGGCCTCAACTGACTCCCCAAAAACATGAGTGGGGGGGGAAACGGAGGGGACACACGACCGAAATCAACCCAACCCTCAACTCGTTAAAAATTGCATGGAAGATGACCCCTGGCGTGCACTCGCCGGTAACTCCGCATACCGCGACCGACGGCCGTACGGGAGGTAACGCCCCCCGGCCTCCTCCCTGGTATCCCCAGGGTGCCTGCCACGGTGCATGGTAAATCGGTTGAAACTGTCTGAAAAACGAATGCCACATGGTCGACTGGCTATGCTCCGTGACTCATGCATGTCGAGGCAATCCAATGCCTGGTACTGCCGCTCCCGTTTTTCACACGGAAGAATGTGTCAGGCAAATGCCCCGCGGCACTCCTATGGCGTGCAAAATGGGGGACTAAATTCGGGCAGCCCGAATCCGGCGCCCATGGCCAAAATTGGCTCACTGAGGGAGGAAACTAGCCGGGCACTTGCTCAGGCAAGTCCGGCAAAAGCGCTGCTCCCATGCGATGGCCTCGAACTTGTCCGAGGTGGTCAGCGGATAGGCCAGACGGTCAGCTCGGCGCGCCGCCTGCTTGTGCTGGCAGAGCGGGTATCCCTTGGCCGTACTGATGTGGACCTGGCTCTTCGCAGTGGCCATGAAACCGGTGCACACCGGCTCAGACACACCTGCTGAGGAGCTCGCCAGCGCCTGGTGCACCCATCCGGCCAGCTTGCGGTCCTGCAGGGTCTTGGTGATCTCCACATCGCGGCATCTCCGGATCTCCCCCGCTGCGTCCGCCAGGCTGATTCCTTTCAGCATCGCCAGCCACATCGCCGCAGCAAGAGCGGCTCGGTGACGCCCCGCCATGCAGTGGACGATGACGACGTCTCCGTGGTAGAGCGAGCGCCGTACCAGGGGCCACACCCTGTCCCAGTCCTCCTGCCGTCGGTCGGCGTGGGCGATGGCGAAGTACTCCACGTGAGCCCCGGACAAGGGCACACCTTGCCGCTGGGCCAGCCTCTCCGGGAAGCAAACCACCTGGAGGCTGCATGCTGGAAAGGCTGCGGCCGTGACTGCCGTGGGGATGCCCGCCAAAAAGAGGGCTCCTCCTCGCACGTTGTTGTAGATCAGCAATGGGGTCTGGGCGGACTTCCCCCGCACGGTCGCCAACCGGTCCCATTTGCTGTCAGCTGGGTTCAAACCCAGGCACTCCGGGATCTCCAAGAAGTTGCCCGGGAGCTCGGCCGGTTCTGCCGGGCGCCTGGTATCCACCGAGGCAGGAACTTCGCCGATCTCCGCATCCTCAACCTCCACAACGCGGTTGGCCGCTGCGGCCTCGCGGAGCTCCTCGGCCGACGGTCTGGATGACATGGGCCCGGCCGGGGCGATTGGCAGCGGCGGCGGCAAAATCCTTCGGCGCTTCTGAGCCGGCGCCTCCGATGGCGCCCCTGCGGGGCGGGTCGCCCCCACCTCCACAGGGTCAGCCGGCACAGGCAGCCCCAGCGCGCGAAGCTTCGCCTCCGTCATCCGCCGCTTTGCTCGGCACTCGCTTGCCGGGCGGCGTCCTCCACAAGCCCTGCCCGTCTGTTGCAGCATCGCGCACAAGTGCTCCCTTGCGCACGGGTCCTGGCGGCATTCGCCTGTGTTGAAGTCCGGGCACAACGCTGTACCGTTCTTCAGATGCCCCGTGAGGAAGATCTCGCCCAGCATGGCCCTGGCCGAGGGAGCCGGCTTTCTCATTCGCTCACGGGCGCTGCGCACGAGCGACTGGCTCAGGGAGAAACGCCTCTTCAGCGCCGTGGTCTGCGGTGCCTGGGCCCAGATCACCTCTGTGAAGCCTGAGCGGCCTTGATCTTGGCCTCCTCGTCGGCTTCGGCGATCTCCTCCTCGGTGACCGTCTCCCAGGCCTCGCAGTCCGCGACCTTGGCCGCCACGAGGAAGGCTCTCATCTTGGTACGCATGGACAAGGCGTACTTGCCGCCGCTGTAGTGGAACGGCATCGCGACACGCTCCTCGACCTTGTCCTGCCAGTCTCCCAGGGAAACGATCTCCGCGTCCTGAAGGCGGATCAAAGAGCCCACCGTCGGCAACAATCTCCTCCAGGAATAGCTGGTGAGCTGCTCGAGGGGCTCCACCACGCCATGGAAGAGGTGCTGAGTCACTCTCTGCACCTCCCGGATGGGCCACGCCTGGCCAGAGGCTGGGTGAAAGCAGATGCCGCACTTGTCGTGCTGCTCCGGCGCTAGCCCCTGATAGTCCTCCAGCCACTTGTCGGCCCAATGCCAACCGTTGGAGAAACGAGCTGGCGCACACCAGTCGAATCCTTGCCGGTTATGGGACTGCTTCCCTTTGCGGCAGTGGCCGTGGAAGAACTCCCTGCTGATCTTCACCGGCGTGGATAAGCACAGGTGCTTGTAGCGCAGGCAACCCGAAGCCACGAGCCACGACGACAGTGCTGCTGTCCAAGCTGGATCTCGGGCATGCTGCATCTCGATGATCCGGCCCTCCAGGGTGAGCAGCACGGGCGGTTCCACCACCACGGCCTGGGACCTCGCCTTGCGCACCTTCCCAATAACTTTGGGGGGCTTCAGGCGGTCCAGCTGCCACTGCAACCTGCCGTTGTTGGACAACCAGCGCAATGACTGCAGCGCTCGCGATGGCGACATAGCCTGCTCAAGGAAGGCGTGAAAGTCCAACTCCTCCGGGTCCTGCACGCCCCTGGCTGCGAGGAAGAGTGAGAGCTCCTGGAACGTCCTCACCGCGTTCAGGATCGTGGTCGCCTCGGACTGGGTGACTCGTTCCTGAGCCAGCCTCCGAACCGCTTGCTGCCAGTCGGCATAGCGCTTCGGGTCGTCGCACCTCCGGGGCCGAAGGACGCCCAGCTTCATGAAGGCCTCCGTCAGCAGGTTGACCCTGCGGCCAACCGCTTCGGCGTTGTCCGGGTTCTGCCTCAACCGCAGGCCCACGTTGCTTGTGGGGAGCCGCACCGCCGGCCGACGGAGGGTCGATGGCCCCACCGGCGTCACTCGCCAGGGGTCCGCCTCCACCACTGCCGCGCCTGCCGGGAGGAGGTGAGCCTGTTGCTCCGCCCGCACCCGCGCCCATTCAGCGGCGACGAAGTGGCCACCTGCGCGGACCGCATCCTCGAAGGCCTCAAAGGCGAAGCCGAAGTCGGAGTCCTGCAGCAGCCCGTGCTTCTGCCGAAAGGCTCGAACATTGGCCTCCTGGACACGAGACATCAGCCCTTCGCCAGAGCCGCCCGGGTCGCCCCCGGAGTGCTCCATGGCTTCAGTGGCATAGCGCCCAGGAGTGGCGTCACCGCGAAACGCCATGGCTAAGAGCAGCGCCCCCCAGCGTAGAGCCTTGGCAGCAGCGGATGGGGCAGGCTTCGCATTGATGGATGCCACATGAAGCGCACACAGAGTGAGTCCTGCTTCCGCAGTAGGCGCAAAGCCCGCCCAGAGGGAGGTTCCTCCTGCCCTCGTCCAGCCACCCACAGAGAAGCCTCCCCGCTGTGGCTCTGGCCAGGGAGTCGCTCTCCCTGGGCCATGGCTCGGTCCACCTCCGAGCGCCCAAGCTCCATCTCCGCCAGGTCCCCATGAAGCCCCTGAAGGACACGAAGGGGAGGTCGCCAGATTCCACCCGGCCCGCAATGGCGGCCACTGCCTGCTTCAGCCACCATGGCCTCAGACAGGCGATCCTCCTCATAGCACCCATGATAGGCGGCCCAAGCCTCCTCTGCAGATGCACCTTCTTGAACCAAGACTGCACGCCGGCACCAGGTGCCAATGAACGGGAACTTGAAGCCGCCAAGGGACCCGTCACATCTTGCACACTGGGCATCAATGCAGGGTGCAAATTGCAGGTGGGGTATCTCCCCACTATCAACCAAGGGCAGGGGAGCTTGCACGAAAGGGGCATGCAAAACTTCCACAGCCGAAAGCCAGAGCATCCGGGCCTTGCCATGATTCCCCTGCTCCAGCAAGTTGCCCACATGGCGCTTGAAGTCGAGGTAGGCGCCTGTGGACAGGATAGGACGATCCGTGTGCACGGCAAAGTCAACTCCTGGAACTGCCAACATTCGACAAGTAACACTTGCCGAACCCGCAAACCAGAAGTTAAAATTTAGCCAGTTTGGATCATGCTTGAGCCAAAAGGCCCCGCATGATCCAATACACTCCTTGCAGAATGAAGCCTGTAAACCCAAGCCTTCCAACCTGATACAGGATTATGTTCATCATAATCTGCATCATGTTCATCATCATGTCCATCATGTATTTCATCACGTCCATCATTTCCATCATCATCATGATCATCATGATCATCATCCTCTGCATCATGTTCATCATCATGTTCATCATCATGTTCACTGTTCATCATTATCATCATGTTCATCATCATGTTTATCATCATGATCATCATCATGTCCATCATCATGTACATCATCATTTTCATCATCATGCTCATCATCATTTCCATCATCATCATCATCATCATCATCATCATCTGCATCATGTGCATCATCATGTCCATCATTCATTTTCGACATCATGTCCATCATCATTATCGTCATCATGTTCATAATCATCATCATCTGCATCATGTGCATCATCATGTGCATCATCATGTCCATCATCATGTACATCATCATGTACATCATCATGTACATCATCATTCTCATCATCATCATTTTCATCATCATCAGTTTCATCATCATGTTTGTCATCATGCCCATCATCATGTACATCATCATTTCCATCATCATGTTCATCATCATTCTCATCATCATCATCATCATCATCATCATCATCATAATTTTCATCATCATGTTCATCATCATGTCCATCATCATGTACATCATCATTTCCATCATCATTCTCATCATTAGGATTATCATCATCATCCTCATCATCATGTTGTTGTTTTCTTTATCATATTCATCATCATTCTCATCCTGATCCATTTTTTCACCATCACCATCCGAGCTCTTCTCCAGCTCGCCTTGTGCACCCCTAGCGTATGGAAAGGATAGGTCCTCTTTCGTATTTCCAGTTAACTGTTTTCTCCCCATAACCTTTAGCACCATTATCTAACTCTGTTTGTTGTCTGACCCTTTCTTCATTTCCTAGAATGAAAAATAATTATGAGACTTATACTGGAATGCGAAGGGATGGACAGGACAGGTGGAGTCTCTCTTCCTTCATCCCCTTTGTTTTGTCTGATTACTTGATTTCTAAAGAAAGCCTTCTGAGCCCTACGGGGGCGGCGGAACCAGGCCGGAGGCGCTGCAATAGGTCATGACCCAAATGCAACTCGAATGAAAACATGGACTAAAACCCTGCGGCCCATATCCTGGCTTGAAATTTTCATGTTTCCATTTTTCAGTACTTTGGCCAATACCCTACATATCTCGGTTGCTTTCTGCTCCCCTGCTAAAAGTGACTATCTCTTGATGGTTTAACTCGGAAAACCCATGAGTTGGCATAAAAAGTTATTCAGTCCTGACATCCCTTGGCAACATGCACCAAAGCTCCCAGGTTTTTGTGGGTCCAACTCCAGCTCCAAAGATATGGTGTGAATTGTCGCCCACCCCCAGGCCCGAGCTTCTCCACCCAACGCCCTCCGATCCATCCGAGCGTTCCCCGCCCCGATCGACCGAGCTTCGCGGCTCGGGTGGCCTTCGTCCTGGCCGCTGCGCGCGCGTGCTTGAGCCACTGGAATCAAAAACCCAACGGAACCAAAAGGAGTTTGCCAAAACGCCCGCTAACCGATGGGTAGCTGGATGGAACCAAAAAGGTTTACCGGAACCAGAACCCATTTTCTGGTGGTTTCGGAGTCTAAGAAAACTGGTTTAACCAATAGGGCTTTGGAAGGAGTCTGCCGAAGAAACCCATTTTCCAAAACCTGGAAACCAACCAAAGGAGCTTACGCTTAAACCAACAGGAACCTCTGGAACCACTGGAACCAACTGCATTTTGGAGAACAAACTCGAGTCGAAACAACTGGAACCACTGGAGCCACTGGAACCAACTGCATTTTCCAAAACAAAGTCTTTTGGGAGTCTGCCTAAGGGGCTATGATCAAGCAACTTGTATTAAGGAAAAACCACCCCCGCAAGTGATTCAAACACATGTTGCAACACCACATGTCCAATGGTTTTTAACATGTTAAACACACATGTTGCCACTTCAAATTGCCAAGGTGCTTCTCTTCAAAGAACGGGGGTTGGTGGATTCCACGTGTTTTCTTCGCCGTTTCAAAGCCGACCACGACCGACCCGCCGAGTCTTGGCTCCTCGTTGACAATGGGTGCCCCAAGCTGCGCCAGGTGCCGCCGCAGCTGGCGCCGGCGCCCGGTCTTGGGCCACAGCCGCAGCCTTCGAAAGCGATCGAAAGCGCGAATCACGCGAAGGGCGCTGCGGCTTTTGGGGCGGTTATAATTCTTGTTAAAAATTGAGGTGGTTACAATAAGTTAAATATAATAAGTTACAATAATTTGTTGTTGATTGTGGTTAAGAATTGATTGGATTTGTTGATCTTATCTGGATTGTTGTTTTCTGTTCATTTCGACACATTTGAGTATCTGAGACACCCAATGGGTGTCTCATCTTTTTTTTCTTGGAGTTGGACAACCCCAGTTTTTGGCGGGTTGTTTAGGGAAACCCACAAGGCAAAAAATGCTACAGGAAATCTTCGAACTGTTGGTGGGAGGTTTGCAAATTTTCTATCTTTCCTGTCACCTGGGTATGAATCTTAAGGACATCGCCCAACCTCTTTTGCCATTTCATGGCCACCCGGGGAAGCCAACGGAGGTTCTTGGGGTTCTGAGGCAAACCCCTCTTGGGGAAGCCCCGAACTACCAGGGGCGGGCAAGATCGACTCTAAACAACCATGGCTCCATTTGCAGGCAAATCAGAAGGGCCCTGCCCTTATCACTGAGTTTAGCAAGAAATCCTTCAAGGGACACCACCGGGCCTCAAGCAGTATTGTTGAAACGCCCTCAAGATACAACCTCTTCAAACCGACTGCAACATCCGTAACGGGGTGATGTGGGGCGTGCACGATTGAAGTGGGATTCGGGGTTGTCAAAATATAGAGCAGGGCCTTACCCTCCGCCAACGTGGAAGTGCACGATTCTGGGACCTGCGGACTGCCGTGTTCGCAGGGTATGGGTGGGGTTTTGAGCCAATGTTAGTCTCCTTTAGTGGGGAAGCCATCAAACAAAAAGGGAAAAATAGTTGGTGCCACTAGTTCAGTGCCCTTCTTGGTGGGTGGACGAGTTTTAGTCGGGAAGCCAGCAGACATCACGGGAGAAACATGTCGGCCGTTTACCCCTCATATGCTCCCAAAGGGTGCTCTTTGCCCATGACTTGATCAGGCCATGGTTGCAAGTAGCCCGTGGCCTTTGAAATGTGACAAAGTGGTTCGAATCCAGAGTGCGACATCAAGCAGCATACGCCTGCTGTGTGTGTGTGCCCCCTTGGTTGCCTACTGTAACGAGAAATGGAATCACTGGGTCAACTTCTTGATTCTTGCACAGAATGTTCTCTTGCCCATTTTTAGATGCCTGTGATGCAGGGCCGAAGAATGGGCGTGGGACATGTACTCCACCAGTGCGGAGTATTCGTGGTCGTTTTGAGATGGGCCGCAGGCTCGTCGGAGCTATCGCCACGCGTGGCTCATTGGGACATGGGAGACTGCGTTCAGGGGGAAGACGAAAAATGATTGACCTGGCCATGGGTCAAAATCCCAGTGACCATCCCAATCCCCGCTAAAATAGGTTCTAAAATGGGTGGTGCGCCCACCCCAAAATGGGATCCCATTGGTTTTGACCCACAGCCAAATGCTTGACCAGTTGCGATCTATGCCCATTGCTTGCTTGGCTCGATCTTGGACCGCAAATCAGGGCACACCAAGGCCGAGCCGCGGTGCGGACATGCAGTATATGTCCTCAAGTTCCCACCGTGGAGATTGTGGAAACAGAGGGATGGCAGTGTGAAGACTCCTCATGATGTGTGACAACTGCGGGAAAACTGTCAAAAAACACGTGGAGATTCTGGAAAACCACCACATGATGCTTCAACTCGCCCACAAGAGGTGAGTTTAAGGGTCGCAACGTCAAGCCGACGAATTCCCTTTTTCCATGGGCCATGGCGGGTTTTTAGCTCTCAACCGTTTCCCCTTGGTACCCCTGTGGCCACCCCGGCCCTTCAGCCCCTATCCGCCATGCAGCATGCTAATGGCACCCCAGTGAGGACAGGGCGCCACCTGCAAAACGCGAAAAGGATGCGGCTCTCTCTCTCTCTCTCAACCTGGGATGGTTGAAAAAGGATGGTTGAAAATAGAAAAGACCACTTTTGGGGCTGGTTGAACACAACCAGGGGTCAAAGGAATCTTGAAGAACTTGATGTGAAATGGATAGGCATGGCTCACGACAAAAGGGGCCCAGGTCAGTCTTCAAACCCTTAGCTTGATGACACACCCCATGCGGGCCAAGTCATGCAGGATTTCGGACCATGCACGGACTCCAGCTTGCTATTGGAAGTCAGATGTTTCGAAAGCAGGGCCGCGTCGACATGGTGTCTTCCATTTGCTCAAGTCCCCTGGAAAAACTAGAAATATATCCACGTGATAGATTCCCTTTAAAACCAACAGGCGGAAACAAACGTTTTTAGGCAAATGGATCGTGTTGAACAGAACTTAGTAGTGATGTAAAAAAACAAAGTCCTGTTCAGTGATGACGCCTGCGTCACTCACCGAAAAGAGAGCATTCTGTTTGGTACAAAAACAGCACACCAACAGAATTGAATTACATTGAACTAGACAACTGCTTTGGAGGGTTCAAATCACGAGCGGAGTGGGCACATTTCGCCGTTAGCTGTGAGTGAGGTGTCCAAGCTTCATCGAGCTGAATGAGCAATCAGTGACCCATTCAACGTCACACACAGTGTCACACAGTTATACGCATAGCCACGCGATGTCCAAACTCATCTCTTGAAACCCCCGGCCGTTGTGAATTGTCCCTGGAGCACCGTCATGGTCCCCAGTTGTCCCACAAACAAGTCAGATTCGAATCTGACAACTGTCCGGCAGGAGAAACTGCACACAATGTGTGCAGACCTCTTTTCTGCAGAACGCTGCCATTGGCTTGAGTAATGAGAGGCATCGGCTGAAACGTATCAATCTCCAATAGAACGGAACCACCCCCTGATTCGTACTGTAGTTCTCAATCAGAACCCGTTTATTAGAACGTCCCCTGAGTACAGTCGTCCTGTTGCGACGCGTCATTTTTGCCCAAATGTGTCGATAACATCATCTTGCAGCACATGGCAAGACAGATGTTGGGCACAACTCAGTCACCAGTGGTGTTGGGGTAAGTAGGACCCTTGATTACCCCCCCGCAAAAAAACAAAACAGTGGTTTTGGGGTAAACCCCCCCTCCCCCACACCCCCCCGATTTTCTCCTGGGGCAGAGGAATGGCCCTGGAAACGGTTGCCCTCGCCTTCATTACCTCCACATCCGTGTGCGCTGCCTTGCCGTCCAAGGGCTCATCGATGGCGAAGCGGGCCCCCGCCACGCCCACGTGGCCGCAACAGATGGCGCGGTACTCCTGGCACCCACGACTTGCAGGTGTAAGTATGATATGTATATCTGTATAGATGTGGGGATAAGTGTGTGTGTGCTTGTGGGTTCCGTGTGTAGATCTCTATATATATATATATATACATACGTATGTATTTATATATATATATATATATATATATGTGTGTGTGTTGATTTCTTTGCGGGCGGAGGCTGTCAAGCGGTCCACTTCCAAAGTCCGATGCTGTCCCTTGTTTTCAGGGATCCCCAAACCTCCTTCGGAACGTGTGTTCTCTCTTATTGCTGCAATGGCATTGCTTTCTCTCCGAAACCGGAGTAGAACGGCGCCTTTCACACAGTCTCAGACTGACATGGCACTGAGTCAAGATTCAGATGTCGGTTTCCTGGGGTGACTTCCCCGAAAAAGAGACGCGTTCTTGTTGCCCCGAGAACTGGATCGGAAGTTGCTCAGAGAACTGGATCGCGAGAATGGAACGCAAAGAGATGAAAGCGCCCCCAGGAAACGGTCCCCGATTTCTCACGAATCCGGGAGTCACAAGCAGCGTCAGCCTTCATCTCAGGTGCTCAAGCCAAGAGCACCGTCCAGAAAGATATCGCCAGAAAGAGCCATGTTCTGTGCACAACAACGCAGCTAATTTGCTGGTGAGGCAAATGGATGTTCATCCACCCCAAAATGGAGCCATAGGTTATTTATGCCCCATGGCCAATTTGCTGTGCGAACATTCCTGGCCACCTTCCTTCTAGATATTGTTGCGCAAGGAGTATCTAATTGTCCTTGTGTGGGTCAAGTTTCTGCAATTTCCAGAGGCGTCTAATTGCTACTTGTTTGCCTGGAAGGCTTGTTTTCTTGGAATTGTGCAAAGGAATTGCTCTCTGTCCAAAACTAGATGAAATGCACATTGTGGATGGACTGCAAGCTTGCGTGTCTCTGCGTAAGTCTGCTGCAAAAATAGTTTAAACACTGCAGCCTTTCTGTTCAAACCGAGCAAAACGGTCCCACCTGCTGCAAACTAATAGTCAAAACTCTACAGCCTGCGCACCAGGGGGGGGTAGCATACATATACATGTGTGTATGTATTACGTATCCACAAGTGAACAACAACAAAACAAGAAACACACGCACTCCTGAAATAAGGGAGCCGCGGGCAAGGAGCCTTCATCTGGACCGGGTTGCAGGGCTGCGAGGTCGTTACCACTTGCCCAGATAGGCAAGCGTATGTATACATGTGCATTGTCCCTCAGTACATGTACAGAAGTTATTGCAAGTATGTATATATATATATATGTCCACTAACATGCAGCGAGACAGAAGGCCCTCTAAGCGAAAAGTTGTCTTCCAGTTGCCTTTGAAAAAAAAGAATCCAATGCAAGGAGGCGGGGTAAATGCATATGCGTCATGTGCAAGTAAGTGGTTGCACGTGTATCCCAGATTGGGGACCTGCAACTGCCTACTCTTGCCCTGGCTAATTCTGCTTGGGCTTGCCTAAAGGGAGGGCCCCTTCCTAATGCATGAAAACAAACCATGAGGAAACCAACGGTCCCCGATTCCCCGAAGAGCAATGCCCTGCCCATGTGGATGGCCGCGACATCCAAACTTCGCACCACCTAAGACACCATACACCAGTTGCTGGTAGTTACGTTGGGGAATCGAATCAGAAGCCAGTTGGTTTCTTGGGTGGGCGAAATGGATTTCGTCCATCCACAGTAGCATGGGTCATGTCTTCGTGACTGACCCTTACAACTGGTCACGGTCTGAGAGTTTCTCAAAAACCAACCGCAAGTAAGGTCTTGCATTTAAAACAAAAAAACACTGGGGCGTTCGGTCGGCCTGCTTGCGCTCTCTGCAGAAAGTTGAAGCAGAACCCGATTTGGACACCCAGTTGCACAGGTCAGCAGTTTTCACTGTATTATCGAAGCCGCCGACAAGCTTCCCATGCTACACAAGATATGGATCTGTCTCTTTGTAGGGGTTGAGGTGTTTTCTTTTGAACTAGCCCCGGCTTTTTACTAGCCCCGGCTCAGCACAAGGCCTCACTCCAAAGAGGTTGGCTGGGGTTGATGGCCGCATCCCCAGCATCCCCAGCATGTCCGGTTTCGTGTCAGGGCTGCGTATTGGGCATGACTTGACGGTGGCTGGCAGTTGCTCGGGCTAGCCGGCCGCATCGCTAGCATTACTGGCCTCACTCGCGAGTGACTAGAGCTGCCTATTGGCTTTGATTTTGTGGCAGTTCAGGGTTTGCCAATAGGCAGCTCTAGTCCGAGTGAGGCCAGTAATGCTGGCGATGCGACCAGCCAGCCCGAGCAACTGTCAACTACCAATACGCAGCCCTGACAAGAAACCAGAAATGCTGGGGATGCCGGGGATGCGGCCGCCCAACCAACCAACCAACCAACCAACCAACCAACCAACCAACCAACCAACCACCAACCAACCAACCAACCAACCAACCAACCAACCATCCAACCAACCAACCAACCAACCAGCCTCCTAAGCCCCGAGCCGGGGCTAGAAAAAAAAACACCGGTCCCTTTTTAGGGGACCGATGTTCTTTTTGGTGTCCCTTTTTAAACCACAAAAGAGGCGGTTGTCCAACTCCAAAAAAGACGAGACGCCCATACTGAGGCAACTCGCCCTTTCGTCGGGCGGGCCATGAAAGCGACGCAGTCTCACTTAAGATGACGACGCCACTTGCAGTACTGGGGGTGTGTCTCTCCAGGATATGGTCCCGGTCGAACAAAAAAACCGTGAACCACGAACCATGAAACATGAAGCACCATTATGGGTCAAAATTATTGCCCCAGGAATTGGACCGCAAGTTTTAGTCCTTTCCATGGATCAGGGTTCCATTTTGGGTACCAAGTTTTGACCACACCCAAATACCAACCAAACGGGGTGTTGCCATTGCAGAATCTCCCACTTTTCTAGGAGTTTTCCAATTCCATTCTTTTCAGCCATCCTTCTTTTCAAAAACCGATCGCCATTTTTTCCCGGGGTTTTGGGCGGTTTTCTGGAAAGAAGGATCCCTGGGAAATGGAAGTGACCCCCAGAACTGTACCATGTGGGCTTTGGCTCATTCAGAGCCCGCCCGCAAAGAAGTTGGCCCGCTGGCCCTGCCAACCGGGGCGCAGTACCAACTCAAAAGACCCCCAGCGCCCATGTCCAGTTCTTCCAGTTGCCCCAAAACAGGTAGGTCATTTCGGGGAAGCCATCTGTGTTAATTATAATTGTAAACCCAGGTTTCAGCTACGCGCCTTTTTCTTGAACACAAACGGCTTCCAGATATTCCTAGACTCCTCCCAGTGCCTTGCCGATAGGCTCGCACTGCTCAAAACGTTGCCCTCTTTTCGGGCTAAGACAAAACGTCGCCCCCCTTTTTCGGGGCTAGCTCAAGCCGCGCTGAACCTCTCCTCTCCTGCAATTCGCGCAGGGCCAGTAGGTCACTCCTCGCCCCGCGCACGTCGACAGCACATGCCACAGGCCATCTCCTGTGATGTGCACTGCTCCCGGATGAACGAAGAGCAGCCTCCTGAAATCCGGGGTGGTGCATACCGGGCACGGCAGGGTCTCCATGACCCGAGCTGCCCTCCTCAAGCCGTAGCAGTTCTCGCGGGCATGGTACTTCTCGCCCGTCATGGTGTAGAACACGCTAGGCTCCACCGGGATTCCATCGTCCTCCGACTCAGGCTCGGGAGTGCCTTGGTGACCACTCCCTGCGGCCCTCGATGCTGGGTTGACATCAGCACCGGCTCCGCTCGATCCTGGGGTTCCGACCAAGGCCGTAGGTCCCTGCCAGGATCTGTCGCCTGTTTGCCCGTGCCCTTGTTGTAGCCCTTGTTGTACCCCTTGCTGTATCCCTTGGAGTAGCCCTTGGTGACCGCGACCCAATCCACATTCCGTGTCGCTGACACCCTCGCTCCGTAGTCGTCTTTCCCATTCCCTTTGCCATAGGTGGCGCCGCCGTTGTTCTCTTGGCTGTAGCCCCCAATTCGCCCGAACCAGTCCCGGCCTCGGATGAGGACCTCACCGGATCCGGCCCAGATCCCGTATCCAATCTCGTCAAAGATGGTCGTCTTGTCATAGAGCTCGGCTCCTCTGCCACCGAAGAAGAAGGCCTCGGTATGGCCCCGCCCCACATAGTCCTCCTTGTAGAAGACCCTCCAGTCGTTGACGATGACGCAGCCACCTCCTCCGTTTCCTCGACCTTCTCTACTCGCATGCTCTGGACCCTCGGTCCACCCCATCGCTCCTGCGCCTTCGCCGCCAGCAACTCCAGCAGCTTCATCACCGCGACCGTGAACACTGCCACCAGCATGCCAAAGACCTTTAGGTGGTCATAGCTTCCACCACCATCTTTCTCCTCAGGCTTCTCCTCCATGGCAACTGCACCTTGAACTTGCATGCAGCAGCCCAACACCGCCACCAACCCTTGGCACTTGCTCACCTCCAATTTTGCCAGGACCGATCTCTCGATGTCCTCTTCACTTTCTCCTCTCGCCTTCATACCCATCAACTTCATGAGCTCCTTCAGCTTCGCACCTGTCAAGGCCTTGGTGCCCACGTCGGCGATCATCTCAACTCCAGGCAGATGCCGGACTCGCCAATCATCCGCTTGGATCCTCCACCTAAGATGAAATGCACGTAGGCGAAGATGACGTGTGCGCCAAGCTCCCGTGCTCTCTGCACACAGCTGAATCGCTGCTTGATTGTCTCCGAAGATCGAGGTACCGCATATACTCTTCCCCCTCCTCTATCTCATTGATGAGGACGTCCAACCGCGTCCCCCATCACCACACCTTCGATCATTTCCATGAGCTCACACTCGGCTGTACTCAACGCCGGAAATCCTTGTCTGCTAGACTTCCACGCGATCACGGAGTCCTGCCACTTCACCATCACGCAACCATGTGATAGAGCTCCTCCGGGCGCAAAGCTCGAGTCCGTGTAGACCTGCAGGCCCGCCCGATCAGCTCCGTCCCAACCCACGCCAGTGTCCGGGGTGAATGTGAGTCCCACCGCCGACGTCCCGTTGAGGAACTTAAACGCCTGGAGGCCCACCTTCTGCACCCATCTTGGCGCTCTGGTCACGTGGCTTGCTAGCCTTGAAGTCACGAAGGCCAAGTCTGGCCTTGTTCTCGTGACCACCCACAACAATTCCCCGGCCACCTTCTGAGCGGCTTGCACTTCCTCCGCCGTGATGTCATTTTCTACCTCCGGCTCAGCCATATCCTTGGACATCGGGATTGCTGACTTTCCTGTGATGCCGTTCCGCTCCACGAGGTCCTTGATGTAGTTCTCCTGAGTGAGGAGGTAGGTGCCGTCCTTCTCGAGCCACAGCTCCATTCCGCAGAATCTCACTCCTGCTTCACTTCCGACCTCCTCCGGAGCCGACACTTCCCACACTGATTTTATCTGGCCGCACAGGCTCCTCCTCACGGAGTCGCCGGCCAGTATCAGCATGTCGTCCACGTACACGACGACCAGGCCCTTCATGACCTCTGTCCCCTTTTCTTCGTAGATGACCTTCCACAAGTTGGGTTCCGAATCCAACTGCCTCAACTTCAGCCATCCATCATCCCACTTCCATCGCCACTTCTCCATCGTGTCGTCCCGGTAGTCGGACCATAGTCTTGGCGACTGCCTAAGTCCATAAAGTGCTCGCTCCACTTTCCACATCTCACCAGGCTTGACCAGTCCCAATCTGACCAGCAGCTGTGGGGGCTTCATCACGATGACGACTTCTCCTTCTTCATCTGCCGCTGCCAGCGGGGCATTCAGGAAAGCACACTTCACATCCAGTGTTGTAGCTCCCCAGGATCTGACCGCCGCTGTCTTCACCGCCAGTCTCATCGCAACGCTATCGCTGCCTCCCGCGTACAATTGCTGCTGATCATGGCTGTCTCCATAGTTTCCGCAAACCACCAACCGGCACTTCTTCCGTGCTTCCAAACCCGGTTTCAGGGTGTACACCGCCTTTCCCGGCAGCACTTGCACCTTCTTGTCCGAGTTCACCAGCTTCTTGGCCTCCTCGGGTGATAGTCTCGTCAACGCCTTCTTTTCCAGCATGAGCGAGTCCATCTCCTTCACGATTGCTTCCTTCCACTCAGCGAAGTTCTCTTCAACCTCTCGACCCGATACGATCTTTGTTTGCAGCACTTCCTGGTGCAGCTTTGCCTCCGGAGTCTCATCTCTGACTGTCTGCTCCTCGGCCCTCAAACTCTGGATACTCTTGACAATGATATCCACAACCTCAGGCTCGTCTTTGAGCAGGTTCTTCTCCTCCTCTTCTGCAAGCTGTGCCAGCCTTCTCACATACTTCAACGCTCCTTCCTCCTCCAGCTTCCCCCTTGGGGTCTTCTCTCTCACCCTTCTCCTCAGCTCATATGGCTCCTCATCTTGCTGAGGCTTTTCTGCTCCTCTTTCAACCAACCTCCAGTCTGGTCCTTCCGTCGGCATTGGTGTCCACTTGTGCAGCACATATGCCGCTGTTTGGATGGATCCATCATCCTTCACGACCGCATGTCCACTTGGCACCTCCGCGATCGGGGTCATGTAGTAGGCCTTCTCGTTCAATGGATCCCACTCTTTTCTCTTCCACGTTCTTTTCTTCACCAACACCTCCTGACCAAATCTTGGCATGTCGGCAGGCTTCCCAAGACGGATCCTCTTCTCCTTTTCGACTGCATACCTAGCCGCACATGGCCAGTACTCTCCTCCCATCTCCGCAGAGTGGAGTAGACGTCGGGTCCGGTCTTTCAACCCCCTGATTGCCCTTTCCGCACGGCCATTCTGGCGGTAGTCGTCGCCCGCAGTCGATGTCTTGGCGATGTCTCTTGCCAAGCACCAGCTCGCCAACACCTTGTTCTTGATCTCGCGCCCGCAGTCAGAGTGAAGTCGGGCTAGAGGAAGATTCTCCCGCCTCAGCTCCAGATACATCTGCTGGATTGCCTCCAACACCTCCCGCGAGCTCTTGCTCACCAAAGGTATCATGAACCACAACGTCTTCACTGGTAGTGGTGGAAGGCCCTCTTCATCATCTCCTCCCTCCTCCTCTTCTTCAGCTTCCGCCGGGTTCATCTGGGCGTCTTCCAGCTCTTTGGCCTCATCTTCCAGCTCGAAGTCCCAATCTCCTGCATCCAGAGGTGGCAACTCCGGCTCATACTCCTCTTCTTCTATCACCAATTCTGGTCGAGGCAATGGGTCAGGCGCTCCTTTGATCATGAAGATTGTTCTTCCTGCCCATCTTGAATCATCCTCGAACAGTCGCTCGCCAGCTCCTGCAGTTCTCCAATCATCAGTCCTCGTCTCGTACGCACCTCCTTTGGCCTTTCTACCGACCGTGCGCCTCACATCCGCCAGCTGGTCTATGGGCACTGGACACTCTTCAGCCTCCTCCTGGGAAAAACTTCCCTTTTCTGTGGGACTTGCGCACCCTGATGACCATTCGCCCATCGATGCTCTTGGTCCAGTAGTCCGCCAGCCTCCCTTTCTCTTCTTGGAGCTCTCCCTCCTGGCCCTTGTTCCCCTTTTCGTAGAACAGGATTGTCTTCAGGTTGCGGGTCTTGTCCAAGCGTCTATGAAGGTCTTTCTGCTCTATTCGTCACCTCCACGCTTTCCAGAACCTCACCGGTGTCATTGTCCACGGTGACTCGCCACTTCACGCTCCTCCAGGGTGGTCCTCCTTGTCGGGTGGTTCGGTAGGCTACCGCATTCTCGTCGATCCTTTTCCACCTCCGCATGGCTTGTACCCGTTGAGGAACTTTCCAACTGCCCGGAGCCAATCCGTCAATCTCCTCATCCCAGACCTCTTCTTTTCCACCGCGAGGTAGGGTATAGGCACCCATCAGGAAGTACCTACAGCTCTTGCCGTCGATGTCGTGTCCTCGACGCAGAGGTCCCGCCAAGTCCACAGACAAGATGTGTGCCTGGGGATGAGCGATGCGCCGATGTGCTCGCCCCTGTGCGGATGCTTCCTGGCATACACGACAGTCTCGACGATACGGCGTATGGCCGTTGGCCAAATGCTCGGCCCATGACAACTTTCTCACAGCCGTCTTGATACCTCTTGCTTCCAGCAACGCCTTCGCCACAGACCGCATCAGTCCCGGCGCCCATCTCGCAAGCTCTTTCGAGCCCTCCATATTTGCTGCAGGGCTGGTCGTACGAGTAGACCTCCTTTCTTTGCTGCTTTCCTCAGGGATCACCAACTCAAGGTCCGTGCCCATCGTCGTAGGTTTCGCGGCCTTTCCTCCGAACACACTCTGAAAGAAGGTGATTTCACTCAGGCCCTCCTTCTCTTTCATTGCCTTCCACTGCGGCGTTCGCCACCACGACCAACACTCCGGCATATATTTCTCCGGGCTGGCTGGGTGCTCCACAAGGAAATGGGGTTCTTCACTTCCCTTCCGTAGCGCTGCCTTCTTTGCCGCCAGGTATATGACCATCATTCTCCACATCATCACGTCATCCTCGAACACCGCCTTAGCTTCGTGCTCGGTCAGATCTGCCTTCCCGAACTGCTCCTCCACCGCGGGGCCCCTCACCGGTCTCGGGCCTCCTCCAGCCTCCGGCAACGGGTAATGCCTCAACACACTCCTTGTTCGACAGTTTGGTCCTCCAACCACTGCCGCCAGGCGCCCATCCTGCGCTAGCCTCAGGAGCGTGCCGTAGAGCGGTCCCCTCACCATGTCGTGCTCCTTTCCTCTCTGGATATCCACCTCCAACAGGAACCGGTTGTCTCCTCCTAGCTCCTTCACTGCTCGTGATAGAGTGTAACCTTCTTCTGTGCCTGCATAGAGGTGCAACCAAAGGGGATCTCCTCCTTTCTCCAGCAGCCTCCTCCTCCTCCGGTTCCAGGGTAAATGCCGAAGATCCTCCGCAGGCTCCTCCACCAACATGGCCTTCACCTTGTCGGGCACCCCCTTGAACACCGGATGAGAGTCCACCAACCGCTGAATGCTTTCCTTCTCGATCAGCGCCTGTACCAGCACCTCACCTTTATCCTTCGCTGTCTTCAGCTCCTCCAGCTCGTCGAGAAGCTTCATCGCCACGGCCCTTCCTACGTACGGGCATTCATCTCTCATGGTCACCCTCAACTTTCCTTTTCGTGGGTGCTCTACTGCACATTCCGCACCAGACCACTCCACTTTGCACCCCAGGGCTTTGATCAGGACTCCCAAGGGAATGATCGGGTCCACGTCCGGATCGTCATGGATAATGATTCCTCCCGGGCTTATTCTCATCCAACGTTCTTCACCTCCGGCAAGCGTTACTCTCACCTCTTCCATAGATTCAAGGTCTTCCGAAGGTTTGCATCCTCGAAGTGGATGAGTGGCCCCTGAGTCCAGCAGTCCTCCAACGGCTCGGCTCAAACTCGACACCTGGGCCTGATTCAGCCTTGGGTCTCCTCGGATCTCGTCCAGCTGCTTCTGCAACATCTCGAGCCGGTTCTCCCTTTCCTTTCCATTCTTCACACCGCTGGTCTTGTTAAGGCTCCTCAGCATCTTGCTCGCCTCCTCCAACACCTTGGTGACTGAGCTGGCCGCTGTCTCCTCTACTACTACCTCTTTCTTTTTCTTGTCCTTGTCACTCTCCTGGTCCACCACCGTCTGAGTTTCTCCCGTCCCTCTTGTCTCCTCAGCCTTGAATGGCTTCACCGCCGGTGCCGTTGTTCGATCTCCTCCTCCAGGCTTGGAGACCTTGCGCGGGCAATCCTTCCGCATGTGTTCTGTTGAACCGCAGTCCCAACAGCGTCCTCGAGCCGTCTCGTCCGTCGGATGCAGCCAATCACATCCTCGACCTCGCCGGCAGCCGCTGTCAGACATGTAGAACCTGCAGGGAGTTTTCCCCTTGGCTCCTCCTTTCCCGTCGCCCTTACCTTCTTTGCCTTCCCTTCCTTCTTTTCCTTCTTTTCCTTCGCGGCCTTCTTTGGACTCCTCCAGCTTCCGGACCTTGGTGTCTCCTCCTGCCGGGCTGGTCTTCGCCGGAGCCTTCTTTTCACTCAAAAAGGCCGTCTGCTCAAGCTCCGCCAGCAAGTGTTCCGCGTACTGCAGCACCGTCGCATGGGTCGGAACCGAGTCCACCTGCAGTGTACTCCTTGCCAATGAAACTCGAAAAGTCAACTCCCGGTTCGCTTCCAAGACCTTCTTTGTGAGCTTCGTCAGGCCTCGCATCAAGATACTCGAGTCCGGCAGGGTCAACCCAACGTCTCCTGCACGTCGCCGCCATCTGACCCACCGTCTCAACCCTTCACCGCCTCCGACACCGACTGAGCTTCGCCCGGCTCCTCCAAGTTCTTCAAGACCACAGCCTTCTCTGCCAATCCTCCCGGCTGATAAGCGATCATCAGCTTGCGCAACGTCGTGACGGCCTGCGACGAGATCAGCTCATCTCGGATTCCTTCCGGTACCGCCTGGATCAGCATCGACACGGCTCTTCTTTCTACCCGACTCCACTTCTTCATCTTCAAGGATGTAGGGGTCTCCGGGATCATGTTCATCCGCTTGATGGGGACCTCCTGCAAGTAGCGGGCATACCATTCCTTTGCCTCGGTGACCATCAACTGCCACCACTCAGCGCTCGAATCACTCAAATCGGCAAGGAGCGGCTCTATGATGATCATCCAGTCACCCAGATCGATGGGGCCTGACTCCGCCGTGGGTTCACCCAGCTTTGGCAGCTCGGTGATACCGGGACGAACCACCTCCACCGTCTCCTGGTTTCCTTTCCCGTCACCACCCATCAACTGCTTTTGCATAGCCTGCATCCCTTCCAGCAGCTTCAGAATGACGTCCATGTGTTTCCCGTTCTTTCCACTGCCCGCCACCGATGCCGGCCTTAGCTCTGAAGACGATTCATCATCATCTTCAGGTTCACTTCCATTGCTCTTGCCGTTGGCCACGTCCGGGTTCATGCCCTGGTCACGCACATTCTGGCCATAGCTCACGTCCACGTTACTTCCCATTACCTCCATGGGCTTCCGGCTGTTGTCCCCGCTCTTCTTGTCCTCAATGCTCAGCACCTTGCTCTTGTCCCGACTATCCGGGGTGCCGTAGCTTTCTTCCACCGTCTTGCCGTTCTTTAGGCTCTCAATCTCCCTCATCAGGCACTGGTTCTGCGCCATGAGCTCGTTCACCAGCCGCATCACGTACTCCTGGTTCTCCACATGCATTCCTGCCGCCGGTGACATCCTGGTCGTAGCGCCCGCCAGCTCCATACCCGCCTCCATAGGTTCAGGTAGATGCCGAGGTCTTTCTTGGTCCATCCGCGTTCCGTGGATCAAAGGGGCCTCTCTCCGCCACCGAGTCAGGGTCTCCATCTGGGCCTCATTGAACAAGGGTTCCAGAGCCACAGGATCACCACGTGGCCCACCTGCCCATTGTTCTTCTCCATCTCCCTTGCCTTCTCGACCGCGGGAACCTTCTTGAAGGGCCGTTCTTCCCGAAGTCGACCTCCTTGGCGTGTCGAGCTCCTCCACGAACCTCTTCCCACCGGAGTTCCCCTTGCCCTTGGCGCCCACCGGCACCAACTCCTGGCCGATCAGCTCCATGCTCACCTCCGCCTCTTCTGGTTCTTGCCGTCCGAGGTCTCCCGGAGATGCCATGGCTTCCAGCTACGCGCCTTTTTCTTGAACACAAACGGCTTCCAGATATTCCTAGAATAATATTTCACCAACCTGACATAAGGTGGTTGGGGGGGCATAGCCCCCCACATAAGCCTTACCATTTGGGGTGACTTCGGTCGTGTGAATTCGGTCGTTATACTTCAGCCTGAGCCATGCAAAACCCCTCAAAACTCCCTGCGCCCTGGGGAAGTTTTCATCTTTTACAGACATATAGATCCTCATATAGCCCATGTTACCCGAAAAGTTACGAAAAGTTTCGTGTTTTTTAAGAGGTAAGAAATGTAAAACCCCTGGGAAGCAACCACAGGAAGCCCACCAGAAGCAGCCTGCTTCCCGGCCTTGTGCACCCGCTGCTCCTGCAAGGGAAACCCCTTGGCGGGTTTTTCCCGCTGGCTGAACGGCAGAAGGCACATCCAAGACGGGGGATCCCAAGAAAGAAAGAACGGCCTAGGCAGAAAGCAAACAGCATCCCCATGGATGATCACCGGACAAATCGGACAAATCTGTTTGTTTTTGGCTGGTTTCGGGAGATGGGAACCAAGGCTGCGGATTGCTTCGACCGCGATCTTGTGCTAGAAGGTAAATAGCCTTCTGTCTGGGCAATCGGGCCTAGATCTTCTTCTTTCAAATAAGAAGGTGTCCAAAAGTTGGGGCAGGACCTGTTTTGGTTGTTGTTTGTTAACGGGAACGCCAGAGGAAACCGCTCATTGCAAAAGGGAAAAGGGGCGCCCTCTTTTTTGACACGCCCCGATGGAGCTTTGCGAGCCTCTGGAAAACAAACATCGAAGTTGCAGGTTTCCTAGAACGGAAATTGCCCTCTTTCTAAAAATCATGGAACTGGACTGGGAGGGTCCCCGAGAACAAAGTAGTCTCTCCCAACCCCTCTGATCATCAGCTTCCGTAACTGGAACAAGGGAAGCTCGGGATAAGGGCAACCTGAAGGCGTTTGCTTTAAAGTCTACCAGTGGACGATGAACTGTTGGAGTTCCTCTGCTGCAAATCACCCAAAATGGGTCAGCCAAAAGTAAGTTCCTCTAAAATGATATGGTCCAAATGGGTGACCTGTCTAGCTTCCGCCCCCTTGAAGAGGCCTCCTTGAAGAGGCCTCCTTAAAGAGGCCCCCTTGATGAACCTCCTTTTCACCCAAAAAGGGTACCCGGCCTCAAAAAAGACACCCAGCGTCTCAATGACCCAGTGGAGCCCGGTTGCCATGAAGGTGACCAAAACCTTTCGCCATGTCCTGAAACACCCAACTCCCATTCTGAACTCCGTGGCCCGCCGTTTCTTCCCGATGTTTTTCGTCCCCTCCTTGAAGAGACACACCCGATGTGTCCAACAAAATATTTCTCCAAAGCATGCGGCTTCCCTTTGGGGAGCAGGATAGGGCCAACCACAAGAAGCACGCGTGTCTGCTGATTTCCCTGTCAACCAACCTCAAAAGAACCGCACCAGCAAAAACAAATCCCCGAAACTAAGCCAGTGGATCCCTAGATCGTTCAAAACCCTTCGTCGACCCCCCCCCCCCAGGCCTGTTCCCCCCCACTCCACCCCACCCCCCCACTCCACCCCACCCCCCCACTCCACCCCACCCCCCCCTACCCCACCCCACCCACCCCCCCCCCCCTCGGCAAACCCCCGGCCCATTCTCCTTGAAGAGGCGCTTCAGGCGGCGCACGGCCTCCACCGAGCTGCCGACGATCAGCGGCCCCGCCACGCGGAAGTCCAGGCGGTGCACTGCCCGAGGCCCCCCACAGCACGGCGTGCCTGAGGAGAGGTTGGGGTGGCTGTTTTTGCCGGGGGTGTGTTTCTGCTTTTTTGGTTTTGGGAGGGGCAGGGGGCGGGGGGCGGGGGGGGAGCGTTTGTGCGGATTGTTGGGGAGAGGTTGGGAGGGGTTGGAGGGTTTTGGAAAGGTGTTGGCGTGTGTTCAAGGGTGTCTGACAGTTTTGGATGGTTCGGAAGACTTGAAAACAGATTTGGGGAGCGGTTGGACGGGTAATGGGGTGGTGCGGCTGCGCCCACGGAAAAAGTGTGGTGTCTGCAGCCGACATGGTTTCACTGGAAGTTGTTCTGCATTGGAGCCTTCTCGCCTCCTCATGAAAGGAAAGCTTGGCTTCGTTTGAAGGCGCCCGAATCTGAGCTTCACTCCACCGCTCGCATTTCCCTTTGGCTTCTGCTTTCCTCCGGTAGGAACGCCGCCTCAAATTATGTGTTTCAATCCTTGCACCACCTCCCCCCCGCCCCACCCCACCTCAACCAAACCCTCTTCCCCCGCCTCTCCCCCACCCCCACCCCTCCACTGCAAACCTCCAATCCTCCAAATTCCTTCCCTCCGCTCCAAATTCCTCACCCGGGCCTTCCCGGGGCGGAGCCACCAGCGCGGGCAGATAGGACTGGAAGGTGAGCCGCTTCTTCTGGTGGCTGCCCGCCCAGGGCGTGGAGTCCAAGCCCGCCGGCTTGTTCACCTCGCATGCCATGGCCGCCAAAAACGGACGAGGAAAAAACCGCCGATGGGGGAGGGAAGCCAAGCTGGTGGCATAGACCCCCCAGTCTTCATCCAAATGCAAAGGAGTCACTGCGCGGTTTTTGTTTGATTGCTCGAAAATGGCTCCTCTTGCCAAAGTACAAGTCCCATGGACATTTTGTTTAAAGATCTTCACAGACCAACCCTGGAATTTGTGTGGTTTCCCTTGAAACGCCCGAAAAGCACGCCCCAGCAACTCGCCAAGACATAACCTGCTGCGCCTGGCCCCGAAAACCGGCAGCCCCCCCCCCCCAAATGGTTTAATCATTTTTTTCAGCGACCCCCCCAACATCCCGATTTTCCTCTTGACCTTCTCTTCCAAGGCTACCAAAGCTACGGGCTACCCCTCCAAGGCTACGGCCCCCCCCCACTGGCGGATCCGCCCGGGGCCCCCCAGCCACCGCCCAGCCAAAGTTGGGCTCCCAGTGCAGCAGCCGGATCTGCGCCTGGCGGAGCGGCCACCAGCCGAAATCGATCGGCCACCGGAGTCGAAAAAAAACCTGGGGGAGCCTCGCAGAAGAATATCTCGGCGGCGAAATCTGCTCCCCTGCCAAAAGTTTTTAACTTTTAGTGGTTTAGTTCGGAAAACCCACATTCGTTGGCAAAAAGTTGAAAAGTCCTAGCAGCCAGGCAAAATGCACCAAAGATAACATGGCTGTGGGTCAAAAATATGGTAACCCCAAAATGGGTTGCCCGATCGGTACATGGAAACATGGACCAAAACCTGCGGTGTCCTGGTGGTCTAAGTTTGACCCATACCCAAATAACGAGACGCCCAAAAAACGGCGGGGGATTCTATTTTGACCTTCTGTTGAAATTAACTTCAAAAAGATGGTGTTCCCACACAAATGAGACTCCCAGTGCAAGAAAGATATGTTCAGTGATATTTTGAGTGAGGCCCCTTCATGTTCGCCCAACAGAACATGTAGGGGCTACTTTTAACGTGCAGCTATCAAATCTATGGGCCAATAGACGTCTCTAAAGAGCAGGGAGATCGTTGAACAACCACCACAATGGCGCAGGAAATATGAAGATCTGCAAGAGTTACCTGCTTCAAGGGGCTCAGAAAGAGGTATTCACAGCACCAGGCTCACCCCAACCTTCGAACGGCTGAAAGACAATTCTGCTTGTGGCTCCGGTCATCCATTGTTGACGGAAACCATCCCGCGGGTGTCCTGTCCGATAGACGAACGACAGCCGCTCAGCCCAACTGCTAGCCACTCCCTGCCTCCTCCCTGCTGCTCCGCAGGCTGTTCCAATTGCTCAAGCGCTTCCTTGCCGGGCGAGCGCATTGGTCCGGGTTGCGGAGCGCAATGCCCGGAACAAGGGTTCCGAAAATCCTGAAAAATGGGTTGCTCTCAGCCCCAAGCAAAAGCTCGATCGCCTTTTATAGGCTTGGTGGAAAAGCCAGTTGTTTCCAAAAGGTCTAAGGGGCGATTTGGCCACACGTCCAGCCATGAGGGATACCTCAAATAAAAAAGCCTGGAGGTTCGAGCATCTTTTGGTGAGCGCCACTAGCGGATATGAGGCGGGAAGCCGTTGTCGCATGCGGAAGCACCTGGGAGTTGTGCTTCCCATAACCAAGATAACTCCCTCCCTCCGAAAGAGCGAAACGCTCATGTTGCGAGCGACCTGAGCTAAGCTTGGGCGATACCCCCTCTTTAGACCTTGGTTTCACCAAGCTGCTTAAACCAACTGGCTGTTCCCTTCGAGTGGACCTGACATGTGGCTGTGGCTCAGAAAAGTGGCACCCTGGTAAATGGAACTAAAGACTAAAACCCGCGGTTTGCCCCAGCTCTTTAATTTTGAGCCATACCCATGTGGCTTGCTGGGTGAAAAACCCTCCCTGTTCAGCACCCGCCGAGCATCTCGATGTCCTCTGGAACCTCGAGCGCCACGCCCTGCTCGATACTCAGCCGGTCGCCTGGCTTCGATACATCCCAAATGGCAAAGCCCCCCCCCCCCCACCCGGGTTGCGGTTGGTCCATGGGGACCTTCCTGTGAAATCTCGCGCGGGTACCACGAAGTCCATCTGGCAGAAACAAAAATGGAGCTTTGGACAACCCAGCCAATTGCACAGCCCTAGTCTGTTGAATGGCTTGGTACGAGTAACATGAGCTCAAATCCAATTAACTCAAGATCCAAACAATCACACAACCACAAACTCAACTGTACTGGAAGCTTTCTATGTCAGAGTTCCTTGGGCACAAATCAAACTTGGCATCCACGGCGACCCGTGGAATCCGGGTCGTTGAGGCGGGATTCCAAAAGCCAAAGACTACTGAACCGGCCATGAATCAAAAAAAGATTAGGGACCCTCTGGTAAACATCATGGTGCTGGTTCATGTCCGCCAGCTTTCCAGGGCCGCATTTAAATTCACCCATCTTTGAACTGCATCCCGTGTCTTCAGACCCCGGTTCAAGCCTTGAATTGGGCACCCAAAAGCATCACGCCACCGCCAAAATGACCCAAGCTCCGTCCAAATCGCAGTTTTGATGCTGACTTTTATATTGGGAAATGCGGGTCTGATTCTTGCTGGACCTTGTGGCCAGTATTTATGTGGGGAGCTTTGCCCACCGGCCATTTTGGAGAGGTTCCAACCATGAACAGTCATTCTAGCTGTGCAAAGAACACATACTCAGCCAAGTCTTCAAGTGGAAGACCTCCATCCTGAGTTTTAAGAATTTGCTCCTTTTACCCCCGCCAGTGGGTGTCCTTCTCCCAAAATAGGGATACCCCTCCCCCCCCCCCCCTCCAAAAAAAAAACACAACAAAAAAGGCTTATAGCTTCTCTTTGGTTTCCCTTTACACCAAGCCCCAAATCCGGGCGTCCTCCCGCCCCGCGAAACGCTCCGCGCCCCCCGCGCCTGGCTGTGCCGCCAAGGCATCGCTGGCGGTGACCTGGGCGCCGTTCACCCAGACCTTGCCCTGCCGGATCGCCGCCCTGACAAGGCGAAAGGCACGGGCCAAAAGCGCTGAGACAACCCGCGTAGGTTTTTGGTGGCTGCCGTTGTTGTGGCCTTTTTTTCTTCCAGAGGAGCTGAAAGCTATAGGGGTGCTGCTTGAGCTGGTGATGGCGCGGGTGGATGTTTTATGATTCACAGCAGAGTTGCAGGTGCTGTTTCGGGGTGCTGTTTGGGGCCCTAGGGAGCATGCAATTTGGGGATTTTGCGCAGGTTTTTGGGATGCTGTTTAAGGTGTTGGTTGAGGTGCTCTTCGGGCAGTGTTAGAGGTGCAATCGTTGGCACGTGTTGCGTTCTCTGGGGTCTATGCTGGTGTATATTGTTTGATTATTTTTTTAGGGGTGTTTCAAAATGAACAGGGGAAAACGAATGGCTGGGGCCAAAGGAAGGCCACCTGGACGTTGGGTGGTTTGGTAAAAACTTCTGCTCCCCTGACGCAGACCCTTCTGAGCAGAAGCTGGCCGGGAATAGATGTTAAATGGCTTGGGTCCCTCACCACTCACCGGCGTGGGGTGGGAAAGGGCACAAAGGGCAAGAAGAACTGTGAGCCCAGATCCCACCAATCCGAAGCCACCAATCAAAGGACAAGTGAAAGATGGGTGTCGTTTTTGGCGTTGCTCTATCTTCTTCGGCTAGGCAACAACTTAAAGTTAATCTGTTACGCCCTTCTTCCAGTACACTCTTTGATCAGACCTGCCCCAGATCAAGCTGCTCTCGCACCTGGCTGCTATCTCCGCCAAATCCTGGAGCG
>CAUJNA010000269.1:1317185-1412185 GCA_963377175.1 Effrenium voratum
GCTTGTTGATCCTGCTGATCCAACAGCCTGTTCCGAGCAGCATTGGGTCATGTGCTTGTCCTACTACAAACCAATGCAAATCACTTAAGTTCTCGCGAAGCCCATCAAAAGCAGCCCCTCTGGTACAAACCATCAAAGCAATAGGGGGCAATATATAACCGCCATCCTTTACTGTTCGGGAGCTTCATCATCTAAGATACCTCTCTCGCCAAACCCGCTCACAGGGATGCAGTTCAATGCAGAAGTCTCCAGCTCTCTACTTTAGTGATAAACTCCCTTCTGAAAAACCAACAAGGTCAAACAAAAAACAGGTTCTTAAAACCAACAAGGTGAAACAAAATTAAGTTCTTAAGCAACTGGAAGTTGGGGCTGAACCCCCTGGCTCCCAAAACCAACCGCCGACCAGCCCAGGAGCCACCCCCCGGCGCCGGAAGCGCTGCTGGGCTTGCGCCAGGTCTTCTGGGCACACCTCGCGGCTGGGGCCCCGCCCCCGAGTTGGCGAAAAAGAACGCGAAGGGTCTGACCAATGGCAGCGGCTCAAGATGGACGTCCCATGGCCCCTTGGCAAATGAAAAAATGGCAGCGGCTCAAGATGGAGGTTTTAAGATGGCTTCTGGGCAAACGGAAACAAAGACCGAAGCCGGCGGGTTGGCCCCGGCTCCTTAATTTTGAGCCACACCCGAATGAGCTTCTCGACATTCTGTTGGTCCAAAGTTGTGGGAACAAGACAACATTCAGTTTGACCCCCCAAAAAAAAGGTTGTGTCCAGGCCGACATGGTTTGAACAACTTCCTTTCGTTCAAAGGCCACCTGTGGTTGAAGTCGGGGAAGGGCCCAAATTGGCCAGTCATGAACCGATTCGATGTGATCTTGGAGATGGGTGTGTGCCTCGTTTTTGAAGTTGAAGTACCCCTTTTGCAGTGGTGGTAAAGGGACACAAAAAACAAAACCACCCATTTTGGGGGTCCCCTAAAAATGACACCCTTGTTTTGTTTGATTTTAAAGATTAAACTTAACCATGGAGGATCAGACCTTCCTTCTACGGTTTCCACTCATCTATCCGTGAGGTTTGTTCGCCGAAACACGACCGCATGACGCAAAACACGGTGAGACACCATCTCAGCGAAGGGTAACCACTACCTAACTAGAACGAAAGAAAACCCACATCTAGTTTCAGCCCCACTTAGCTGGTTTTCAGGAAACCCACCAAGGGTGTTGGGAGTGAGCCGACGTATCCCTGCCAGGAAAACCGCGAGGTATGGTTCGGTTTGAGGCCATTCCAGCTCATTCCCTGCCTAAGCAGCAAGACGAGAAAAGAATCCTCGGTTGCTTTCTGCTCCCCTGCCACAAGTTTAACTTTTAGTGGTTTAATTCGGAAAACCCATTAGTTGGCACAAAGTTAAAGTCCTATCCAAGCAAAAGGCGCCAAAGAATCAACCCCGAGGCCGGGATCCTCCGCTCCGTGCGCGCCTGGGCCTCATAGCGCCGAGCCCCCAGCGCGGCCCACTGCGCCAGGGGCGCCGCAGCCGACGTCGCCGACGCCGCCGACGTCGCCGACGCGCGCGCGGCGCAGCGCGGTCTTCGGCTTGGGCCTCAAGCCCCAATGGCACAAGGTCAGAATCCAAGCATCAGCATTCCAAACAACATGGATGACCCAGTATCCCACCGAAAAATGGAATGACCCCAACTCAATCCTGCCATTCTTGTGTGTTTTCTTTCTTCTTTCCTTTTTTTTTGGGGGGTGGTAGCAAGGGATCCCTTTGGTGCCCGGTTCCCCTTTGGTTTCCCTTCATGCTGCGGCAAGGGGATCCATCCTGACCCCCTCCGCCTCTGCCCCGCCTCGGCAGGGCAAGGGCACAGCCTCGATTGACTTGGCGAACTTCTGGGTTCGTTCTAGTAAGGCCTCCTGGGTTTAGGGTTTAGGGTTTAGGGCTCTCAAAAAAACCTAGGTCAAACAGGACAAAGGGAAACCGAGCTGAATTCTGAGAACCCCAAGCAAAATGCAGCCACTTTGAAGGGACCCAGTCAATGCTTGGTCAATGCTTTCTGAGAACAGACCAACAGACCAACAAACCGCCCATGCAGGTCATGCAGGTCATACGGGACGCTCCACGTTCAAAAGGAAAACCAAATTCAATGTGGCCGTGGGAAAAAGGGGCACTCTGTTTAGACTAGACAATCCGTGATGGATGAGCCGAGGCGACTGCAGGGAAGGGGAAGCAGGCGTTGAACAAGCGGAAACAAGCTGGCTGAATTGCAAGAACTCAAAGAGAACAGAGCCAACAAACTACACAACATATCCTACGATCACTTCGCAACACATCCTACGATCACGGCGCAAATTGAAGGGACAGTACCGCAATGCTACCCCGCAAGCCCAAAGGATTCGGCTTGCCTTCCTTGAGGGGTTTGCGGGAGACTTAAATCAAACCAGACATTTTGGGGGGGCGATTCCCTACTGTGAGACGTCTCCAACAAGTTATTTAGGGCCCATAAAAGGGACGTCCGTTTTTAAGGCACCAACCTTTTTCGGCAAGTTCAAGGGGCAACCAACAGGAACACCGAGGCCATGTTGTGGGGCCATCCTGTGCCCGGCCATGCCACCTGCGGCCACTGCGGCCAGCAGAGCGCGGGGACGCAAGGCCCGCGGGCGATTGGAGGCGCGGGGGGCAGCATGGCCGCGCAGCCAAAACCGCCCCTTTCATCGTTGAGAACTTCAATCTGATCTTGAAAGGCTTCAAGTGTTTGGCTCCTTTGGTCAGTCCTCGGGTGTTTTCGCTGCTCAGTTCCTGCATTTTTGGCTTTTCCTTGTGCTACACTGCCAGGGCTTTCCTCTGGGCGGAAGCTAGGTCCAAGGCCATGCCACATTCAAAATCATCGGACCTGGGATGAGAATCGATCACAAGAGCCCTCCGAAGGCGTCCCAGCCTTTTGCGGGCCGCGAAGCTTCTTCCGCAAAGAGCTGCGGCGAGGTCAATTAGGCTTGCTCTGAAACCTGTTGTCTTCCGGAAAGGCGTGCATGCCGGGAAGCAACAAAACCCACATTCAGCACAGGTGGCTCAGACCCGCGCGGGCCATTTTGCTGGATCACCAGATTTGGTGGAACTCCGCTAGGAGCGGAGTGCCACGAAGAAAAAAAGGGAGACCCCTGCCTCCTCCGTCAGCACCAGCCCGGGCCATAGCGACCTACAGAAGCCATGCTGCGGTCCCCCCTGCCTTGAGCTCCAAATTTGGTGCCACTTCGGTGGGCAATTTTCGTGGGAAGTTCCGGGAACCGAAAAATCACGATCCATCCGTCCTCTTTCGTTTCTTTTTGGCAAATTGCACAATCGGTTGCATTCACGCAGGTTTGTCTGGGGTGAACCACCAAAACGGTTGGTTTGACAAGACAAAGGGCTCTTACCAGCAGCTTCAGCACCAAAATCTTGTGGTAGGGGGTCATTCATCACTCTGGTTGGGGGGTCATGTCATGGTGTTGCTTGTTTGCTTCTGTGTTTTTGTTTGCTGTTTCCCCATTGCTTGAGGAACAAAAAGACACACCGAGTTCTGGCTACCTGGCAGGGACCTCACCCAGCACCCGAGTGCCACGCACGCAGTCGATGCCCAAGGGCCCCAGCTCCACTTGGAGGTCCCGGATGAGCCTGGCGAGCCGAGCGGAAGCCGGTGCTCCGCTGGTTGGTGGGGTGGTAGGTTGGTGACACATCTTGGGAGCTTGAAACATTCACTACCAGTATTCCGAAAAGAGTTGTTGGAATCTCATACAAATGGATGGTCTGTAGTGTTACATGGAAAAATGAAAAAAATCACTATTCCAAAAGGATGTGGGAATCTCACATCTCACCGGAAAAAGACTCACACATCTCATTGAGTTTACTCGCAATTCTTGGGAATTTGTATGGTTGCTCTTTGCACCCTTTCTCCCTGACCAAAGGGTGGTTGTGCACGGTTGAGCTCACCGACCCAGCAACCCTGTAGCGAAGGGCAACGGGCAGGGATGAAGGACACCCTTGTTACGCATTAAAGCCGCCAACCCAAGAGTCACCTTAAGGTCAAAGGCTCAGGTCAGTTTTTTTCCTCTCTGACTCCCTCTCCCTCCCTCCCTCCCTCCCTCTCTCTTTCTCTCTCTATCTCTCTCTCTCTCTCTATCGCTCTCCCTCTCTCTCTCTCTCTCTCTCTTTCTTTCTTTCTTTCTTTCTCTCTCTCTCTCTCTCTCTCTCTTTCTCTCTCTCTCTTTCTCTCTCTGTCTCTCTCTCTCTCTCTGTCTTTTAGCCAGCGCTCCAACTGTAAGTGGCAAACGGCCTCCCGAACACAGATCTCACGGCGTGGTCGCGCACCATCCACAAACCGAAATGTTGACAAACACCACGGTATGTCCAAAGTGGGTATGGGTCAAAATTAAACCACCAGGGGGACCGCAGGTTTTGGTCCATGGCTCCACTTACCAGGGCAACCCATTTGGGGTACCTATGTTTGAACCACAGCCAAGTCATGTCCAAGGCAAACCCACTCAAGGACGCGCAGCCGACTCGGGCAAATTGCCGCTGCCCACGTTCCAGGCCCAGCCTGTCGCTGGCCGCTTTGCCGACGCCATAGGCCGTCGTGAAGAGGTAGGAGACCTCACCGCGACTCACGCGGAACTTGACAGAAGGCCTCTTGCCCGCACCAACCATGACCGAGATTCAGACAAACATTTGACCCATGAGGGTAGATATGAGTAATTATCTAACTATTGCGGACATGGCGTGCTTGGGCTGGGATCCGCTGACCCCTTTCTCCAAAGGGGAGGCGCATGGGAAGGGCTTGTATTCGTCCTTGTCTTCGTGATGTTTATCAGCACCACTGATGTTGGGTGATGGGTTCGCAGCATCCGGATCATCAGCATTCTACGTTTCAAGCTTGCCGTTCAACCTGGCTTGGAATGCAGTGATGCATTTTAGTCACGATTGATATGACAGCTGCTGCTCATGCAGGGGATGCATAGTGATGATTGTCATCAGGATATCATCACGGTAACTGCTGGTGATGCTGGAGATGCGTAGTGATGATCATCAGGATCATCAGGATCATCATGATCATCATGAGCGATGCTGCATCTGATCATCATCACCAATTTTTTCTCATCACCATCCTGGTGGTCATCATCATCTCTTTCTTGTTCTTATATGCATTTCAAAAGTAACGTTAGACAGCATTGGCAATGCAGAGGATGCTACGATGATAATTATCATCACAGTCCTGATGATGGTCGTCATCATCATCATCATCATCACTCTTCTCATCACCATCCTGGTGGTCATCATCATCTCTTTCTTGTTCTTATATGCATTTCAAAAGTAACGTTAGACAGCATTGGCAATGCAGAGGATGCTACGATGATAATTATCATCACAGTCCTCATCCTTATCATCATTATCATCACGGTCATCATCATCTCTCATTAGGGAGCACTGGTGATGCAAAGGATGCTACGATGATAGTTATCATCACAGTCATCATCAGGATCTTCCTCATCATCATCATGATGATGGTCGTCATCATCATCATCATCACTCTTCTCATCACCATCCTGATGGTCATCATCATCTCTTTCTTGTTCTTATATGCATTTCAAAAGTAACGTTAGACAGCATTGGCAATGCAGAGGATGCTACGATGATAATTATCATCACAGTCCTCATCCTTATCATCATTATCATCACGGTCATCATCATCTCTCATTAGGGAGCACTGGTGATGCAAAGGATGCTACGATGATAGTTATCATCACAGTCATCATCAGGATCTTCCTCATCATCATCATGATGATGGTCGTCATCATCATCATCATCACTCTTCTCATCACCATCCTGATGGTCATCACGTTTCAAAAGTAACGTTAGACAGCATTGGCAATGCAGAGGATGCTACGATGATAATTTTCATCACAGTCCTCATCCTTATTATCATTATCATCACGGTCATCATCATCTCTCATTAGGGAGCACTGGTGATGCAAAGGGTGCTACGATGATAGTTATCATCACAGTCCTCGTCCTTATCATCACTGTCATCACGGTCATCGTCATCTCTTATTAGGCAGCACTGGTGATGCAAAGGATGCTACGATGATAGTTATCATCACAGTCATCATCAGGATCTTCCTCATCATCATCATGATGATGGTCGTCATCATCATCATCATCACTCTTCTCATCATCATCCTGATGGGCATCATCATCTCTTTCTTGTTCTTATATGCATTTCAAAAGTAACGATAGACAGCATTGGCAATGCAGAGGATGCTACGATGATAGTTATCATCACAGTCCTCACCCTTATCATCACTAATCATCATGGTCATCATCATCTCTCAAAAGCCGGCACTGGTGATGCCGAGGATGCTACGATGATAGTTGATAGTTATCATAAGAGTCATCATCCTTATCATCTTCATGATGATTGTCATCATAGTCATCACCTTCATCATTGTCATCATGATTGCCATCATCATCATGATCTCTTTCTTCTATCTTTCTTCTATATACATTTCAATTGTGGCGTTAGGCACCCTTGGTAATGCAGAGGATGCTACGATGATAGTTATCATGACAGTCATCCGCAGCTTTGGTAATGCAGAGGATGCTACGATGATAGTTATCATAAGAGTCATCATCTTATCATCTTCATGATGATTGTCATCATAGTCATCACCTTCATCATCGTCATCATGATTGTCATCACATCATCTCTTTCTTCTATACATTTCAAATGTGGCTTTGGGCACCCTTGGTACTACGATGATAGGTATCATCCTAGTCATCATCTTCATCATGATCAGCATGAGGGTCATTGTGGTTTCGTATTACTTCTTACTTCTTGTATACATTTCAGAAGGGACGTTAGATAGCATTGGTGATGCAGAGAATGCGTCGTCATGATTATCATGATGAGTGCTGGTGGTGCTGAGGATGCGTCATAATGATTATCATGTGACTTGAGATGCAAAAGATGCGTGGACATGATTATCATGATGACTGCTGGTGATGCTGACGGTGCGTCATGATGATTATCAGCCGATTTGTAATCGACGTCATCGTCATCATCATCCAGGGGGGTGGGGTCTGATCATGACTCAAGTACGCAGGGTTGTGGCTCGGCTACTGGGGTTCAAGTTTACAGTGAAACCAAAAAACAAGATCAAAATTTGACCAGGGCGAAAATTTAACATTGCACCCAAAAGAAACCAAAGAAACCAAAACCAAGGGCACTGTTTTCTTTTGCTCGAAAACCACAACTAAATCCAGGGGTCGGCGGCACTGGGCGGCAGCCCTTAAATCCGGCCACCGGACGTGATCGGGCCGCAGGCCAAAGCCCGTTAGGGCTTACCTTCAGGTATAAGGCCGCGCGCCCCATGCCGCCGACCATGCGCGGACCATGACCAGAACATGCGCATACGTTTTATGCTGGGCCCTCCCTTATAAGGGGCGAAGGATTTGCGGATTGGTTTAGGCGATTTTTGTAGCATCTCCCCGCAGCATCCAAAAACGAGTCCAAAAACGAGTATTTTTGGGGGGTGCATAATACTGGACAACACCCCCAGCATTGCCAGCATCATCCCGGATGATGCGGATGATGCTATGCATGCTGGCGATGCGAAACAAGGGGCTGAAGTCAAAGGAATTGCACGAAAATGAAGAGGGCACTGGAGAGAAACCGAGATGCAGGAAAATGCACGGGCAGAACGTGACGGGAACCGTTCCCGCATTTTTTTCATCAACGCCCCTTCATTTCCATCAATTTTGCATCCTTTTTGTCCATCCTTTTTCCGGCCCATTCCATCCAGCCATTTCCCATGAATTGTTTATTCGCATTCCTTTCCCTTTTCGTTCCCGCTGTCCGGGCGTTCCTGGGAAATGCATTGCTGGAATGAATGGAAAAAGGATTGCAATCAAGTGCAACAATTGAGCATCCATGGCGGACATTGCTTCGGATGATGCAGTCGATGCAGGGGGTGCTGTCCACGCCGTTCAGGGACGTGTGGGGAAATGAAGGGAAAGGTGACTGGAAATGGATCGCAAATGTCTGGAAAATGGATGGAAACTTCATGGAAAGTTGCTGGAGCATGCAGGGGGCGCTGTCCGTGCCGGTAAGGGAAATGTGGGGAAATGTGGGGAAATGTAGGGAAATGTGCCGGTAAGAGCATGGACAAAGGATGGAAATGCATGGAAAACAGCTGGATAATGTGTGGAAAATTGAGGCTTCTTTTTTTTAAACACTTTCCGTGCGGAGTCAAAAACCCGAGCGGTTTTTTGAGGGGGGGGGGGGGCGCCCGTAGTGGACAACATCCTGGCAGCACCTGCATCCCCCGGAAATTCCCCATGGTCTGCACTTCCCCTTGCCCCAACTTGGGTGACACATGTTTGCCACGGCCTTTTTCTTTCTGCCGCGCCAACACGTCTTGAACGATAATGACGCTTGCTCCAAGCTAGGCTTGTCCGAGCAGCACGCTTGGGCCGAGCTGCATGCTCGCATGGCCGGAGCCACGTTCTGGCTGGCTCTGCTCCTGTGGCTGGAAGTTTTTTTCTCACTTGCCTTGAAACTTCGCTTTTGAGTTTTAATTCCTTTGTGCGGCCAAGTCCCTGCGCAACCTGAGCATAACTTTGGTCCGGCCTGTCTGACTTGTGTCGAAGCTCAGCCCTGCTTGTGGCGCTTTTGGCCGGGAGTCTCACTTGGCTTGCGCGCGCACTCACGGCACACCCAGGAGGGCCAACGTTTGGCGCGGTACTCATCCCCGCGGGGGCGCGCTCGCCCACACCCCCCCTGGCATGGCGGGAAGGCGCAGTTGTTGCACCAAGAGTCTGCGTTGGCCGTCCTTGCCAAGCTTCCGCCGCATTGGCTGCACGCGTTTGCGGCACACTGGTTGCAAGTCCAGTTGGGGCACACTCTGCACGATACTCTCCCGCTCGCGGGCGGGCAAGTCCACACCCGCCCTGGCATGGCGGGAAGGCGCAGTTGTTGCACCAAGAGTCTGCTTTGGCCGTCTTTGGCATGCCTCCGCCGCATTGGCTGCACGTGTTTGCGGCACACTGGTTGCAAGTCCAGTTGGGACAGACTCTGGCGCGGCACTCTCCTTTGCGTGGACGGGCTTGTCCACACCCGCCCTGGCATGGCGGGAAGGCGCAGCTGTCACACCAAGAGTCTGCGTTGGCTGTCTTTGGCAGGGCTTGACCGCACTTGCCGCACTTGCTGGCGGCACACTTGTTGCAGACCCAAGTAGGGCGCTTTTTGGCGTGGTAGACACTTTTTCGCGGGCGCGCGCGTCCGCACCCGCCCTGGCACGGCGGGAAGGCGCAGCTGTCGCACCATGTGCCGGGCGTTGCATGTTTGGGCAAGGCGTTGCCGCATTGCTGGCACGCCTTGGCCGGCGGCTGTGCCGGCGGCTTGGCATTGCGCGTGGCACAGGTTCTGCAGATCCCTTCGTTGGCTTCTTGAGTCGAGCCCGGTCACGTGGCTTCGAGACTTCCAGTGACCACACTGCTTGCACTTGGCTGCCTTTGTGGCTCTGATCGGCGCAGCTGCTTCACACTGCTTGCAGCGTGCGCGGCGCAGCTCCTTCGTGCGTTTCTTTCTGAGAATCTCATCTAAGTTGAAGTCTGCCAGTGTGCGCTTTTGGCCTTTTTTGGCGGCATCGCCGCACTTGGAGCAGGCGAGAGGCTTGGTGCTGCATATCTTGCACAAACCTGGCTGTGTCATTGGCACTCCTTGGCACCATGCGCACAAAGTATCACCGCACTCTGCTTGGCGGGACTGGCCGGCCGGGCACTTTGCGCGACACGCGCGGCACACCCTGTCCATGCCCTGCGCCACGACGCTGAAGCGGGCGGCGTCTTCGTTCGCCAAGAAAGCGGTCAGGGGCTTGAGCGACTCCTGACCTGCGCGCGCTACGCTGCAGAGGCGACAGCTCAGCAGCACTTCCGGGTGCCGGCTGCGTTGCTTGGCTTCCTGCTGGAACCTCACCTTGGCTTCTTCCAAGGTAATGGTCTGCCGGTGCGTTTCGAGCAGCGTGCGCGGGCCTGTGAGATCGCCTTGGCCCAAGAGGTTGGGCCCAAATGGCCGGCTCACGCACAAGTCCTCGGCGCGCTTCACGCGAGACAAACACATGTAGGCGCTGAGCTGCGCGTCTCGCGAGGGCGTGCTGTCCCAGAACCCAAGATCTAATGTGCAGGCGGGCAGTGTGGCTCCCATGAAGGAGTGCGCTGTGCCGGCATAGTCACAAGCCACTGGGAAGCCTCTTCGCAGAACGGTGGCACTGCCGGTCGCAGCGACCTTCCAGTGCTGCTGCACTGGCCGGATGCATGCGACCCCGGCGGGGAGGCTCGGTAGCTGTTTCCAAGTGGCACCCTCGACTTGTATCAAGAGACATGTCGGCATGCTTTGCAGAACGACTTCGGTTGCGGTAGTCGCCTGCACCGCCGCAGCATCCGCATCCTGCAAGCACCAGTTCAACAGCTTCGCGCGACTGTTTTTGAACAAGCGCAGTGGCCGCAGCTCGGGCAGAGTCTGCGTGACGCGAACCGGCATGCTGGGAAGCAAAGGCAGCAAGCCCATGATGCCGCCAGTGGCCTGGTCGTGGCGCTGCAGCCAGTTTTCTTTGCGAGCTTGCAGCTCCCCGATCGCAGCTTCCGGCTCGAGCTGAAACAGAGGTGTATCCTGCGCCACAACCCAAAGGAGCACGTGTTGCCGCTCGTGGGCCACCCATCGGGCTCGCAGCAGTGCAGCTACATACTTGGCCGCGTTGAAGCCGTGCACGAAAGGTCCTTCTAGAAACTTAGCTGCCTGTGGATCAGGCGTCTCACGTGCAGAGCCAGCGACGATGCGCCGGCGCTCTCGCTCGGTGGCGCACACGTCACACTCCTCCCTCACGCGGACGTCCCACGAGCGTGGGGTGCCGGATTGGATCTCCCGCTGCCACGCTGCGGCCAGTCCGTTGCACCGGTCCTGCTTGCAGTCGCACTGGCCGCTGTTCGGGCACCAACTGCCTGCGTGCAGCGTGGGATAGCCGTGTAGGAAGCACCACACCTCTTGGGACAGCCGCCCATACCGGGCTTGCAAGAGCACGTGGCTCAGCCACGGGTCCACGCAGCGATGTTCTTTTGTCAGCTCAAACAAGCGCTGCATGCCGTCCTCGCCGTGCGTCCAAAACAGGCGGTGCAGGTTGGCGACTTGGACGCTGACCCCTTTGCTGAAAGGGTTTTGGAACAGCGAGGTGGCGCGCACCGCGGGGAACTGCCAGAAGTCCCCTGCGCAAAGGAAGTTCACGCCGCCGAACGGCCGCTCGTGCGTGGTGTCTCTGCACTTCCAGGAGCGCTTCTTGCGGGTCGCTTCTGCCAGCCGCTTTTGCAAGACGGCCAAGACCTCTAGCGCGACGGTGCTGCATTCGTCGACTATCAGCCACCGGAGTCGTTGGTACTTGACGAATTTGTCGGGGCCAAACTGCGTTTGTCGCCTCTGCTTGGGAGCCTTGACTTGCAGCTCGGCAAACGAGTGCAGCGTGTTTCCGTCGATCAGCGCAGCTTGGGTGTTTTGTGAGGCCAAGTACACAAACTCTTGCCCCTGCATCCACCCGCATATCTCTTCGAAAAAGCCGCGCAGCCACTTGAGGGTCTGGCTCTTGCCCGCCCCGGGCACGCCGTGCAAGAAGGCACGCAGTGGCTCGCTACGAAAGGGCTTGTCCTCTGCCTCCTCGCATGCTTCCCGCAGGCAGCGATCTATCACGGCCTGCAAAAAGGCCTGCTGCTCTGCGCTGGGCCGTGCCAGAGTGCTGGGGTCGTGCAAGTTGCGCAGCCATAGCGCAGCTGCCTGTGCACTCAGCTTGCCGTACACGCACGCCACTGCCGGCTGAGCGCGCGCTTCGCTCGGCCGCTCCTGCGGTGCATCTCCTGCTCCGGCTCCGAGGGCTTCCTTGGGATCTGGGACCCCTGCGCACCGTGCGAGGTCCGCCACTTGCTCCGCATCGGCATTGGTGCGCCACTGCTGGACTATGTTGCGCACTGCGGGGGCCGTGCGGCTGGAGTAGTGGAAGCCGCCGCCCTCACTGAGTCGGCGAACTGTGGCTACATCCACCCAAGTCGTGTCCACTTCGGCGCATTGCTTCTCCTTCTTGTCCTGCTCCAAGTCTTCTTCGTCAGGCGTGCATTCGGCCGCGGCCAAGAAGTTGCGGATTGTCCTGGCAGCGTGCTCGGACACCGCGTGCTGCGTCGCATAGTCTCGCCAAGCTGCGCTGTGGCTTCTGTCTGCAGGGGCTGTGTTTTGTAGCAGCCGTCGCCGTGGCTTACTTGCTTGCAGGGAGGAAATGGGCAGGTCCAGCGCCGTGATGTGCGGCACGTGCAGGCTCGCGTCTGCCGCATCCAAGGTCCAAGGTCGGAGATACACGTTCAGGAACCGTGCTTGTGTGTCTGCGGGCATGTCACTTTTTGGAAGCGGGCACAGGCTTGGGAAAGGCACCACAGGCTCCTGACGCCGTTGCAGGTAGTGCGCTGCGGCCGCCTGGGTTTGGCTCTTGCACGGCGGGCGCAGGACGCTCGCTGCGAGACGGGGTGGCAAGGGGTCGCGCCAGCGATAGTGCCGCCCGAACTTCCAGCCGTCTGCGGGCGCAGACGCCTGGCCTTGCGCCATGCTCTGGGAGCGTCCGGGGCTCCACTCACTCAGGCCGCGCTCGTCCCCTTCGGCCGCCGCAGAAGGCGGCTGCAGCTTCTTCACTTCCCACCATTTCACAAACTCCCATGGAGACAAGAAGTACACGCGTGGGTCCGTGCCTCGCCACCCGTACAGCTCAGACAGCTTGAACTCTGCGTTGCCTTTGCTGTGTGGCTTGAGTTTCTTCCGCTGTTCGGTGACTGCATCAAGCTGCGTCAACCACTCGTGCCCCACGAATGGGGCCACACAGAAGTTGCGAATGCACTCGGCCGAAGACGGCTCGCTCACGTCCCAAAAGCCAGCCAGCATGAACTCTTCCGTGAGTGGTCGGACGGAGCAACGAAACTCGAGGTCTCCCAGCACCCGGTTGACGACTTGCCTGTATCGCTGCAGCTCCTTGCCCTCACACGGCTTGGTGTCCAAGAAGCTCAGTTGCCTCGCCGCGTGCTGCAGCTCTTTCCGGCCCAGAGGCTGCGGTTTTTGTAAGTACCCCGTGAAATACTTGGTGGCACGGCGAGCCGCTTGGGCGATGGCTCGCTGGAGCCGTCGGACGGTCTGCGCCCCAAGGCAGTCCCGAGCGCAGTCCGGATCATGCGTGCTGCTCGCCAGAGGCACGCGGTAGTTCAGGCCGGTGTGACTGTTGCCCATCAGCATCAAGGCAAACGCTCGGCAGGTGCCAGACAGCCACGGATCGTGCCGGCGACCGAGCACAGTGCCCAGCGCATTACGGCGACCCCGTGTGCTGAGCTTGAACTTGCGCGCGTTGCCGCGGCAAATGACTCTGCAGCGCGGATTGGGCGGCCGCGGGAAGCCGTGCTTGCATTTATTCGGTGCGTTCTTTTTGCGGCACGCTGGCAGCGGCAAGCGGGCTTGCTGCGAGGCACTCCACGGGTGCACGTGATGCTGCTGATGCGTCAGCTTTTGCTGCACAGCTGCATCGTAGGCTGCCTTGAACCTCGCTGCATCCGTGGCTGCCGCCTGTTCTGCTTGATCTTGCGTCCACGCGCTCGGCTGCGTGTCTTGCAGTAGGAAGCAGGGCCACAAGCACAAAGCGTCCTTCTCTGGACCGCGGTAGTTTTGCAGCCACGACTTTTCCACTGCCTGCACCTCGGCTTGGTGCTTCTCGTGCAGAACATGCTCCTCGCAATGCAGCCACTGCTGAAAGTCGAACACTTCCGCCACACGCAGCACTTCGGCCTGCAGCTGGTCGGCAAGTTTCTGCAGGGGCTGCTGCCACACGCACGCCAAGTACACGTTGCAGTGAAAATGCGGTGTCGAGTTTGCTTGGTACTCAATCGCGCCGCACATGGCGCGGACCAGGCCCAGCACGCCGCCCGTCACGTGAAACCCGTGCCCTGTCTGATCGCGGCACGTGCAATTTGGGCATCGGAAGCACATGCGCAGGCCGAGCAGGGTGCCAAACACGAAGCGCACCATGGCCTGGAAGGCGACGACAACCGCCCACGGGTCTCTGGCTGTCAGCTCTCGCCGAACGTCATAATTCGGCAGCTCGATTTGGACATCAGCCGTGTCCCACACCTGAGGCGAGTCCCGTGCGAACCATGGCCCGGACATGCCTGCTGCTGCCGGGTCCGCACGGCGATATCGCGAGAACTTGAGGCAGAGGCCGTTGTGCCGCGTGGTGGGCGACAATGTCAGGAACAGCGGCTCTCCTAGCTCCACCCGGGCCCCGAACAAGAACCGGCCGATGCGGCGACGGACCTCCACCGTCCCCGGCATGGTCTGCTGCGTGTGCCGCACTTCCCGCAGCAGCTCCTGCTCCGGCAGCGTCAAGTCTTTGGCGTACCACAACTTCCGCGCATCGTAGTTGATGGGCTTGCACACATTGCGGCGCGCTGTGTACACCCCTTTCTGCAACTTTTTGTACAGGCTTTGCGCGGCTTCTACCCATGCGTGATCGGGAGTTTCCCTCAGCTCCGCCCGCTTGCCTTTGAGCCGACGCCACAGGTCGGAGTGCCACACTGAATGCCACTTCATCGTGATGCGGCGCACCCCGGGCACTAGATCCCAGGAGTTGCGCAGAGATTGCATGTATGCAAAGGGCGTGAGCACGGCTGCCTCACTGCCCCTGCGGTCCCGCGACTTGGACGGGAAATCCGGACCGCCCACTGGCGCGGGCAGGCTGAAAGGGTACGCCCAGCTGACGAACCGATTTTGCCACTGGTCCCAGAAGCTTTGCCCGGTTTTTACCTGCACGTGCGTGGTGAGCTTGGCTAGCTGCACAATTTCCTGCACGTCTACGTCGTGCACCTGGGAGCTAGTGTAGTCGGACGACAACACGTGCGGCCGCACTATGCCAGCAAAGGCCTCGCCGTTGACTTCATGCACGCTGGCCGCTTCAGGTGTGGCGTGCTTTTTCTGCCCTCCGCCGCTTTGGTCGGCTTCCTCCCGCGCCATCGGGGCAGCCTCCATGGTCACCGGCGACATTTCGTCTTTGCCGTACCTGCTGCACACCCGCTGCTTCAAGCTTTCTTTGAGCGCGGCTTTGTCTGCCCATGCCTCACACATGGGATGTCCGCTGTCGATCAGGTGCTCCAACAACCTCACGACGATCCACGGGCGAAGCTTCGCGCCAGCCACCCACTCCACGATCTCGGCGTGCCGCATGCCCTTGATTGTCAACTTCACCATGGTGTTGAGCACCGGGACCGCGTGCGGCAGCTGATGCAGCACAGCCTCTGCCCCTAAGCGGTGGAGACTGCCGTAGATCTCCTCCCAAGGCATGCTGAAGGAGCTAACATTGCCTCGCACGGCCACGCGGAAGTCGCTGCGATGCAGCTCTTCCTCCATCAGGTGCCCGCGATCTTCCTCTATATAGAAACTCACCACGGACGTCCACACGGGACATGCTGCCGCGGCCTCAATCCACCGCACCTTTTCTTGATATAAGAAATTCAGAGGATACCCGTACCAGTTGTCATTGGCCAGAGCTTGCGGGACTTGCGGGCACGTGCTCTGCCGCAACCGGCTCCAGCATGTCCGGCACAGTGGCAGCTTGCACTCAGCACAGAGTTGCTCTTGCGTGGCTGGACACGCGGCACACACGCGGTCTTCTGGGCAGCACAGAATTCGCTGCCCCTCAAACAGATCGGGCGGCAGCGACAGCTGCCAATCCTGCTCTGGAAGCCGATCTCTCACGGCCGCGTGCTCGCCGTACTTGCGAATGTACTCTGTCAAGCTCCAGTTCGCGGCAAAGCTCTCGGCTGACACGGTTGTGAACAGCTCGCGCACTGACACGTATCCTACGTTGCCGTTAGGACCTCCAGGCTGCACTCCCGCGCAACAGGCGCACACCAAGGCCACGCAGTGCTCCTCGCGTCTCTCCTGTCGGAGACGGCGTAGCGTGCGCCGATCCACGCTCCAGCCCACTGCAGGCACGGATGCCTCCTCTCGGCAAACAAGGGCTTGCATGTACCGGCTCTTGGCCTGCCACCACTCCTGCCCTGGCTGGCCGGCACACAGGCTGTCCCAGTGGCACGCGGCCAAGTGAGCCCAGAGACACGTGTTCGCCTTGCCACAGCAGTTGCCACTCAGGCGAGTCCAGTGTAAGTCTGGCACCACCCACGCTCCAGCGTGCCCCGAGGCCTCTTGACACGGCTGCATCTCGCTGCACCAAGCGCAGCCTGCAAACGCGCAATGCACGGCGGGGTAGACTATTCCTGAGGCAGGCGCGCACATGCTGGCACTCCAGGCCGGGAGCGGCGGCGGCAGCAGCGGCGTCGGCCGCAGCAGGGATGCCACTTGTTCGGCAAGGTGGATGTCTGTGTCTTCCAGGGTGGTCCACGTCTTGCTGGCTTCCACCGCCACCGGGCCGAGCTCTTCAGCTTCGTCGCTGGCATCCTCCAATTCCCACGACTGCACACTGTCGGTTTCCATCTCTATTTTGTCAAAGTTTTTGTCTGACAAGGGCACGTCACTGTTGGTTTCTGGCTCGGACCAGACGTCCGCCTCCGCTTCAGGAATTGGAGCATGGATGCGCTCGGGCCGCCTTGGCACACTAGCGGTTTCCATGTCTATTTTGTTAGAGTTTTTGTCTGACAAGGGCACGTCACTGTTGGTTTCTGGCTCGGACCAGACGTCCGCCTCCGCTTCAGGAATTGGAGCCTGGATGCGCTCGGGCCGCCTTGGCATGCCTAGCACTTCCCATATGGCTTCACTGCCGCCTTCGGCCCACCGCCTCACCCAAGGTGTCCGCGCAAACGGCTGCGGAGACACGGCATCGGTCCCGAGCAGATCATAGTGCCCCACGTTGCCGATCTCTCGGTGCAGCAGCTGCAGCACGGTCGGGAGCCGAGCCACTGCCGTCCGGCATTCTGCGTCTGTGACACGAGTCTGAGTTCGTGCCCAGTAGTTCGCGTCAGGGACGCCGCTCCATACTATAGCATCGAAGTCGAACTGCTGGGTGAGCGCCCACAATTCTGCGCTGGTCCCATGATGGAAGGAGTCCAGACAGTTGGGCTGCTCCACCACAGCCAGCACCTTACTCCACAGCACCAGCTTGGCGTCTGGAACCTGTGCCTCCACGCCGCCGCGCCGTCGAACGAATTCTCGGTGTCGCTCCAACTCCGCCTCCGTTTCTGGCACGCAAGCTGCTTCAGTTGCTGCGGCATCTGGTCCAGCCAGCGCCGCCCACAGCCACTCTAGCGCCTGCAAGTAGATCTCCGCTGCAGCACGCAGACACCAGCGCGGCCTAGCACCTGCTCCAGGCCTGGCCCCGTACCTTGCCACCGCATGGAAGAGGCACCAGCCATCTCCAGGAACTGCCACGACTACACCCCCGGCTCTGTGCCCAGCCCCGCTTGCCATGCGCGCTAAATCAGTTCCCAGCGCCCCGTGGGCAACTGTCGCCAGCCTGCAGCTCCTTGCCCATGGCCGAACACGCGAGTGATGTAGAAGCGCCCCGCGGGCAACTTTCCCCTTCTTCCGGCGCTAGACCGCGCGTGATGCTTGACTATGCGCATGTGGCTGACGCCTGTTGGCGTGTTTCAGGTGCGGCTCCAGCTGTCTAAGAGTTTGAACGAGTCTGAGCTGCGAGCTGCAACTGCTACGAATAAAACACCGCAAGTCGGCCCTGCCTTTGTAGGCAATAATGCACAACATGTGACATTCTCAGGGTGTTTTCACGTTCTTTTTTCGTGTCTTACAGTGAAAGAGTCGCGCCGCGTTGAGGAAACACAAGACTACTGAAACAGCCCTCAGCGACAGGTTTGTTTGAGGCGCTTTGCTTGGCTGAAACGGTTCAAGGGTTGGCTTGCCCACAGAGCTGGTTTCCAACCACCTGGCGCCAAGCCAAGGGCTTGTTGCTGAAGTGGACCTTGCTTCCTACTCTTACCTTTTTTTTGGTCTCTTGCAACTAGCCTGCGAGGCTATGCGACGAAAAAAAAAGTTCCGTCGCTGCTACTGCGACGAATCTGTTGCGTCATACATGTTGCTGCTAGTCCGACGTGACTGTTGCGTGACACATGTTGCTGCTTGAGCGACTGACGTTTGCAGTGGCTGCTGTGTGACACATGTTGCTGCTGATGCGACGCATGTTTTTGAAAGCTGCTGCGCGAGAAATGTTGCTGCTTCTGCGGCGAACGTCATCACGAGCTGCCGCGTGAAACGTGTTGCTGCAAGCACGATGAACATTCTTGGTGGCTGCTATGTGAAACATGTTGCTGCTTGTGCGACGAACATTTTTCAGGCGCTGTGTGACACCTGACGTTGCTTGTGCCACGACCCTGCCTGGGTTAGGCACGGCCCTGCGTGCAGCGCGCGGTCGACAGGAGTGGGTTGTTCAATCTGCTCGTGTTGTCTAGCTTTGTTTGGCTTCCCTTGGCTTCACTCGGCTTCCCTCTGTTTCACTTGCAGCAGACACTGCCTCGGACTGGGACACTCAGGCGCCCGGAGCTACGCTCTGGTGCGCGAGAGAAAAAAAGGGCGAAGCGCGTGGCCACGCGCGCTGCACGGCTGTGGGTTGTTCAATCTGCTCATGTTGTTTGGAGTCCCTTGGCTTCACTCGGCCTTCCTTAAAACTGCCAAACTACGCTTGCAAAATGCCTCGCGACGCTGTGCCGCGCACGGTCAACAGATGCGGGGTGTTCAGTCTGCTTGTGTTGTCTGGCGCCCCTTAGCTTCCATCGGCTTCCCTTGAAACTGCCAAACTGCTCTTACGGCGACACTGCTGGCAGCTTGTGGAAGCGGGTGGAACAGTGTTGGAGAATGGATGCGTAATAATGTATGGAAGGAGTGGACCTGGTGGAAAACGGATGGAAGATGAATAGGCATTTGTGGATGATTGCTGGTAACTACAAAAAAAGTACACTAAAGGAGAAAACAGCTGGGATGGCTTGGAAATGGATGGGAACATGGACGGGGCTCGAGTGACAGGAGAGGAAAGGACGGGGTTTGACGGGCTGGCACCTGCCCTCCTTCCACTTCTTGAAGCACCCTGCGGGCAACTTTCAGGTAGATAACGAGTAGCGACTTTCAAATGCAGGAAAATGAAGTGACAGGGCGGGAGACATCCAACGGAAGCAACTGCAACCTGCACTCCCCGGCTAGCGCGACCAGCGCCTTTTCTCCATGGCTGAAGCGGTATATGACTGAGAGGCGCCCTGTGGGCAACTTGCCGCCTCCACCCGTTCGAGCGCGTTTGCAGTCGCGGCTCCTGCTTCGTCTCCCTGACTGCACAGGCACATGACTGAGAAGCGCCCTGGGGGCAACTTCGGGCAACTTCCGCCATGGTTCCGGTCTACGCATGCGTGATGCTGCAGCCTACGCGTGTGGGTTTCGCGTGTTAGCGTGCTTCTGTGGTTGTAGCAGTCGGGCAGTTTGCACGAGGGCTCGCGCTGGGGTGCTTGTTGTCAAGCGTGCAAGTCTCTGGGACGGGACTCTCATGTTCTCATTTGCAGTCGTGGCTATATTTGAAATTCCTTAAACTCTTAATCTTGAAACTTTGAAGCCTTGAAATCTTGAGATCTTAAAATCTTAAATTCCGAAAGTCGCCAAATCTGAACATCTCCGAAAATAAATCTTAAAGCCTTCGAAATCTGATAATAGATGGAAAATGGCTGGGCAATGGCCTGGCTGTTATAACCTTCAAAAACTTTAAATCTTAAAACCTTAATTCTTAAACCCTTGAAACCTTAAATTCCGACAGTCTTCAAATCTGAGACCCTTAGAATCTCAAAGTTTTTAGAATCTGAAAACCTTAACATCTACTAATCGGACTTACAGGAAAGGGAAGTACAGAACGAGCAGGGCAAGGTGCCCGGTGGCCGGCTGTATCGCGTCAGCGTGTAAATCCGGCCACCGGACGTGATCGGGCCGCAGGCCAAAGCCCGTTAGGGCTTACCTTCAGGTGTAAGGCCGCGCGCCCCATGCCGCCGACCATGCGCGGACCATGACCAGAACATGCGCATACGTTTTATGCTGGGCCCTCCCTTATAAGGGGCGAAGGATTTGCGGATTTGTTTAAGCGATTTTTGAGGAGTTTTGTAGCATCTCCCCGCAGAGTCACAAAACGAGCGCTTCTTGGGGGGTGCCTAATACTGGACAACACCCCCAGCATTGCCAGCATCATTCCGGATGATGCAGATGATGCTATGCATGCTGGCGATGCGAAACAAGGGGTTGAGGGGAAATGCAAGGAAGCAGGAGTGACTGGAAGTGAACAAAATGAAAGTCAAAGGAATGGCACGAAAAATGGGGAGGGCACTGGAGAGAAACCGAGATGCAGGAAAATGCAAGGGCAGAACGTGAAGGGGACCGGACAGAATGCGAATAAAGGAGTCTTCAAGGAAATGAAGGGAGCTGAAACGGCAGTGAAGTGGAAGTGAAGGGACATGCCAGGAAACTGTCAGGGAAGACATGCAAAGGAAAAGTTCATTCAAATCATCCCGAAAACTAGCAGGACTTGGAGGGAAAGGAAATCAAAGAACGGGAAGGGGTGCCCGGTGGCCGGCTGTGTCGCGTCAGCGTGTAAATAAACAAAGATTGTCCACACCTTTGCTCGCGCAAGACAAGTAAGTGCCAAAGGCAGCTCACAGGCTTGGCAAAAGAGCTTTCTGGCCCGAGTGAAGCCGGGGCTGAAACCAACTGAGGGGCCCAAGACACATCATCTGCGTGGAGGTTGGGGCATCAAGCGTCCAGACTTAGCCGAAGGGGTACGACCCCAGTGGGTAGAAATTCGCAGCACAAACCCCACGCTCGTCAATACAAAAATATTTCGCCGTGTCATCCACCTTGCTTTAACAGGTCTGAAGATGGCAACTCTAAACCTATGTCAAAGAGCACCACCTCAGCCATTTGTATCACGTGATTGGCCAATCTGTTGACACGTCCTGTGTCAACCGTCTTTGCTACATGCCCCACACAAATATGTTTTCCATGGCTCAAATATCATTCCCCCAAGACTGCTGACAAGTCACACCACCAAAGGAGGAGGTCGCGCACAGCAGTGGCCTCCTGTGTAGGGCGGGGCATCTGCTCCATAGGGGAACAACAAAACTCAGATGCCCAGTGGCTAGGGGAACAAAGGACATCTTTTTTTTTTGGCTGAGTTTAAAGGGAAGCCGTCCCATTCAAAAAAAAAGGAAAAAAGAGCACCACTGGGCAACTGGTAAAAGTGTTCAAGCCCCGAATTGCAGCTCACTATGCACGCCGTCAAACATCTGGGCAGCTTGGGCAGTCGCACAGTTGCTTTTGTGCTGTCGAGGAGGGTGAGCCGCCCGATCTTTTGTGCAAACCCACGCATTTGACAAGATAGGCCTGGCCTCACTGTGCCGCAACGAACAAAACAAATCGTTTCCGCTAGCTTTGCGCAACTGCTCATGCGATGTCTGAACATTCCTGCGCCATGTCTCTGCCCAATCTCCAGACGCGGTCTCTCTGCGCCACAACTCTCCAAATCTTTCTGCGGCGTCTCCATGCAGCGAGTCTGCATCCATCCGCACAATCTGTCTATGCACTCCATCTCCGCGTAGACCATGTCATATGACAAGAACCGTGCCCTGCCTGGCCCTTCCTTGCCTTCCTTGCCTGCCTGCCTGCCTGTCCGCCCGCCTGCCTGCCGACCGCCTGCCTGCCTGCCCGCCTGCCTGCCCAAAAGCCGGGGTGTCCTTTGGGAACAAAGAGACTGCAGTGCTACATGTTGGCAACTGAAACCAGTGGAGTCCGTCTACTTGCAACTAAACTGACCTAAAAGGACACCTACGATCCAAACGCCCATGGGCGACATGGGTTCTGCTCAGCCCGGGGAGACTCAGGAACCGAACAACTCCCCTGCCACAAAGCCAAGCCCTACAATGACGGGAAATCAACAGCTGGGTATCTGCGCCTACCTTGGCTGAAAGAACGTATGGTGCTTAAGGGAAACACAAGGGCAAACCAGCCCATTTGTTCCTGGTTGCTGTCGAACCCTCTGCAAAATGTTTAGCTTTTTGTAAATTAAATCGAAAACCCTTGATGTCCCAAGAAGGTTGAAGTCTAAAGACCCAATCAAGCCTTGGCGTCCCCTTGTCTTGATATCAAAATGAAGCACGGAAAGTCCCGCCTGGAAACCTCACCTCGAGCTGCAGCCAGCAGTAGGGGCGCGGCATAGTAGGAAGACACCTCGTGAGCTTGACGAGAAGATGGGTCTCCACTTGAGTATGATTTTTAGTTCGGGACCTTTGGTGGACATCATTTAGGTGGGGATGTATGTCCACCAATCACTTTTCAGGGGGTTCCCCATTAAAATTCATAGCCACTGGAGTGAAGCATGTGACAAGATTGTCGGGCGGGTCAAGATTTAGTTCAGGTCTTGCTTTGCCTTTTTCGGGAATCCCTTTTTTGGGCTTATCTGAAGGCTCGTGCTTGGTGAGCGGTTGCTGGTTGCTGGCTGTCCTCTGTTGCTTGTCGGTTGCTGGTTGCTGGCTTCCTTTTTGTCTGCTGTATGCTTGTTTTGCTGGTTGTTGATGAGTGTGTTGCTTGTTTTTGTATGAGTGACTTGCCGTGTTGTGCTATTTGCAGTTTTGTGCTATTTGTGTGTTGTGTGTGTGTGCTTTGCTCAGTGTTGTTTGTTGCTGTGATGTGTTATTGGGAGTTGCTTGTTGTGTGCTGTTTACTGTGTGCCGTTTGCTGAGTGACGTTTGCTGTATGCGTTGCTTGTCAGTTGTAGCGTGTTGCTAGCTGACTTTTGCTTCGTGTTGGGTGTCGTTGGCTGTGTTGTGGTCAGTTGGCAGTTGACTCTTGGTTGCAGCTTGCATTTTGGTTCTTTTGTACTGTGCAACTACGTAGCAGTCTGTCAGTGTGCAACTACGGAGCACCTATGAGAAGTTCAAGGGAGCATTCAGGTGCAAATGACTTCCGAACCCCCTTCTTTGGCATCTGCAAACACCGAGCCAACAAGCAATCGCCAAAAACTCCTGCGCAAAGCAAACAAATCCGCCCAAACATCACCCCTCCAAGCCAACACAAAAACATAGTGGGAACCAAAACGCGCCAGAGGAAACACATCCTATCCCCAAAGGCCAAAAGGCGTAAACCAAAACGCACCAGGAACAAGAAAAAAACACGTTTCTTGGCATGCAGGTGCCGCAAACAAATCGGGTCCCAAGGGCGTAGTGGGAGCGCAGGCCCACGTCGTGCATGTTGTCCCAGACCGAGAGCGGCAGCTCGTAGAACTTGGCGCCCCGCGACAAGGCGGCGTCCACCTGGCGAGAGATCATTGGGGAGGAGGGGGGTGGGGGGAGAACGGGGAGGAGGGAGGGGGGACTGGGGAGGGGGGGGCAACTGGGGTGGGGGGGGGGGGGAATTTGGGGGGGGGGAGGGGGAACTGGGGGTGGGGGGGGCTTGGGTGGGGATTGATCTGGGGAGGGGGAGGAATTGGGGGGGCTTCCACAAGCCTTTGACCTGGCCATTAGCTGTAGCTCTGGGTATTTGATTGGGTTCCACCTGGTCTTATTCTTCAGGTGGACTGATTCCCCTATCCCTTAACCCCTCAATGCAAGAAGGCCTTAAGGCCTTCTCCTTGGCTTATCCAGGGAGAGCCCCCCGCCCTGTCCCCTAAGAGTCCAGGAGTTCATGAAAAGACCAGGAGGCTGCAAAGGCAAGACCCGGGTGTTACGGTCTTTGCTTTGGTGGGGGTCTTTTAAAAAGTGATATGTTCACAGCGCAAACAGCCGCTTGGCACAGAGCAACCCCGGTGCTTTGAGGGGCTTTCAGTTTCGGACTTAAAGGAGTCAGCTGGCAGCCACAGCCGGGTCTTGCAGATTGAAACCTGTCTAAAACCCATGCCTGAGGGTGTTTCTTTTTGGGAACAATTGTTTTCAGCCGCCAGTAAGGTCTTGGTTTCAGCGGTTGGTTTGGGCACCGTTACAATTCAGCTGCGCTCGTCTCTGACTCCTGAGGGGCATAAACCGCAAATCTGTCCCATGGCTCATACGGCTTTATGTCAGAATGGGGGGGGAGCCAACCTGAAGAAAAACCAGACACCCATATGTGTATGTATACATATACATATATATATATATATATACATATATATATATATACATATATATATATATATATAGCCATGGGTCAAATTCCCGTACCCCCAAGTGAAATCCCAATCCACACTAAAATAGGTTCTGAAATGGGTGGTGCACCCACCCCAAGATGGTACCATTGGTTTTGACCCACAGCCATATATGTATATGGGTATGCAATTTAACGGGGGGACCGTTTGGTGGACTTCATGTGGGCGGGGATTCATGTCCATCCATCACTTTTCGGGCGGTTCCCCGGTGAAACTCAATCAATTCATAGCCTCCACCAACTCACATGAGGGACCTGGCGTTTTTTTTTTTTTTTTCCCCGGGGGTGGTGGTCCTGGTTTGGAGCCATTTTTTCCCTAAGAACCCCGAACCTCAAACGATCAGGGGACTAAATGGGTGGTACCCCGCGTAAAATCCCACGCCTCAGGGTTGTTGGAGGCCGGACTCTTGAAGGCGTTGTTCACCTCGAAGGATTTGTTTTTTCCCCCGGCGCGTTGATCAGGAGAGGGTCGCGTTTTGGGATCTTCTTTTCTTTGACAGAAAGCAGTCTCAGTCTTGACTACTTTCTCTGCAAGCCTTCAAGCATCGAGCGGAATCCTGAGCACGACTGGCAGAAGGTCTTTGGGTTTCTCTGAACATGGCGAACCATCCGAGTGAGAAGCCCGGTCCGGTGCGTGATCGAGAGAGGGTCGCCTTTTGGGATCAAAAAGATGATGCGGGGGGTTCTCGCCAAACCTTCAAGGACCTTGAACAGGTCGGCTTTGGACAACCGATTTGTTTGTTCCATGCACCCTCTCACTCAATTCCTCGTGCAACTGATGGCATCCCAGCCCCTTCCAGAGATCTCATGGATCTGGCGCTTCCCGCAAAAATTGGCCGCAGCAACCCCCATGAGAAGACCCAGGGGTGACAACCCGTCGAAACTGAGCGACAATCAGAGCTCCTTCGGTGTCAACGCCAAACCCAAAAGCAAACAAGTCAGGTCCAAGTAGGAAAGCAGCCCCTCGCTTCCGCAGAGAGGCTTGGATCGATCCAAACCAGTTGCCTAGTTGCCTGCATCCCACGCGAGTGCCCGTGCAAATTCCCGTGCAAATTCCCGTTCGGTGCGTGCTACGTTGCTTCAGCAACATGTCCGGAACGAATGCAAATCGGGGCCCATGTCCTAGCCACGTAGGGAACCCTCCATTGCCCCTGGTGGCTTCCCTCGAGACGGATCAAACCTCCAAGGGTAAAAACGTGCCGTTTTTTGGGGGGAATCGGAATCTACCATGGCCCCATTCGTAAGCCACCAAACAACTGCTCAAGGTGAAAAAACCCTATCAAAGTTCTGACCGATTTGACTGGCAAAAGACTTGTTCAAGGTGAAAACCCCTATCAAAATTCTGACCCATGGGACTGTGGGCGGTCTGGCATCATTTTTGTTCTTCTAACAATTTCCACCAGCCGCCGCACCCTTCGATTCGGCCCACGTGGCCAGGATATCCAGCTTCCCGCCGCTCGCTTTGCCGATCTCCTCAAAGGCGCGCGCCACCTGCGCGTCGTCACCTCGCGCTTTCGCGGGAACTGCAAGACATGGGGTAGGTGTACGTTCGACTAGGGGACAGTCGTAGACTTTGCTAAGCCATTTGGTCTTAACCTTTTTGGCTCACCACTGATTAAACTACTGTTGACTTCCCTCAAAGACTCTACCAGAGGAGCGTCAAGCAGGGTGTTCGCCTTGCATTCATTTGACGCGAAGTTTCCTCTGGAGTATTTGATAGGGTGAAGTCCGTCCGTGCCCTTAATGAACGATGGTTGACCCTGACCAACTATTTGTCTGATGTCATTCTATTCCATGGAAACTCACAAAAACCAACAAGTAATTGGAACCATCCTGATTATCCGAGCCATCAGCTTCTGCGTACGGACGCATGCGCCCATGGGAAGCACAAATGTGCGGTGTGCTCCGGGGATCGTGCCAGGAGCCTTTCCGTGTGGCCTTGATGAAGGACCAAGCGCCAAGGGTCAGATGGTTCTTGATATCGTCCAAGAGCAAAATCCACATGTCTCGTCACTTGCATGGTCCATGATCCAATGGCAGTTGAGGGATACTCACGTTGCCCCAACCGCATGTTTTGGTAGGACTAGAACATCAACCCAAAGGTGAAAACGGTGACGTTTGGACTGAGTGAACCTTCTCAGTATCAAAAACCCAGAAGGTGAGAAGGCGACCTTCGGACTGAGAAAAAGTCCTTGCCCTCCGATTGCTTCGCATCCATGGCGGTTGCTGGGCCCCCAGGCTGTGGTCGCACACCACAGGCACTCCTTTGCCCCCGGCGCGCGTCACCAGCTCCGCCGCCGCCTCCAGCGCGCTCCTCAGCGCGAGAAACCCACAGCCAGGGAGGGTTCCTTATCTGATCTTGAGTTTGGGGTGCCCGATGGTATCCCGTCTTCTTTGTGGGATCCTGATGTGTGTCCTTTCTAATCGTGGAGGTGGACAGCGGCCACCAAATCGCAGGGGAACCATCAAAGGGTGTCCTGAAAATTGAAAAAGGGTCGCTTTTGACAACAAATTCCTAATTTCCTACATGAAGGACCGCCAAAACTAGCGATCGTAAAACGACCTCAAAAAGATGTACCCTCCGGGCGCCTCTTTTGATGGTACCCATTTTGCGGTGGTTTTGAAAGGAAGCCAAAGGGCCCTTCCGTATTCCGGGACACACCCAAATATCAACCATGCACACCAGAGCTGGAAATTCTGGTTCAGCTCCAACCAGCAAGCATAGAAGTACACAGACCGGTTTTGGAGGACTCGTCTGCGTTTGGAAAGGGATAAGAAGTGAAAATCCCACGATGCCCCCCTTCTGCCTGTTCTTCTGAAGGGAAACTAAAAGTTGAAACCGCCCATCTAGAGTTAGACCGGGCCTTGTTCATCCACATGTTGCCATCCAGTCATAGGGTCCCCCCCACTTTTTGGTGCATTCTGAATACACCCATTAAAACAACCCATTGTTAATCTTCAAATCCAATCATTCAGTTAATCCAACACCAAAAAACGTGTTCTCATGCCCATCTTCATTTCTTACTCCATTGCAACTTCCGCCCTACACTCATTCAATAAAAACAATCAGAACTATATACATACCACCTTAACAAATCCCACCCGAAAAATCGAAGCTACACACCAACAAATCTTCACGCTCAATCTCCAACCCGCAAAATCTCAATAATTTCTCCCTTGATCCAACTTGACACCCTTACCCATTTCCAACAAATAAGAACAGTCTAAAAAACAACCCTATGTTCACTCCCCAAAAGTGGTTAACCAATAGAAAAGGGAGAATTCTAACCGTTAACCCAAATCAAGAAAGTAATCCCAGTACATATGGATGGCAAAATCCGGATGGGAACAAGGCCTAGGTAGGAAGGCACCACCACGGCTTATGCAGGAAAATTATACTACAATTACCATGTTGTAACTATAACATGATCAAGAAGTTGAAACATCCATCTCAATAATAACTGGCGACACTTTCATTATCACTAAATTATTCATCCTCGTCGTAGAAGTCTTCCGTGCTTAGTATGTGATAAAATCCTATATGCCATTCTGCCACAGTATGGCATCATTTCTAAGAGTGCTCTCATAGCATGGTAGTAACCATTTCTCAAATTTCCTCTTTTGTCATCAGTACTGTCAATGAGCAGAGCTGTTTAGACTTATTTTCAATATCATACATGTAGGAATAATTGTAGAATGCGTTCAATTCTAAATATATTTCAAAATCAGATTTGGTATCATCTAATGCTTCAGTTAAAGTCATTGCCCAGAAAGTGTGTTTTACTCTATTTGAAGTTGGAAAATGGTTTTTTAGAATATCTTTGTATCTGTAAGGACGTACATCACAACAGTTATATGACATAATATTCAATCTAAGTTCCAATGGCAAATGATAAAATGTGCACATATTTTACTTAATACATTTAGGTAATATTTCTTTAAATACTGTTTAGGGAAAATTGTTCAATCAAAAACCTTACAATTGCAACATATAAGATCTTACATGTTGTAAGTATAGTAAAATTATGGTATCAAGGGCTTTACCTTATGAATTTCTCGTGCGATATTCTGCTGCTCTTCTTCTTTTGCTGGTTGTGCTTTGGCAGTTTCCATATACAAAAACGTCATTCTTAATGTACTGACATACTATATAATCGTCATACAATGGGGTGTCTACAGTGTAAACTGATAAGTCTTGTTGTAATCGTTTTAGATCAATGACTTCCTTTTCGTGTTTTTCTGGTCTTGTTTTCTGTTGTTTTGCTTTTTGTTCCCTTCTTTTCTTTCTGCATTCGTGCAGTTTTGATATAGGCTGTTATCTTTTTTTTAATCCGAACTCTTCTACCTTCTTGGTTATGTTGCATTTTGTGCATTTTACTTCTATTGGGTCAGTCATTGTATAATAGGGTATTTACCCTTTAAGCCCTTTATGAATCACCTGTTTCCTCATCATAATCTACGTTGTAAAATTTGAGAGTGCTATTTTTAGGCTCTTTGATTTCTTGATTGTTCAATTTATTCAAATACACCTGTTTCTTATTTGTGTATTCGGTGCTGTTTTTATCAATACAAGTTGATGCTGGTTTCTTTCCCATACCATGCAGAATTTCTAATATGCTCTTATTTTGCATCAGTATTAAATCCACTTTGTCAAACAATGATTTCAAATCTTTGTCCATGATATACTAACATAGACCACCATATGCAAGAACATGGAGAGACTCAAAGTTATTTGTAGTGCCCACGAATAATCTGGGGTTGGAGTGCGAAGTGGTTGGAGTGTGACTGTCAATAAGTTTTGCAGTACAGTCAATGAGGAGACTAGAGAAGTATGATCATTCAATCTATGATGTTGTTGTGTTTGGCGAGATTTGTTTTAATAATACCTTTGTATTGGCAAAAATTAAGGACGTAGAGCAACCTTAGGGCTAACAAAGTCATATTAGCTACTGGTGACGCCAAGCAATTGAGCCCCACAAAAGAACTGACTAACACCAAGAAACACGAGATTTATATGAATGTATTGATAGCATTTTTCCCCATCATTTGTTTCTGGAAGAGTGTAAGCGATTTAAGACTCAGGAGGACAACGACAAGCTTTAAAACATATATGCCGACATCTTTGAGCATCAGGTGCCACTACTTGAGTTCATCAATAAGTATTTTAAATATACCGATGGTATAGCAGGGCCTGATAGCAACATGGCATATCTGAACAATACGCGCAAAGAAGTATCAAGGCAGATCAGGAAACAACAAAGCAAACAAAATGAGTTTGAAGTTGGCAAGGTTATGATCTGCTGAGTGTATAGGAAAACAAAAACCTATAAAATCTGTGGCACCGGAAGTCTAGGGCAGTTGCAACGGATTTCTGGGGCTGTTGCACCGGAAGTCTAGGGCAGTTGCAACGGATTTCTTGGGCTGTTGCGATTGTTGCTAAGTCAGTGGCAACTGTCGCCCCCATGTCAGGTGGAGCGGTCGCCCTGGTCAGTTGGAACTGTTGCCTACGTCTGTTGCAATTGTAGCCGCCAACACATGAGCCATGACGGTGAGCATCTATCCAATATAGCCTTGTTCATCCGCATGGTGCCATCCATATTTACACAGATTATTCTCAAGATTCGGGTTAACGGTTAGAATATTCCCTTTTCTATTGGTTAACCACTTTTGGGGAGTGAACATAGGGTTGTTTTTTAGACTGTTCTTATTTGTTGGAAATGGGTAAGGGTGTCAAGTTGGATCAAGGGAGAAATTATTGAGATTTTGCGGGTTGGAGATTGAGAGTGAAGATTTGTTGGTATGTAGCTTCGATTTTTCGGGTGGGATTTGTTGAGGTGGTATGTAGTTTGGATTGTTGTTATTGAATGAGTGTAGGGCTGAAGTTGCGATGGAGTAAGAAATGAAGATGGGTATGAGAACACGTGTTGTTTGGTGTTGGATTGGCTGGGTGATTGGATTTGAAGGTTGAAAATGGGTTGTTTTAGTGGGTGTATTCAGAATGTGCCAAAAAGTGGGGGGGACCCTATGACTGGATGGCAACACGTGGATGAACAAGGCCTGGTCTAACTTCTAGGAGGGTGTTCTGCCACCACTACCCATCCACCCCACCCATCCACCCCACCTAGCGCCACCCCACTCCCACCCGCCCACCCCCAAGCCCCCACCCACCCAGGGGGGTCTTTTTGCCACCTTTGGTGGAAAAACGATCGACCCCCTTGTAGTGATTCCTCTTTCAGGAAATCGCCCATTTTCTCACAAAAGATGGCAAAAAGACCCACCCCCAAGCCCCCACCCACCCCGAAGCCACACCCATCCAGCCCACTCCCACCCCCTACCCCCAAGCCCCCACCCCCCCCCCCCACGCCGGCCTCTTGCGCCCGGTGAGGAACACCGTGGCCTGTCGCTCCCCGAGGCCCAGCGCCACGCCTTTGCCGATGCCCCGCTGGGCGCCGGTGACCACCGCGAAGCGGCCGCGCAGCGCGCCTCTTCGATGGCGCGGGGTCGAGGTGCGTCTTGGGCGGCGGCTGGGGGTTGGGGGCGGTGGGGGAGGGAAGAGCTGAGCTTGAGGGGGGGGGGCCTCTGAGGTTCGAGGATTTGGAGGTTGGGAGAGAAGGAAGCAAGGGGAGTTAGGAGTTGGTTTGACGCTTGGCTGAGTGATAATATTAATATAAACTCCAAACTTCATTGAGGTTTGTTGGTCGGCCAAGGATACGACGTTACGACTGTCGCTTGTACACCTTAGGCTCTTGGTGGTCGCTGCGCTCTGCTTTGGAACAAATACATGTGCTCTGTGTTGGCGAAACTTCGAGGCCTGTGCCAGTTCAAAGGAGCTATCTCCCGAATGATTCGGCCTTGGGCAGGCTGAGACCCAAATTGCTGGGTCAGATGTCAAATGAAGAGAAGCCAGTTGCTCACTTATAGCCGGGTTCGGTATAAATACACGGTAATATCTATCTTCGAGATTAGTAAACAGGATTCTGTACATTCATCACTCAGCATATGGGTGTGGCTCAAAATGAAAGAGCTCGGGCAAAACCGCAGGTCTTCGTCTTTGGTCCCATATACCTTTTGGTGACATTTGGGGATTCCAATTCTTTTGAGCCACAGCCATTGTTGTTCAGGGCTGTGGGAAATGGAATCCACTTCTGTGATACAACCAAAAGGGCTTCCCAAAGACTAACCCTCCAAAAAAGAAATGGGAGATTCCCTTGCACAGAAGTGGGGATAACCTTCCCTTGATCCCACAACCCGGTTGTTGTTTGTCTGTGCGGTGGAACGCGAAGGCACGGCGATGCTCGCCAACCAGCCTGCGGCCTGTGCGGCCTGGCAGTCATCCGCAAGGACGGGCAAGGCCTCGGGGCTTCGAGCCGTAGTCTGATTGGTACCTTCCATGTCCGTTCGGCTGTGGATGTCAAAAATATGGCAACCCCAAAATGGGTTGCCCTGGTAAATGGACAAGTAGACTATAACCTGCGTAACCCTGGGTCTTTATTTTTGAGCCACACCCATTCTGTCTAGAGAAGAGCCTTCACTCAATTTTTCAGTGACCCTGGAAAAAAAGGGGACCCTTTTGGGGAAGACCATTTTTCGTGGGGCAGCCACCAAAAAAAGGGAAAAAGAATTGGTGCCACTGAACTGAGTTCAGACCCCATGGAACCTTCAGAAAGCATGCAGAGTCCTGAACCCAGGGAAAGGGAAGGGAATCCTTCGAGAACCTTCAGAAAAATCCCGGGAGACCGGCGATCGGTTTTGGAACAGAACCATAAGTTGAAAAGAATGGAATTGGAATCAACAGGGCTGTGGGAAATGGAATCTGTGATACAAGACTCGGGCTTCCCAAAACCCTCCGAAAAAAGAAATGGGAGATTCCCTTGCACAGAAGTGGTTGGATAACCTTCCCTTGACCCCACAACCCTGGGAATCAATCCCTAGACATATGGTACTTTGCAGCCGCTCAGGACCGAATCCAGTTTCTGCATTTGTTTACAATGGCCACCAAAGCCTGAGATAAGAATTGGATGCCCAAAAAAAGCCCGAAAATGGTGAGCTTGTGTTCCCTCTAGGTGAGCACGCCATCGAATTGGCAGAACTCTGAACACCTGCATTGGCCTCACTGCATATGTTCTGCCCGTGCCCAAAAGAGGTTTCAACATGCACACATGAAAAAAACAAATACCACATGTTGCACTTTAGGCCCTATGGTTTTGTCGCATCCAAACAGCAAGCCGAAAAGAAACGGATTTGAGCAGGGGTCCGTTCCACGAGCCCATCTTGATCGCGCGGGCTGTGAATCTGCATGCATGATTATTTTGTCTCTGCACGCGCTCAAGAGCTTCTCATTCGCATATGGCTGTGGGTCAAAAATAGGTACCCCAAATGGACCCCTGGTAAGTGGAAACATGGACCAAAACCCGTGGTCCCCTGGTGGTTTAATTTTGACCCATACCCATATCGATCCACTTGTCCAAATTTCTGCTCCCAGCTTCCCAGTCTAAGTGCTTCCGCTTCCAATTTGCACCTCAAACTCCCGCAAGCAGGCAAGCAGCCGGAAAACCATTCCACTCTCGGGTAAAGAAACCCGAGCTTTTGTCTCCCATCGAGTCCTTTTTAGAAAACCGCGTCGTTTGGCCACAGAACTTTTCGACTCCGTGACTTCCAACCAGAATGCAGGACGCAGGCCACGAGGCACGCGACCTAGCCTATCACTGGTATCCATATCTCCGATTGCCAAGGACATGACAGGATTCATGCGTAGAAACTAAGATACGGGTCTGTCATTTCTTGATGCTACTTCTTTTCGGGTGGCCTTAAGGGAAACCCACATGAAATCCACCAAACATGGGGTCAAAAATGCGGGACCCCGTCCCCCAAAAACCCGCAGAGCCGCCGCATCTCACGCCCCGAGGCCGCGGCACCGGCCCCGGCCGCCCGCAGAAGCCGCGCGCGGCACACGGCGCCGCCCGGGCGCGAAGCTGCTGCCTCCGGGGCCCGCGCCGTCGCCGCGCGCGGCGTCTGCGGCCGCCGGGCGGAGCTTTGGGAGAGCGCGCCTGGCCGCAAACCTTCCATTTGCTTAAGCCCCCTGGAAAAAAACAAGTAGTCATAGGTTCCCTTTAAAACCAACAGGGGGAAGAAAATAAGCAAATGGAAGCAAACCCTACGGCCAGCGCTCGGTCTACTTGTTGCCAATCTAGGTTACACACCTCGGGTTTTTCATGGGACTTTGGTTCATAGGGGTCCCTTTGAGGTCAGTTTGGCTGAAAATGGATTGGGTTCTGCTGGTGTCAGATGGGTTCCGCCTGGCAACATGGGAGTCGCATCAAGAATGGGGGGCCTGTCCCAAAACAAGGCATCTATTCTGGAGCCCGTTTTAGAGGAAAACAGGCGACGACAATCTCCCGACAAATGAAACAAAAAAAAATATTGATTGGTGATCACTGATTTTGGCAAGGTCCTACATTGCACGCATTACATTACATCACAGCACATCACATTACATTACATACATTACATTACCTTACGTTACATTACACTACACTACATTACACTACATTACACAACATTACACAACCTTACCTTGCATTACATTACAGTACATTACATTACATTGCATTACATTACATTACATTACATTACACTACATTACGCTACCCTACGTTGCGTTACGTTACCTTACATGACATTACACCACACCACACTACATTACATTACATTACATTACATTGCATGACATTACACCACACTACACTACACTACAGCCCAGCACATTGCAGCACAGCGCGTTTCCCGTTCCTTACTCATGCAAACACGGCGACGCTTGGCAACGTGACCTCGAACGTTGACCGGAAACTCCCAACCTCTGGCCACACAGCAGGCCACCACAGCCTAAGTCGCTAGGAGCTTGTCGTTTTTTTTCAGGAAAAACACCGTCCCTTGGGTCAAACGCAGGCCCTACACCTGGCAAAATAGGCAAACCCTCTCCAAAACTACACCTTCTCCCACTAGCATATCACCTGTACCAGGAAGATCCATTCCTTCAAGAGGCAAAAACAAGATCTTACCGTAGGTGCCATGGTAACATGGGAAGGGCAACTTCATTTGGCGCCATCCCACTCGGGCCTGCAGCAGCCTCTCGCGCGAAGGTGCCGATTGGATCCTGACTTTTTCCGGTTCCTAACCAAAAAACCTGGGCTTAAACCCCCATCCCCAAGTTAGATGATGAAACTTCTGAGGTACATGGTGGTGAAAAACTAACCCAACCATTGCTTCAATGTTTCTTTGAAGCCCATGGAGGAGCCGATCCAGCCAGTCAACTGGAAAGGGATGAAATACGAAGCCAAATGCGGAAGGGTTCATGTTTGTTGGGAGGGAAAGCTTTCGCTGCCGAAATCCATTGGCAAGGTTTCCAGCCAGCAAATACGGCACACCTTGCTAGACCAGACTTGCAAAGCATCTACTGCGCTTGTCTCACGACCATCGAAACTGGCAATAATCACCACCAGCACCAGCACCAGCACCACCACTACCACCAGCACCAGCACCGACACTCATGGAAGCTCACGATTGGAGGGTGAGTGCTGAAAGGCGAAAACTATCCTTTCAGTGAAGTCCCTGAACTCGCTCCCATCACGCCAGCGGAACGCAAGCTCTTGAGTGATCATGTCTGCACATCCACCGACTTCCACACGTTGGCGAATCAGCTTTGTCCCATCAGCTCACCTCCCAAAAGTGGAGTTGCTAAGAGTGCAAACTCACTTTTTCTGCCACTCGAATGGTCCAAACCCACCAAAAAAAACAAGTCTTGGAACTCAGGAAGTCAGTAGTGACATTCCCCCCCCCCCCCCAATGTTTGCTTAGCGTCAAGCCTTCTCTTCGCACCACGCCTCGTGGGGTGCCTCGTGCCCGCCGGCTTCGCCGCCCGCGCCAACGCCGGCTTCGCCGCCGGCGCGGGCCGCGCAACTGGCGCCGCGGCCGCCATGGCCGGGTGCTTAGCGCCCAAAGCGCAAGCGCCAAGCGACGTAGAGGAGAACCGGGGCGGATTTTTTTTCGGGTGTTTCGACTTGCGTGGGCAAACGGGCTTGCAGGTCCCCGGGATCAAACATTTGCACAGCCATGAGATGCGAAGGCCAAGGAATCCAACGGACGCGGCCAGCTACGTAGATTTTGCGGATTCTCTGGCGCAAGTCGGATTCTTCCGGGTCTTTTTTGCTCGGAGCGACCGCTGGCTGGTTTGATGTGTCATGGGTCAGCTTGGGGCGTTCGCGCCTCAAGCCATCTGATCTGCCAGTCACCAACTGAACTAAACTTGCTGGTGCTCAGTAGGGAATGAGGGAATGAACCCAGGGGTCCCCTTAAGGGAAACCACCAGTTGCACGGTTCATAAGGGTCATTCCAACTCGTTCCCTGCCTATCGCACCAGCAAGCAAAATAGGAATCTCAGAAATGGACCCGAGAAAAAAACGGGAGATGTATTTATTTCATTGCCCGGACCTTGACGCCGAAGCAGTTCTTTCTACGCAGTAGCAGCCCAAAACAATTACCCCACGGCATTGGACCAATGGCGTTGGAACATGCACACCAAGGAACAAGACCGCCGCCCGGAATGGTTTCACACAGATCCATGAAACCAACACAGCGAGATCTGAGTCATAATCAACACTTGGCATTGAAGGAGTCTACAAGAGCCTGCTTTTTTTCTCGCATTTATGATTGGGACTGTCCCTCACCTTCATCTACTCCTTTGCAAAGGAGTGTTCCAAACTTCCCAGCCTTTCTAAGAATACCGACAGGATGTTCTCCATGCTTAACTTGGTAAGGTTCTCATCGGCCGTTCTATAACCCCCATGAAAGAACCTCCTGGCTATCGATTTTTTGTGGGGGACCTCCTCAAAAATTGGCTGGCACGAATCACCTAAACGACATTCTCCACTTTTGGACCCACCACTTTTGGACCCGCCATCTTTGGAGGTGCCATCTTTGGGGCACACCATGTTTTGTTTTTGTTTGTTTCATTTGTTTCTTTTTCTTTTTTGTTGTTGTGTTTTTTTTTTTTCTTTTTTTCTTTTTTTTCGTTTTTTGAATCCTTTTAGATCCAAATCGGCCCATTCTCCCCCTCAAACTCGCCCCTTGAAGAAGGAGCTCGCAGCTGCGGGGCCCCGGGCCAGGCGAGGCACGAAGCCAGTCTCCTGGCACGAAGCTCGCTACGCGAAAGCGTCATGTTGCGTCCGTAAGGGGAGTAGGTACAAGGAAAATGGGGCGGTTGAGAGTAGGAATTTCTAGGGTTCCTGAAAACTAGGTCCTCCAGATTTGAGAGGTTAGAGGTTAGGGTACCCAACTTTTTGTTCTTCGGTCGTCTATTTTTGAGTAGGGGGAACCCTCCCTCCCAACCAAAGAAGGGGTGAGAAAGGGCACCTAGCTGGGGGACCTAGCTGTGCTACTCGCAAGTGTGAACATGTGTCTCTGGTTCTGCTTGTTGTTGATAGTGTTTGCTTTGTTTTTACGCTTGCATATATTTGGTGCCTGGCAAATGTGAAAAACGGAAAATCGATGGTTGATAGGTACATAGCAAGTGACCTGGCCCTCCGAAAGTACGGAAATGTCCGTACACGTGAATATCACGTTCAGCTCTGGCCCTGGCACTGGAGCTTGTCATGCTCATGGGCCGAAAAGCCGAGTGAATCAAAAGGTGCGCATATCTCCAAGCAAACGTTCCTATGATTTCAGTACTTTTCCCGCCGCTTTCCGTACTTTCCGGTTTCTCCATTTTTGCTGAGAAAACGGCAAACTTGCAAAAGCGGCAACCAGGGATGAAGTTGCGACCAATCATTGCCTCAATGACGTGCAAGCAATCGTCCGCTCACCTCTGCCATGTTGTCACTGTGTGTTAAATAAAGGACTGGAGAATACTGGGGCAATGTGCTTCCACAACGCACACTTGTCTCGCTGCAGCCAAGTCAAGCGAAGTGCTCTGGGCATCGCTGAATTGCCGAACGGACTTGGCCCCTGCGTTGCCCAAAGCTTGAGACGAAAGCTCGAAACACGTGCGCTTCCATATGGCATAAGGAAGCAGCAGACTCCGTTTCGTTGCGGAGCTACCAAACAACTTGCTGGTGCTCAGCAGGGAATGAGGGAATGACCCTTGTAAACCAGCCCTTGGGGTTTCATTTAAGGGGAGCACCAGCAAGACAAGTGGACACGTTATGTACACTTTGCCAGGCCACAAAAACCAGGGCAGTGCTAGGTCTCGCTCACCTGTGTCTCTGTAGCTTCTGTCTCCTCAGTCCCGTCCCAAGTCTCCCGTGCTGACTTCTGCGCGGCGTGCAGCGCAGCATCCACTGCCGCCCGACAGCTGGGGCAGCTTCCCCTTCGCTGCATCCAGGGGCTCAGGCACTTGACCTGGGCTGCCCTCAGATCCCCTGCTAAAAGTTGTTCTTTTAGTGGGTTGAATAGTAAACACTCAAGGGCTCAAAAGCTAAGGAACCGGATGGCTGGGAGCCACCAAGTGACATGAAAGCTGTGGCGACACGGCAGCCGCAGATTCCGCCCATCCAGCCTCTCCATGCAGATGGCGCAACTTCCCTTCGACCTCCGCCGCACCTCGAGGCTCCTCGCCACGGCGGCCTCCACCGGCAGCTGCTCCACGCTCACCTCGCGCTCGCGCTTCTGGTGCCGCTCCCGGTCATCCGAGTCGCCGGCGCCGTCGCCTTGCGCGGCGCTCGCGGCGCTCGCGGCGAAGTAGCGCTGGCGCGCGCCGTCCCAGATGAGTCCAGGCAGCTGACCCAGCGGACCGGCCATGGCCGGTTGCCGCGCTCGAGCCGGGCAGCGACTGAGTCGGAGATCCGTCAGCAACAAACAAAAAACAATCCATGCCATGCAAAGTGTCCGTTTCTGGGAAGATTAATGGCGGTAGATAAATCAAACCTGGCAAAACACAACATCCTTGGCCACCGCCAACTCCGGCTGAGACTACCAGAGTCGCAGAAGAGAGGTGACATGTCGGGACCACAGGTGTCCTTTTAAGGTCAGTTTGATTGGAACTAGGATCAGAACGAAACGTTGCAAAGTTGCAGACTCGACCCAACTTGAACCATTGCAAGAGCCTATCTTCGCCATGTCAGAGTTGATGGATCGACTTGATTTCCACGAGCTGCACCGGTACAAACCATCAGAAATCAGGAATCGCCCGCTCGGCAACGCAATGCCTCAAGCCAAACAAGGCGCCGGTGCCAAGCAAACTATGCCATCTATGTCTGTTTTGTTGCGCCAAATGCATTGAAAGGGTGCCCAATGTTCCCTGCGTGCTCAGAGTTGCTAGGCAACTGTTGCAGCTCACCCCCGCATCCCCATACCCCCCACCCCCGCCTTTGGCTTCTCCTTCTTCTCTTCTCGACGTTCGTCCCAATCATCCCGCCGGTCATCCCGCCGGTCATCCCGCCGGTCATCCCGCCGGTCATCCCGGGGGTCCCTGCGGTCATCATACCGCCGGTCGTCCCGGGGGTCTCTGTGGTCATCATACCGCCGGTCGTCCCGCCGGTCGTCCCGCCGGTCGTCCCGCATCTCCCTGCGGTCATCGTAGCGACGGTCGCTCCGGTCGTAGCGGTCGTCGTCCCTGTACGGCCTTGGGATCAAAAACGATGCGGGAGCCAAGCCCCCAGACTCCATCAAAAGGTGTTGGAGCCATACAGTCACATGGTTTTTTCCCCAACCAAACATTCAAAACCAAGGCTTGGAGCCAAACCATAACCCCAAAAAAATAATGCCCAAGACATATGCTCATGGTGGCCGACCGGTGGCTCTCCGACATTCTGGGCCCTCTGAATCATCGTCATATATATATATATAGATACATAGAGTCCATATACATGCATCTCTATATATATATATATACAAGTATTGTGATTTCACCGTGATCTATCATATGAACCAACAGATTAAACTTAGCAGAAGCCCAAAGAAACTCGATGTTGTTCCAGAGCAACCAAAAGCAAAGGGACCATGTTTGAGGTACACTGACTTCGAGAAACTCCCCCGCACCAGGGCTTCGCCGTATCTCTGAATCCAAGCGATACTTTTGGACACCCTTGAGTTTTTTTCTCCCCCAACAGCTGAAAGCTTTGGGGTCTCAGCCCAGATAGGCTCCGGGGTGGTCCGGGTCGGCCCTGAGGTAAGGTGCCACAAGGGTTCCACCAGGTTCCACCAGAGTTCACCAGGGTTCCACGAGGGTTCCACGAGGTTCTGCGAGGGCTGCGGGGTGGTGCGCACTAAAAAGAGCACCGCATGCTGTTGGGGATATCACCTAAGTAAGCTTATTTTTTGAAAATCAGCCTTGGACTGTTTGGAAACTAGGGCGCTGGACCCCCTTTGGGTAGAGTCATACTTCCGGAGAGGCCGGGAGCTAAGCCGAGCGACTGCTCAGGGCTGCGATCCTTGTACCGCTCCTCTGCACCTCAAGTCGCTTGAGTTCGGCCTATGGAGGGAAGCTAAAGGCCCCCCTGAAAAAGTGGGATCAAAAACATGGGAATGGCCCAAGCACCCCCCCCTGAAAACGTGGGCCAACAAACATGCAGGCTTGTCTCCAGAGAAACTTTGCAGCAAGTACACAAGGTTAAACAAACTGCTACCCTCCCAGCAACTAACATGGAAGTGCAAAGAGGCACTTTCCAAGAGGAAAGTAGTCTTTCTAGAGGGGGTCTGTGCACTTGCATGTTCGCTGGGAGGGTATGGCTTGGAGGTGTTGGCGCTTCTGCTCCAAAGCGACCCCGGATCTGGCGCCGGGGGCCCATGTCCAGAAAAAAGCCTTGGAAGAAGCATGTGCAGTTGCCTTCACACCTCCAGTTCCGCTCCTCTTTGGCCTGCGCCAAGGAGCAGCCTTGTTCCAATTCTATTTCTTTCAGCTCCATTTGGGCTTTCTTTTCTCAACATAGGGTGGGAACCCCCAAAATGCTCGGCTTCCAACCCAAAACACCTGTTCATCCGAACTTCATCCCACCTCCCCCTCTTTTTCACCCGGACCTCCTTTTTTTCGGACTCCCCCTTTTGGCCTTCCATCTCCACCCCACCACCGCGGCCGGGTCAGTTCCCTCGGATCCCCGGGCGTGGGTCGTTCTCATAGCCCTGGCGCTGCTTCGCCTCGCAGCGCCGCGCCGCGAGGGGCCTTTTTCAGAACGAGGTCCTCCAGTAGTTTGAGGTTGGAATAAGGGTACCCGATTTTTATTCATATGTTTTTTTGTTGTGTCTTTTTTAGTAGGGGAAATAAGTCGGTACCCGACTTTTTTTCTGTGTTCTATTTTAGTAGGGGAACCGAATCTCCCCCAAAAAAGTTGGGAGAGTGGGGGACCTAGCTTTGAAGACGATGAGTCGGTCTGCCATGCCGAAACCCCAGGATCGCCCCCCAGATACAAAACTGGGGGTTTCAGACCTCAGACCTCCCCCCCCCCCCACAAAAAGAAGAAAGCAACGGTGTTGGAAGAACACTTCCTCCTTTTTTTCTTTGTTTCGCGGCCTTCCGCAGCGTCCCTTTCAGGTGGGCCATAGCCCGTCTGTTGCCAATTGTGCCGGACCCTGATCGTCAGATTTTGGAGCCGCTCTTAGTTTCAGAACTCCCTCATCCTGGTGAGGGTGGAAGTTAATACATTTAGAAGCGAGCCTGAAGAGCAAAGATGGACAGCCATTTGCCAAATTTGGACCCTTTTCGTCTCAGCCGCAAACTGACAAAAAATCCAGACGGACTGTCACGCTTGGCTGACAAAGCAGCCAGTTTGCATACACCCGTTTTCCCAGCCGTCAAATGTCCTCGCAGAATCGGTTGAGCACGCGCAAACGCAGCAACACGACCAACACGAGACACCAATGGTTTCCTATTGCAGGGAAATCCAGGAATTTTATGCACAGTTGACCTCCTTGAACAGCCAGGAAAGAGGGTCCCCAATTTACTCCTCTAAACCTCGCCCAAAGAGAAAATGCAGAAACGCCGAAAGGTCAAACTTCAAGACCATGAAAAGATAAAAACATACCGTGAAGTGTACCAGTTCGAAACCCTAAAACCACCAATCCCAATCCCGGTGCCGATCAGCGCGGATTTTGTCCATCTACAGTAGTGAAGTAGTGAAGAAGGATCATATGCTCGTGGCGGTGTTTTTGTTTCTCGGAGATCCCCTCAGATCAGGTTGCTCCCAATTCGCGGTTCGGATTGGTTTGGATTTGAATTTGAACCCCTAGTTCTTGTCAAGGGTTTGCATGGTTTCACCACCCCCAGAACTCCGAAGAGCCCGCTTGTTCCGCCTTGAGGCGCTCGAACTTGCTCTCCTCGGAACGGGAGGGATTCGGATTCGGATTCGGCCCAAAATGGCTTCGGCGACGCAGGTTGCCAGTGGGGTTCCCTCAAAACTAAACTGAAATTGGTACCTAGAAACGTTTTTTCTTTTAGAGCCTTCTTCGGATGGAATCTCAAGGAAAGTCTTTTTGCGGCGCCTCAAGCAAGGTGTGGACAAGCCTCTGGGCCGCATGTCCTAGAGTCAACAGGTATTTTGTTCAGCACAATTCAACGACTCCCCCTTGGGTGCCCTATGCCCTATGCCGCCAATGCACAAAGAATCAGCCGCCCACTGCAGAATCTGGTCCAGTCATCCTCACCCTTTTTCGCTGACCTGTCGCGGTGGGACCTTCTTCTCAACGTCACAAGTGTTCATCGCCAGACACCCATACCCCTCGAGTTGTTCCGCCCAAACCAAATCCTCCAGCCGAGCGTCGAAGTGACTTTCAAAGGCCTCCTTCTTGTACCCTCTTCGCTGAATGGCGGTTGGCCGCATGATGGTCACTCCGTCCTCGCAGGAATCAGGGGAGGAGTAAAATACATGTGGGGAGCGGACCGCTGGATGAGGCTCCAGCCGTTTTCCAGAGGGAGTTAGTCCTCCCAAAAACCTCTTGTCCACTTCCACGATGGGACAGAGGAAAACATCCCCTGCGAGCAAATGAACGTGCATGCCAAATGCGGTGGCATCCCAGTAACTCGGACCGTTCGGATGCTACACCGGATCAAACCGTGCTACTGTGGATGGACGAAATCCTGCACCACCTAAGCCACCATGAGACACCATTGTTTGTTGGCATTTTCAGGGGAATCAACAGTTTCTTCTGTGGTGCAGGATTTCGCCCATCCACTGTATCATAACTTCCGCGCGAACTGAAAATGCACAAACCGCTCAGTGGACGAGTGAGATGAGCCACGGTCACCAGGTGCCCGAACTGACAATCGAGCCACAACTGGGTCCCATTGGAATGACCTCAAAAATACCCTCCAAATACCAGCGAGTGATCAAAAACAAGGGCCCCCCCCCCCCCATTTTTCCTTGGCTTTCCTGTTGGTCTACCCCGAAAACCAGAAAAGAAAAAAAGAAGAAAAAAAGGGAACCGCACCCGCGTTTCCTTTTGGTCTACCCCAAAGGTCCCACCCGCCAGGTCCATGTCCCTCGCTGGCTCGGTCCCTCGTCTCCACGGAGACCCAGCCCTCCACCGGGCTGATGATGCGCACCCGCCGCCCTGGGAGCCCAACGCATTGCCCGGCTCGGTGGGTTTTCTCTTGGCGGGGCATCGGAGGCCCCCGGCGAAAGGGCAAAAACGTGGGGTGGTCCCTTGGGCTGGTTCGTTTCTTGTTTTTTGTTTTTTTTGTAAACTACGGTGCAACTTCCGGTGTTCCTTGGGGTGTTTTGGTTCGGAACACCCGGCACTTTCAGGGTGTTCCTGGGGTTTTCGTTAGAAAACCAACCACCAGACATGAGTTTTTTCTTTTTTCCGAATTTGGTGGTGTCTTCTCTTAGGTTGGACCCCCCCGTTTTTGGTGGTGCTCCTTTTGGTCTCCCTTCAAAAAACTAAACCAACAAAAAAGGGCAGCCTAAGAAAACAGCTTCAATGGCCCCAAAGGGACAAAGGGGCCTGACAAGGGGTCGTTGGACTGTCCTTGAAGGCGTGGGCAACCCAGGACCTGGACATCACTAAAGAGCCGGGTTTTTAGGGACTTCCCTCTAGAAGTCCATGGATACAGCTAGGGGCAAATCTGGGTGCTGCATAGCGGGGCTGGAAACATCGATACCGGTTCTCCGACGAAAAACGAGTCAGGATCGGAGGTGGTGCCGGGCTCGCCCATGGTTTCAACCATGCGAACCGCAACAACCTCCTTGTTGTTTCTGTTCAAACCGGATTGGGCTTTCGTTGTTTACTTACATTTGTTGTCCACCCATTGGGGGGGATTGCTGAAATAGAGAATGGGGGGGAGGGGGTTGCAGCTCCCACACCATCACCGACGACCAATCCGCGGTGGGGGGATCCTGGCGTCATCCTGACCACATGGTTACCAATGTTCAACCACCACGTGCCTTCATTCCACGTGGAAGGATCTTTCTTACAGGGGCTGCATGCTTAGTGTGTCCCACCCAAGCTTTGCACTTTGCAGTTGAACCTGCCACCATCCCGGATTTGGATGTTGACAACAAACAGGCTCCTGACCCACCCTCTCCAAAAAACGACATCAACTCACTCCCTCTGAAGATATAAGTGTCAGTGGACCTCAGTTGCCTCCCCCCCCCCAAACCCCCCCCCCAAAGCGCCCCCAGACCGCGCCTGCTTGCTCCACCACTGTGGCGATCTCCCCCTCAGAGAGCTGGTGCACCTGGCGGCAGCCTTTTTTCGCCCTGAATCGCCCCAAGTTCCAGGTCGGGGGGCGGAAAAGGAAACCTTGGATCGCCAGTTGCTGCTGTATTTTCCATGCACCTTACCCCAAAATCCAGCGACAGTGACTGAAAAAAGCAGCAACTTGGCTATTGAGGCCCAAAGGAACACATGTTTGTTGAAACATTTTGGTGCGGTTGGACGCGTCCATTTGTGGGGGGTCGGATTCATAGTCAAGAAAGAACGGAGGCAAATAACTACGAATGGTTTACCACCACTATAATTTCACGACAAAATGGTTTGAAAGATTAAACACAACTCCAATGCATATCGGTTCATCAAATGATGTCCTCAAGTTCAATTGAAGAAGACACACCCACGTGGGTCCGTCACCCAAACCTATCGATGGTGGACAATGTCGACGGTAGAGCGGCCCCGCTGGAGAACTTGGAGGTCCGAAGAGGTCGTGTGTCTTGAGGTTCGGCGACTCCGACAAACAGAAACGGCATAGAAGGTGAATAGCTTCAAGTGCGTCAAGTCCGCCCATCAATCTTTTTGCAGACATGGGAAGCGGGGCCGCTGACAAAAGAGCAAGCCCTAGGCTCCTAGACCCAACTACCTCGGGGGGCAAACGGAGTGTGCCCCAGTTCCACTAATCTCTTGCCACCAAAGGGAAATCTGGGTTGCCAAAACATCGAAAACTTTTGTGGATAAACCCCCAATCTTGTGGTGGATCTTAAATTAAATTATGGGAAAACCCCATTCTTTGCAAACCCCATTCTTGGTGAACCCCATGGTTGCCGCTTTGCTAGATCTTGGCTCCCTCAAATTCCAGTAGCTTCGGCGTGACCAACACCCAACGACGCCCAACACATTCCAACGCCAACCCGCGGCGCCTGGGCCGAGGTTGTCTCGTAGCCACTGCGCACGAGCGCGCCGCCTCGGTGCACCACCTGACGGATCGACGTGTGGCAGCGGGTGGGCCGATGGGCGGGTTGGGCCGAGGGGCTGGGAAGGGGTCCCAGTGAATCCATGGACCTGGTTTTGCAGGTAACTAAGGGAACCAGCCGATATAAAAACCAAGAGAACAAATAACTGGTTACCCACCGGAAGGCTGACTGGGATCCATTGGGCATGTCCAAAGGGTGGTTACTGCCACCACCAGAGACACACCAAACTTACCAAAACTCAGTAGCGGGGAGGGGACAAAGCCTCCCACCGCTTCCCTTCAAAATCCCCACCCCCGCCCCCGCCGGGGGGGACGGCTGTGGCTTTCGCCGCCGACGGCTGTGGCCTTGAAGGTGATGGGTGCGTCCTCCGTGGGCTTGGTCTTGCCGAGGCTCTCCACTGCATGGTCCACCTGGAGGCAAGCGTCGGCGGGTGGCCAGCGGCGGGGGGTTTGGGGCTTTGAAACGCGGCTTTCTTCGGAGCTGTGTGGACCCCCCCTGGTTTGGTGTGCGGGATGCTGTGAGCCTCACATGTGAATGGAGATTCGAGGTGAACTAGGCTTGCAGAAGGTTAGCTGATGCGCAAAGAAAAAATCTAGTGGAAGGAGATCCTGTGTAACAATTAGTTTGAAATCGAGCGGTCATTATTCAATGTATAACATGAAAAGGACATTCTGATTGAATCCACTAGATGAAATGCACATGATGGACTGCAAACCTGCGTGTCTCTGCGTAAGTTTGCTACAAGAATAGGTTCGACACTACAGCCTCTCTGTTCAAACCAAGCAAATAGTCAAATACACTACAGCCTGCTCACTCAAATCAAGCAAAACGGCTGGAGCTAGCATATACATCTATATGTATATATTATATGTCAATCTATTAAATCTGTGTTCACCAGTGAGCAACAACGAGAAACACGAAACACACGCACGCCAGAAACAAGGAAGCCCAGGGCAAGGAGCCTCCATCTGGATCGGGTTGCCAAGAGGGGAGTGAAGTCGTGTCCCCTTGCCCAGATAAGCAAACGTATGTATATATGTATGTGCATTTTCTCTTAGCATATGTACAGAAGTATGTTTATATGTATATGTTATCTGGGTATGTATGTCTGTGTATTTCTGTACATGTGCACGCGACGTGCACCACATGCTCCAGAGCTTTTGCGTAACCTGACCAAACAACGTCAAAACAGTCCTGACCGGGGCACACCTGAGGAGCCTTCCAGTTGTCAAAACAATTAGCACACCTCTGCACAGCCCAACGTGCTCGATCTAAACGCCCGCTTTGAAAGCGTTTCTCCACATAAACCACTACTGACAATCCAGGTGGCGTACAGAGCATGCCCATTCCTCATCACCGCAACCTTCTGCACGTGCCAGGCCAACATGCCAAGGCCCGTGAGCAATTTCAGCCACGCTTCAAGCAGCTTGACCACGATGGTCGCCATGATTCAATCAGTGAATCATCAAAACAACTATTGCAAAAAACTATGTCAGCTCTGACTTGGCACAGTCTTGTCTTGCTGGCTTTGTGTTTTTTTTTTCTTTTTTCTTTTTTTTTTCGCTTTCTCGCTTTTTGTTGCCCGAACACAAACCTGGAGAAAACAAACAAGGACCAAAACAGGACTGCGTCACATGCCCTGACTTGGGGGGCATGGTTTTTTGTTTGTACGTTGTCGTTTGCCATGCTTTGTCTTGTGGTTTTGTTTTTGTCTCTGAACACGAACTATCAAAGCACAAAGACGCACACTCTCAGGGTGACTGACATGCTCTGTTTTTTTGGGGGGAGCATGAACCCGTGCGTGTCCACACGTACATACGTACATGCATAGGTAGATACCTGCATGAGAGGAGAACTGGTTTGTTTGGGACATACACCAACGCGTAAAGAATTGCAGGACTCGTAAACCAGGCAAAAGGGCTTGCTTGGACCAGGCCAGGGTTATTGGGTTGTAAGGTCAAAACAACAAGGCTTGTTTGTTGGAATGGTTCACGCAGCAAGAGCCGTGGAGCCATGAATCTAGTTATCATGGAACGCTCTGACGCTGGCGCCCTTTTGGATTAGCCCGCAGATGGGAGACACTGTTGAGGGCAACCCAGCTGTCTCATTCACCGGAGGGAAGCAGCATGAGCCCCGGACAAAAGCACCCGTTTCTTCACCAAACCCTCTAGCTGTGGTGGTTGCGACTTTGTCAATAAGTGTCCCCCAAAATCCAGTTTTCTCAAGAGGATATGGGACAAATCGGATGGGACCCCAGGCTTGGCAAATTAACCTTGGCCACCTATGTCCTCCCCAAGCGAACAATAGACTGCTCACATGGTTTGCCCTCGCCTGAACACCCACCTTTCCCCATTTCCGGTCTTTCATACACATGTACCTGGTGTTTCAAAATGAGGTTGGCCCCGGTAGCAAAAGGTCCTTCGGGCTCCTGCATTGTTTTCCAGGAAATTAACAAACATGGAATTGCAGAGACACCCGAGGACATCGTCTTCAGAGGGAGGGAACAGGCTCGAAAAGTTTGCAGCACAACCCTCAAAGCTAAAAAGGGGGGGTAGGGGACTCTCCCAATGAAATCGTGGCAGATGTCAATTTGAATTCTATGCAAAGGTGGCGGGAATGAGTTGGATTCAGCCTATGGTGTCCTTTCAGGGAATCCCCTTCCGGCTCATTCCCAACACCCGGACTCGGTCATTCCCTATCGCACCAAGCAATATCCCTCAGCTTCTAGGCACCCGTATCCCGTATGCCTTGCTCATCAAGTCCGTGGCGATACCCGTCAACTTGTCCTTCAGGACAGCACCTCACTGAAAACCCAGCCCCGCCCGAGAGAAGAAGGAGCGAGCGGTGTCGTGTCCTGTTGGCTCCTTTTTCCTGCCCAAAAACGAGGGTTCTGCCCCCCCCCACCGCTTTTCCTTCTTGGCAACCCGATCCCTTGGCACCAAAGGGCTTCGTCAAAGGCTGGGGCCTTTCGGTTCCCCCAACCATCCCCCTGGCCCAAGTCTGAATCAAATCCAGCGGCCTTGGGCCAAACAGATCCGGTGACCGCGAAAGCAGCCGTTGTTTTTTTACACGTCCCAAAATGGCCAACGAGCGAGTCTCAAATTGTTCAGCTCCCTGGTGAGTACACAATGAAAAAGGTCCCCCTTTCCCCAAGAAAAAGGAAGCCTTCAAACTCTGGAGTCACTCATGTTTCCTGTGCGAGCATGGCCAGGAATGCAGCAGCTTCCCCAAAATACCGCCATGCTTGCCAAGTGCTTTGCATTTGGCACATGATACACTGTCTTGCACGGTGGCTCAGCTTGGTATGCAGTCATTGAGATTCTTCCGAAGGTCAAGCAAGAGAAAGCATGCTCCGTCCGTATCGGGACCTGTGCTTCTGTATATATGTATCTACATGGGTTGATCAAAAGGTGTTTTTTACATGGGATGACCATTGAGGGAACCGACCAAAAATCCGGATATTTCCCGCTGACCACCGTGACCCATGGTCTTTTGGGGGCCGAACGGGATATTGACCAACCTCCACATGACTGTTTGGCCTCCAATCCGCTCCCTCTGCTCTTTTGGGAGCCCGCGCCCGTCGTGAGATTCTCCATTCCGCGAGCCTGGCTCGATCCGAGCCAAAGTGTGAAGGACCCCTCCTTAGGTGTCCCTTACCGGGCCTTAGGGGTTCTTAGGCGTCCTTAGGGGTCCTTAGGTGATAACTGTGATAACCGCGAAATACTGCAGCTTGTGGTGGAGGAACCTGAGCTTGAACTCCCTCAAACTCAATGCCTGGAACTGCCATTGAGCCATTCCATTTCAGAAAGCTCATTCTTTCTGTTCGCAATACTTCTAATGCACGTTTCAGCAGACGTCCTTCCAAACCACCTGACTTGTATCCACGGAGACTCCGTGGATGGAAAGAGTGTGACCGTTTCGACCGACCACTGCTCCCCTACACATTAACATCGCAATAGAGGGGGCTCCCAGTCGGAGCTTTAGGAGAATATTGGGTTGCCCACTTTGGAACCATGGCAGTAGCGTCCAAAAGTGGCTTTCCTTTAGGTTGCTTCATTCCCTGAAAGTGGCCATGGCTCCAACGGCATTCTGCTCCATTGTCCCTCGGCTCGCTTATTGCCAACCGCATGCATCAACCTGATTGGATTATTGCGGGGGGGTACCCCAAAAAGTCAAGGGTCGTATCTAAAATGCAACACTCCCTATCAGCCAGGGGCGCTTTAATCCGCCAACATTACGAGGCATTGCAAGCTTGGCAAGCTCGCTTCCAACTTGCCTGATCCGTTTAAAGCCTTTGGGTACAGTGAGGCAAACGCGGATCTGCAAAGCCAGCCACTTTTGTTGGGCTTCCATCTTGAGAAAAAAGTGGGATGCTCCTTTCGACTGGTGACCCCTCAGTGGCTTCCTTTCGCGGCCCTTTCCCCGGTCAATGTACGCTGCTACCCTCAAAGAACCCTGGAGCATGAATGAGTTCCCCACTATTCCTCCCAAATCGACCCAAGACAGGGACCTTTGGTGGACATCAAAATTCGATGGGTCCCGAGTTGTGTCCACTTTTGGATGAGCGGTTGCTCTCGGGCGGCTCAGTCCCAAGCATCCGCAGCCTGCCTCGGGCCGAAGGGCCCCCGCGCGGAGAAAACGCCACGGCGCTTGCTTAAGTGAAGCTGCGGCCGAGAAATCCCGACACTCGGTGCACAAAAATCTGGAAAACTGAGAGGGGGTGGGCCTTACAAGCGCCGCACGGAGTCGGTATGTCGGTGCAGCTCGGGATGCTTTGATCTGCGACATGGGGCATTCTTTCACCCAGGTCTCTCTGCCTTTATCCCGGATGTCCGCTGAATCGTTTCCACTTGAACACGGAGGGAGTCACAAACAAACAACCCCCCACCCCCCCCACCCCCCCCACCCGATTCCAGGGGTATGACACGACTCCTCAGCCGAGGTGAGTGGAAGGAACTGAGGGGCACTTTTCGAGCTTGGTCTAAGCGAGCCCCTTTTGTGACAAACCATACTTTTGAGAGCTGAGAAAATCGACAGTTGCCCTTCAACTCCAAAGCCCAACTCGTTGAAACATCTCACCGACTCAAAAAAAAAACGTCAGTTCCGGCCTCGCCAGACTGGGCGCGTGGGCGGGACTTCCACGGGCGTTTACGCGAACGCGCGCCATGGCTTCTTCTTTTTTTCCGGTCGGCCACTGTGGGCTTCTGGGCTTCACAAGGGAAGAGCCATGCCTGGCGCTTTAGGCCGAATGTCGGTCTTATGTCTGTGGGTCGATCGAATGTCTGGGTCGAACATGCGGGTGAAACGAGAAGACAGATTAGGGCAGAACTGGGTTTCAAGGTGTTCAAGGGAAACCAGGTGAGTGCTTTGAAACGAAATATTGACATATGAAGACATGAAGGGAAGCCAAAAGGAAAACCTGCCCATTTGCTGGGGTAGCCATTTTGGACACATACTCGACATACCCAACTTGGCGTGAGTGGGCTAGTGGCCAAATGCCAGGCATGACACGAGCTACGTTCAGCAAGAGCGTGAATTTGAGGGCCAAAAGGGCTCATGAAACGTTTCCCCTCCAGCACTTTCACTGAGGTCTAGACGCCGGCTACTCGGATAGTCGGATAGCCGCAGATTGACTCCAAGCCCCAGTCTCTGCAAGATTGGGTAGATGCAAACACTGGCGACATAGTCTTGGAAGGAACATATCCATGCTGTTGGGCTTGCGTTTCGGGTGGCCATCACAGACACACCAGCCTTCGGCTGTCTTATTGGATAAGGGCTCAAAAAGCGACACAGGAAGATGCTGTTCAAGGACCTCTGATGGATTCAGGGGTGCGCGTAAAACTCGATTGGTTGTTGCTTGGAGAGGTTGTGTTGTTAGAATGGAGGCAACAGGCTGAAGAACATATCTTGAAGAGCGTTGCTTGTCAGTCAGCTACCTCACAGTGGCCAATTCGTCTGATTCGACCAAGCAAAAGGGATCCGAATGCCAAGAAACCTGCAGGTCAGGTCCGTACCCAAAGTTGAGACCGGTCGCCCTGAGGTCAAACGAGTCAAGAGACTTTGGACTCAGGGCTGGTAGCCAAAGGACCAGCAAGTGCTGTACCAAGCCGCGACAAAACATCGGGACGTCAAGTGGGCGGTATCTGGGATGGGGTTTGCAGGGCTCGGTCGATCGCATGGATAGCTCCCGGCCCAGATCGCATCCCCGAATCCCACATGCTCCATAGAGCGGTCGGGTTGGGAAAGCTGTGCTGACTCGGCGAAAAAGCCATTGCGCCCATTTCGGGCATGGCCCTCTTGCCCAACCCCGTCTCGGCGCAAGCTTGCGCGAGGGTGGAAACCAGCTCGGCACGAGGCCAGACTAGAGCATGCACGGCGCGAACGCGAAAAGCCAACACAAGTCGAGCTTCTTTCTCGTATCCAGTTGGAGAATGCGTCGAAATGAGGGAACCTCTGGGTGTGTAGCAAACCAAATGGCTGCCATTACTGTTGGGAGGATCCCCATTTTCGGCACATTGGTTTCTGGCCTTTTTCCAGGCCAAGCGTTCCCTTCGAGCGTCCGGAAAAATTCAGATACTGGACTGTTGCACCGTATACCTCCTTGAGGTATACTGAGCCGTCAGTCGCTGTGCGAGGGGTCTTCTTGTGCTTCCCCAGAGCAGAAAACTACTCGCGCCATTTAAAAAAAAGACTCGGCGTGACGCCGCTGCACGCCACCTGAGTTGAACTGCCAAGAAATTGCGAGTAGTTACTTAGTTGCACCGTGCAAGCGCAGAGAAAAGCATTCTGCCTTTCTGCTGCTTCCCGAATATCATGCAAGCAGGGTTTATCGCTCGCCGCTTGCGCAGGCCCTGCCTTTGACAAAGCCAAAATTTGAGTCGCAATTCCTAGCTACTGCATGCGAAACTTGCTCGGGTGTTGGTCAGGTGAAATGTCCGACGCCAAACAAACCTGACGCCACTTAGCCACTTGCCTGTCCTGCCGTGTCTGAATTGAGTCCTGCCTTTTCGCCCCCAAAACGAGGGTGACTGGCACGGACAAGCAATTCGCGGGTCACAGTCCAGCACACGTCGCTTGGAGCAAACCCTTTTTCGCCGGGTTCTCCTACACCCCCCCTGTTGACCCCATATGAATCAACCCCAGTTATTAGTTTGCCAATAGGGGCCCACATTTCACCCAGGGACACCCCCCCTATTAATAAACTCCCCCAGTTTATTCATATGGGGCCAGCATTACAAACGTCGGGCGAGTCAAGCGACTCATGCGCCCTCAGAGAATCACCGGGGAAAAGCGAAAAGCCGTGAGCAGTTGATCGAGTCTCTCCTTCGATGCTTCAAGGGCCGATCCAATGGCCCGAAAACCACCCCGAGCTTGGAAGGCAAATCAACAGAAGGGTACTTTTGATGCTTGCAGGGCTCAAACGCACAGCTGGGCTTTTTCGAGCACAACAAAGACCCATCCAGCACCCTCGAAGAAACCAACCCGAAATTGAGCCTACACAAATCTACGAAAGGATGGTTATGCTGATCATCCTAGGGGTGCTAGAGATGCTAGGGATGCTTGGGATGCTGCCTGACTCAGCGACCAACCCAACCAAGCGGAACCACTCCCCAGGAAGAAGGCTGTCTGTCTGTCTTGACCGGCTGCTTGGGTTGGCTGCTTGGCACTGTGTAGCACTGCTTGGCTGCAGTTGGGGCAGACTTGCTTGGGCAGTTTGAAAAGCCTGGCCAACTGAGAGCTTTGAATACAAACCCTGAAGACTTGGCTGCTAGGCACTGCTTGGCACTCAAGCCTTACAGTTGGAGCTTTTAACACAAACCCTGAAACCTTGGCTGCTGGGCACTTGGCAGGCACGGTTTAGCACTGCTTGGCTGGCTTGCTAGAATTGGTTTTGGGCAAAGCGACTTGTGTTCCGCCAGCGCCCGAAGGCATGCAACGGGTTCTGCCCGGCGGTTTGCTTCAAACCGGCCTTCGCCTCGAGCGCGGCGCCGGGTGCCTTTTTGGGCGTTCCTTTATCAGTGGTGCCCTTGTAATGGGGGAACCACCATATTGGTGGTAAAGGGAAACCACAAAGGAACGCTTATGGGAAATCAAGATATGTTTTGAGAGTGCCCTATTTTGGAGACAGCCCCTTTGGCTCCCCCTGAAGCTGCAAAAAACCAGGCCCATTTCGATTCAATCACCGGCCGTTGTTCACGAAAGCGATCTGCAGGTGCTGCTACAAGCGTTTGCTTCGACCGGACCAAGGGCTCAGAGCGTGACCAAGAACCGAGCTCGCTTGAAGACCCAAGAGTCATGAATGATACAGGGATCCTTACATTATACACCTGAACATTGCCTTGTAAATGGTGGGTTCCCTTTATTTTGGTGGAAAAGGCCATGTTTTAAATGGGCAAAATGTATCTTATAAGGAGCCCTGTGATACCAGAATGCTAGTCAGGGTGTTGCTCCTTCCATGGTGCCAAAGGAGTCGAGTCGACATAGTCGACATCAAAACCCAGGGTAGTACGTTTGCCCGATGGTTGATCAATTCCACGTATGGAACAAGGAATTCACCAACAAAAGTCGCATCCATTTGCTCCATGAAGCAACAACTGCCTTCCACGAATCACCGCCACTCTTTAACAAGTCGTCTGTCCTCTTCCCGTGAGTTTTACTGCTTCAGGTTCAGTTAGGAAGGCTTTTGTCCTGCCTTTCGTGAGACATGGCCATTACGTGTCTGGGTGTTTCACCCGTTGGTGGACATTCCCAATATCCATGCGGGAGTTGTCACCCAAAATCCATGCTTGAGGTGGTTCCCCCTTAAAATTCATGGCTGAAGAAAGAGTAGTGCGCCCCTCCACTCCCCTCAATGGACAAATTTGCACTCCGGACAAAATGACCTCTTTCCCAATAGGACATGGGAGCATTGGGTGAGCCCCCTGTTGCCTCGTCCTCCCCAAACCATCAAGAAGCTACCCGTCCATTTGTCAGCTCATTCGGGTGTTGTTTCTTCAGGCTCCGCTGTTGTTTCTTGCTTGGTTTCAAGGCTTGGACACCGCATTTCAAAACCGAACTCCAGATTTGGGGGTTGAAATCCCCATTTTGGATCACGAGGGGACCCCCCCCGCGCCATACCTAGCGCCTTAGCAGGGATCCTTACATTATACACCTGAACATTGCCTTGCAAATGGAGGTGTCCCATTGTTTTGGTGGAAAAAGCCTTTTTTCCAATGGGCCAAATGTATCTTTTATGGAGCCCTGACCTTAGGGGCTGGGAGCACTGGCCTCGGGTGCCGCGCTCGCCGGGCCCGGCTAGTTCAGGCACCTCGCTGCCAGGTGGATCCGTCTCTTTGGTCAGATGGGTCCAACAAAAACCGTCCCTGGCGATCCAAAGAGATGGGGGGTTTGACAGTTCGGAGATCAACTGCAAGATGGTTTGACCATATGGGTTTACCAATGCATGCATGGCAAAAAGAGACGGATCCAACCAAGATGGCTTGGGTTTACAAAGGATGCACCAAGGAGAAGCAGCATGCCGGGGTTGCCACCTGGAGCTGCCCCGAAGCTGGACCAGTCATAGGCCGTTTATGATGAGAATTGGTTGGTGACGTTTTAAGACTGAATCTACTTTTTGATAGGGGTAAACAACTGATCTTGCCCACTTGTTAGAACTAAATCATGTCTTTTCTATAGGGGCAAACTACTGCTCATGCTGCCCCTACCCTCCATGCGCAGGACATCCAATGGTGTTCCAAACGAGCTTTGGAATTTCTCAAAGGCTGCCAAGAAAAGTCACCACTCTTGTTGCTTGCCACTAAGAAGGTCCTCCCAAAAAGTGACTCAGGAAGCGAGTGTCCGCCGAAGATGGCGTTCAGGGGTTGAGCAAAAACACCCACACAAGCAGCCTCACTTCCATGACGGTTGGAAGGTAAGGGACGGTCTTGGTGGTTGCCTTTTGACCCTCCGGGATCAGTTCAGACCTCCCTCCGCAAATGCTTCCAACAACGTCGTCACAGAGGCACCAAAGTGGTAGGTTTGCTCCAACGTCGTCCAAAAGGACACCTACCCTGGCAAACAGCAAAAAAAAAATAGGTGTCCTTTCGCCGGAAACCAAGACGCGCGCCGCAGGTCGCAGGCCCTTCAGATGGGAGTCATGCTGCGTCCCGAGTCCTGAGAAGATCTTCAAATCTTAGACCCACCAATTTGCTAGGCTGGAATTAGGACCCCGGCCAACAAAGATATATGTTTGGCGTGGTTAGTGGAAAACACAGGGACTTAAAAAAAGAAAATAAAAAAAGGGGGGGGGCTAATTCCGGGGAAGTTTGAAAGGTGGGAGGGGGGGGGGGACTTCTTAGGGCCCACTGGATAGAAGTCTTCCGAGCTTTGACCCAATTGGGGAACCTCGAAGGTGATTTCCTTTTGGCTTCCCTGGAAACCAACCCCAGTTAAGAAAAGCCCAAAGCAAAAACAAGTTGCCGTTAGGTCCCCCAAAAAGCCCATCCAAACCCCCACGGCCGAGAACCCCCGAAGACCCGACCCGGGCCCCGGGCGGATCGGCGAGGGCCTCCACGTTGAAGTGCAGGTCCAAGTTCTTAGAGTGGGGTGAAAGTGATGGACCTAGCCTCATCCATTTACTCCAGTTCCATTTGATCATAGGCTCACTGGTTTCGGTTGCCTGTCTTGGATCTCCTTCCCTCCCTCAACTCCATGTTTTCCTGTCACATATATTGGAGGTCCAGTGATTCCGTTTGATCATAGGCCCACTGGTTTCGTCGTTCCTGTATAAGGCAACCAGGGGCTAGCTGGTTGCACCCCCCAAACGAAACTTGGAGCGCCGCACGCTAGATGGTGCTTTGGGGTGCTTCGCCCAAAAGATCCAGAAAGCGATGTGGGTCTGAATCTAAATTAGCGACCCTTTTATATTAAGTCTCACAACTTTCATCTGCAGTAGTTTTCTCCATTTGTCAGAATTTAAGAATATTCATGTGATCCTTTTCAGCTGCATCTTCATTATACTATGAGTTGTAAATTGTACTTTTATTACAATTGCATTGCCTTTGGTGGACATCATTTAGGTGGGGATCCATGTGCACCAACCACCGTGAAGGGGGTTCCCTATTAAATTGCAGAACCATTTGGGTGTCATGTCTTGGACCGTTGGTTTTCAGGGGCACCACAAAAGGAAACCCAGCTTTTTCCGGGGTAGCCCTATCTTGAGACACTTTAGTTCTTTTGGACGCCGTCCCGAACATTTTTGCGCTGAGGCCAGGTGCGTCGTCATGCAGCACTATCTCCTTGAGGCTGTCTTGCAGCATGTGCAGCTCCCTCACCCTTAGCAGGTGGTGTACTGTCTGATGGTGCTTTCTGCTCCCCTGCTACAAGTTTAACTTCTGGTGGTTTAATTGCACGCTTGATCGATCCTCTTGCCTCGACGGCCCGCCATGTGCAGCCGGAGACATCTGACAAAGGTGAAACGAGGCATGCAAAGGGAACAACACACCACGGGTCCTCTGGTTCTTAGTCCAAAGCTGGTACCTGCGAAATCTCAGTCTTGCCTGCTCTTCACTCTCCGGTGCATCAGGCACCGTGGTGAAGCAAACCAAGGAGGGATCATGAAAGTTTTCAAAGCCAAGATGGGGGTTCTGTCGCAAACGCTCAAGGAAGTCACAAATTTTGCCAATGGTTTCACTTTGTTTTGGAATCACTGGGCGTTGCAAGAAACCTCGGGGCGGGCGCCGTCGGTCACCAAGTAACTGCATGCTCCTCACAAATCCCCTGGACGGGATTGCTGGAGCATCTCGTCCTACAAGGCTGGTCAACTGACGGAGGCTGCTGTCGAAGGCTTTGATTGCCCGGGCTTCAGTCTCGAGAGCGCTAAGCAATTGAGGTTCATGCCTCGGGCTGACATATCTAATGAAACTTCCTTTTTGGAGGCACATCGGGATGTATTCACCGGTGGTTAACTGAAAGTTTACCAAGAGTTCAAAGTGAGAGATGCCGGGGTCATCATCAACTGGCGTGCTTGGCCAAACAAGGCTTGTCCACCACTGCCACAAAAGGCGACCATATTGGTCACCCCACACGAAAGCTCGGATCAAACTCGGATGCAGCGGCTGATAGGCCGGATGGGCCGCCTTACTTTCCCAGTTAGAGAGACGCTCAATTTTTTCGTCGAGTCGGCTGACTGACGAGGTAGTTGAGGCGCCCTTCTGAATTGTCTGGATGCAAGTATAAGCTTTCCTATGCGCCTGAATCAAGTACAACCAGAATGAACCGAGCAGTTTTGTTGTGGCAATGCGCCATTTGGCGATTTGGTCAGCTTCTGTGACGAGTCCCTGGTGCTCCTGGCACTTCTGGTGGTTTAATGGAAAACCCACTAGTTGGCAAAAAGTTACAGTCCTAACATCCAGGCAAAATGCGACAAAGCTGTGTCATGGTGCTTTCTTGCAGTAATTCAAAGGGAAACCAAGAGGAACACGCACCATTTGGAGTCAACCTGCACTGCGGTTGCAGAGGTCAAATCTTTACACGGAAATCTTGGGGCTATTTTGTGGCGGGTGCCGTGGGTGCCTCTCAGCTTTTCAGCTGGGTCTGAAGGAAGCCAAAGGGAAAAACCCGACGATTTTGGGGGTCGCCCGGGATGAGACATACACGCATATACGGGAGACTGGCTCAGTTAGCATCCAGCCCGAAGTTCATCTCGAAAGCCTTCAGCCCCGGATGTCTCTACCAGGTCTTGACATGTGGGAAGAGTCCAAATGCGTGGCAGCATATTCCCCCGGTGTGTCTGTGTCTGTGTGGGGGAACCTTCCAACATGGATGGTTCCCTTCAGCTAAATGAAAGAACCTGGGGAGCACCCAAAACGGGCTGGTTTCCTTCAGGTGTCCTTTTCGTAAACCGACCCCGTCTCCAATTGGTAGTTTCCTTTAGGTCTTGAAACCATCAAAAGGGGGAACCGTTTATCTCTCGCTCGCTTTCCTTTTAGCTTTGTCATGGTTTCCCTTTGCACCATCCCCAAAAACCAAGGGGCAACCGGTCGCGCCCCAAAAACTCCGGAACGGACCGCTTTTTGTGGCCCGGACAGCTGCTCAACGCTCGGGCGCAGCACAAACTTCACGCTCTTCGACCTGGCGGCTGGCGAGGTTCGGCTGGGATCCCTGGGGTCCTCCTTGCAGGGGAAGGTGAATTCAACCCTCCGAAACGGAATCGGTCAGGGAACCTGGATTAGTAGTTTGGGTTGGTTTAACCCCAAAAAGGTTGGTCAGGGAACCCTCCGAAAAGGTGGTTTGGGGTTGGTTTGGGTTGGATTTGAAGCCCTGGTTCTTGCAGAAGGCAAATTGGAAGCCACCCCGGAACACCTCCAAACCACAAATTAGAGGAACGCCGAGTTGGGGAATTGGGTCGACCCTTTTGGATTGGGTTGGAAAGGCCAACCAAAAAGCAAGGCGACCCAAACTTGAAGACAACCCCCCCGCTTCGTTGGCGTCCTATAGAAAAGAATCCCACCGAAACCAGCGGAACCTATCCATCTTCAACCAAGCGACCCAAAAATGCTAAGAATGTTGCACTTCATTCCCCATTCTTTTGAGAAGGCATGTGATTGTCTGAGAGCAGCGTTCAACTGTTCCCCTGTGTCTAGTGTCCACCAGTTTTTGTCGTTTCTGGAAAGACGGATCGCGGCAAAATACCCGGAACAAGGTCATTGCTCCTTCGAATCTGTGGAATGGCCATTTACGTGTCCTGTTGATTTGCTCACAACAGCCAGCCAAACAAGGCCCCCATGACCGACCTGGAACCCCAACAGCAGCTTAAGGAATTTGGGGGGCGTGGCAGGAACAATATAGGATTAGTTTAAATAGTTGGAACACCCTCAGCACATCTTAAACCCCATTGATACCCCATGGACACCAGCCATCTCGGAGGCTCGCAATCTAAGACACATCCACGTGAGCGGCGTTCAAATGGGGAGGCAACGGGCAGGGCGGTGGCTCCTTGACATGGACACGGAGCGCCTCTAAAGTCGCAGGCCCCAAAAAAAACGCGTGGTTTTCCGTGTCCTTTCCCTTGACTTGAATGTGTTTTTTGTTTTTCTTTTTTTCAAAAAATGAGGGAAAAAACGAGCCAAAGACAGGTGCCCTCAAAGCGTAAGGCCGCCCCGCCGTCCCGCCTGCATCGCTTGCCGCGGAAGAAGGGCGCCATCCGCACCACGCGAGCTAGAGCCTGGCACGAGCGCGCGACCCATTTGGATGCCCCTTGTCTTTGTGTTTTTAAAGGGGAACCACCAGCGAGGTATCCACTACAAAGTCAAGGACAGAATTAGAATTGTCCGATGTGAAACTCTCGATTCTCTCACTGCATGAAAACAACGAGCAGTTGATATCGCAATAAGAATAGTCTTGTCGTCGATGAGGTCAATGGAAAAGCCTCATTGGTCGGGGATGTCGTGGCGCCGCTTTCGGGTGTCTGCAGCTGCTGTCTGATGCGGTTCCAGAGTAGTCTACCCAGGATTGATGGCATTAATATGCCAAGTGTTCTTCTTGTTGTAAATTTCCTTAGTCTTCTGGATGTTTCTCTGCTTCGCTTCGGAGTGACTGCGGATGTACACGAACAGTGGGAGGCGCCATTCGGCTTCGCTTTTTGCGTTTGTGAACATCTCCGGTCGTACTCCTGTTGTTGGAGTGCTTGCTGGTCTTCTGTCTTTCCCCGGCCAAACACGAACGTGACCATACAATCTGGAAAAAATCAATCATAGTCGGAACCAGTCTTCGTGTGCAACACATGGACTGCATGTTGGCCGAAGTATCCATGGTGCAATCAATGGGTGGTCGTGCAGTGGTGTCATTCCGCGTCTGTTGGAAAAGCTTGATGGCATGGTTGAGAAGACCATTGTCTGGATGATAGACCGGTTAATATTTGCTGAAGCTGTTCAGGGATTTGTTTCAATCTCCGGTCATCGCGTCACACTGCAACTCTGTGGTAAGCGGCAGGATGTGTTCTTGAAAGTCCTTTACCACGGATCCATAGCTCAGACTTGGATGGATGTGGAACACGCCAATCGTTGCAAATGGAAGTCCTGCTCGAGTTACGTGACGATGTACATAATCCTGACCGGGATAGTTCATAGTCTTGGGCAACTCGCCCTGGACATCATTCTTCTCGATATGGATGGTGATGATCTCCTTGTTCATCGCGTCGGCTTTGATGGTGTGCTCTTTTTTGCACGGTGTGTGCTGTGCAGCTCCATCCCATTGTCAGTGGAATAGTCGTGTCCATTGGGACGAAGTGCTCGACTTGCGGATGGTGATGGGAACTGTCAATCACCTGTTCAGGAACGATTTGGTTCCGTTTGTGCCTTTCCTCATATGTGCCATCGTATCCCTGGTGAAGACTCTTGTAGATAATAAGTACCTTGTAGAGCGCGAAAAAATATGACTTTTGAAAGTCGAAAGGGCCCTTGAGCCAATACAACGGAGTGAGATTGTGTGGGGTTCTATGCCTGCAAGCAAACGCAAGGGGTCCCCTTAAAAAAAGAAGACAGCACCATTTGTTTGGTCTCCTTCCCTCGTTGTTGGTTTGGAGCCGGAGCCGAACCGGTGGTTTTTTTCTGCCGGGAGCAGCTTAACCCATGTATAACCAAAGCACCAACTAAGGGTAGCCTGATTTTGAGGGTGCCCATGGCCTTTCAAAAACAAAGGAACGGAGCCACAACCCGTAGGAAGGCATTTGGGTGGTTGAATGGGGTGTTCAAGATTGGTAGCCTCCAAAGTGGCAGAGGTTTTTTGATCGGTTATGGTCAAAATCAACCAAATTCGGCTCAACCAAAACAAGACACCTGTGAAGCACCAACGGAAACATGAAAGGATGCAGGTAGTTTCCCTTTCAACTTCCACGAAAAGATGATGGGGCGTCGTGTACTCGGAAATTTCGACGCGGGCCACCTCCCAAAAATGAATCTAATTTCGGGAGTTCCGTGTCACTCTGGACAGCAAGGTCAAGATGCAAGCTCTTGACATAGGGTCGCCGGGGGGACGAGGCATGGCGACAAAGCTGAGGGATATGGGTGTGTCCTTTTTGTTAAAGGGCAACGGAAAAAATACACAAACATTTTGAGAGTCCCCTAGACAAACACACACACACGACGCAACTTAAGGCTTGGTGCAAATTCATGGGTTTAGGGTAATTCAGGGTGCTTTGTGGTTCGGGCGCGCAGGGTATCGTGTTTGAGGCTACGGCAACTAGGGTCTAGATGCTGGGTGTGGATGGATATTGAATCGGCATACAGTGCATCACTGCAGGAACATTCAGAGCACAGCCACATCATACCAGCTGCTCATGTGACGGCTGAGAAGAAATCACATGCCCTCCCTACCTTGCTGGAGTGATTTGGGTTTGTCTCAAATTAGACGAACCCCCCAGCATGCCCCGGGCTTCCTGTTGGTTTCCCTTCGAAACAAACCCCAACAGGGCGGCCTCAAAAGAAAACACACACACACACAGATTCGAACTCCTGGACGTACTCAGCAAGATCTGTGCCCCACATCAGATCGCATGACCAGCTTCGAGAACTCAAAGCGCCTGTGGACGCTTTTTCGAGACGTGACTGTTTCTCATGGGGGCTTCCCAACTACACGTGTTCTTGGGCTGTCCAAAAAAATGGGCGCAGGAAAAAATGCCCGCGCCTAAAACCACACGCCCCTTGGTGGGCGTGTGTTCTTTTCGGGCCGCCCTTCTCCGGTTTGTACATTGAAGGCGCGACCAGTTTTCGAGGTCCGCCCAGTTCGACACATCAAGCCTTCCCTTCGCAGCCCACCCAAAAACCCCAACCCCCCCCCAAAAAAAAATATATAATATCAACATCATAATAATAGTATTATAAAAAAACAGAAGCAAGTAGAGGCTCGCTAGCAGGGCCTCTCGCTCGTGTGGCGCATCACCGATACTAATGATGTTCTTCCACGACCTCACGGCACAGTCGCCTCGTGGATTTGCCGTTTGTGTCATAAAAGACCCCCCAATCCGCGGTGTTCCTGGTGGTTTCCCTTTGGGCACATACCCTCAAGAAACACATGCGCGCACACACACACACACACACGCACACACGTGTTGTGTTTGTGTCTTTGTTGTTGTGATCGTGGTTGTGCTGCGCATGCGTACGCGCATGTGCTCCACCAAACAGGGACACCACCTGATGATCGCAAAGGCACAGGGAGCTTGCTCAAATTACAGGCTATGTTTCAGGGTAGTTTCTTGGGCCAACGGGGTGCAAGAAAAAATAAAATTGTCTGACTCTGGTGGACCCTAAAATGCAAAACAGCTTTGCTTTGGAAGAGACCCAAACTTGTGGTTTGGCAACTGTTACACCGTAAGAGTAGAGGCCACAATTTGCTGTACTGCAAAGGGGAGACTCAAACAACAACAACAAATGGGTATGAAAATCAATTGGGCACGCTTTGGTGGACATCATTTAGGGGATTGATGTCCAGGTTTGAGGTGGTTCCAACAACATCAACATCAACATCAACATCAACATCATCATCATCATCATCATCATCATCATCATCATCATCAACAACAACAACAACAACAACAACCAAAAAAAACAACAACAACAACAACAACAACCAAAAAAAAAAACAACAACAACAACAACAACAACAACAACAACAACAACAACAACAACAACAACAACAACAACAACAACAACAACACCAACAACCAACATCCAACAACCAACAACCAACAACCAACAACCAACAACCAACAACCAACAACCAACCAACCAACCAACCAAACCAAACAAACAACCACCACCACCACCACCAACCACCACCACCACCACCACCACCACAACAACAACAACAACAACAACAACAACAACAACAACAACAACAACAACAACATCATCAACATCAACAACAACAACAACAACAACAACAACAACAACAACAACAACAACAACAACAACAACAACAACAACAACAACAACAACAACAACAACAACAACAACAACAACAACAACAACAACAACAACAACAACAACAACAACAACAACAACAACAACATCAACAACAACAACAACAACAACAACAACAACAACAACAACAACAACAACAACAACAACAACAACAACAACAACAACAACAACAACAACAACAACAACAACAACAACAACAACAACAACAACAACAACAACAACAACAACAACAACAACAACAACAACAACAACAACAACAACAACAACAACAACAACAACAACAACAACAACAACAACAACAACAACAACAACAACAACAACAACAACAACAACAACAACAACAACAACAACAACAACAACAACAGCAGCAGCAGCAGCAGCAGCAGCAACAACAACAACAGCAGCAGCAGCAGCAGCAACAACAACAACAAATGGGTATGAAAATCAATTGGGGGCGCTTTGGTGGACATCATTTACGGGATTGATGTCCAGGTTTGAGGTGGTTCCAACAACAGCCACCCACTCGGACAGACCGAATACTCTTTTGCAACTCCAAAACGGAACAGCGAAAAACCCTTTCGGCATCTGTTCCCAGCCCGACTCCTACCCGCGTGCTGATTGTGACTCAAATTGGGCAACGCTCTGCTCCAAGTCAAGGCCGCCGCTGGTTTGGGTACCGCTGGTAGAAGCGCTCGATGACCTCCTCGAAGGCACGCGCCTGCGCCAGTGAGGCTGGTCGGCAGGCGCAAGCATGGAATATAAATGGCAGTGGGTCAAAATTAACCCACCGTGGGACCACAGGTTTAATCCATGTTTCCATTTGCCAGGGTTCCCGCTTTGGGTACATATTTTTAACCCACTGCCAGAAATACATATGCATAACTGGGCTGCCCTCAGATCCCCTGTTTCAAGTGAATGACTTTTAGTTGGTTGAATGAAAACCACCGCTAAACACTAAAAGGCTACAAAGGTAAGGGGATGGCTGGGAGCCACCAAGATAAGCTTTGTGTATGTGTGGATGCCTGCGTGCCTGTGTGTTCTGCTGCGTATGGAATGAAACGTGATGCAATGTGATGCATTGTAAGTGTAATGTGTGTATGTAATGTATGGTGCAGGTATGTAGGTATGTAGGTATGTAGGTATGTAGATATGTAGGTATGTAGGTATGTAGGTATGTAGGTATGTAGGCATGGATGCATGTATGTATGTATGTATGTAGGTAGGTACTTGTGAATTTGGTTAGCTAGTTGTGCATGTTGTCATTTAGTTGCTGTTGTTCAATTCCTTTCGTGTACTGATCTACTTATTGATTGACTTGTTAACCTATGTATTGACTTATCTGCTTCTGTAGCGACTGGTGCTAAATTCAAGATGGGGGCTTATGTCAAAAATCAATATGGAATGGTGAGCCAACTCAAAAAACGGAATATGGATATGATTCATCTTAAGTGGAGACCCTTGGGTGGACAAAGTTTGTATTGGGAGCATATCCACAGGCCATCTGTGAGAGTGTTCCCCACTAATTGACGTAACCAAAATAAGTACTGTGGAATCGTTAGACCTTGAACGTATGAGATGCCGCAAAAGCACATGGGCCACGTGCAATACAAGCGACATCAACTGGATGGTGGGGGTATCAAAGATTGACACTCACACACACACACACACACACACACACACACACACACACACACACACACACACACACACACACACACACACACACACACACACACACACACACACACACGCTACGTTGTGATGACTGTTATCCCAAACCAATCTTGGTTCTTATCTACAGGTGTTTGATGATCATCCCTATTTCTTCGAGTATTCTGCTGACTTGACCTTGGCTATGACTGCCAAGACAAGGCACCAAGATGTGGACACCGAGGTTATTGGTACACACAACCAGGGCTTGAGAAATCGGTACAGTACTGCTCCTGAGCAACTTCCCTTTCCAACTCCTGAAAGTGGGGTTCATTCGAGCTTCCGCAGTGAGACATGTTGACTGGGGCATTGTAATACACCGAGCAATTTCCAACCCAGGTCAGAACGTGGGGGGGAATTTGTGCAAAACGCCTCCAGGTGAAAGGGCTCGCCCAAGAGAAACTGCTGGATTTCTGGTGCCTGCAACGTCGTTGCCCTTGAGCCCAGTGGCAATACGGCCCAAGAGATGGAATTGGAGAGGCTGCCGGAGGCACCGTCCAAATCTGTGTGCCGTCAAATTTTTGGGCGTGTTGTCGGCTGGCCACGGCCAAAGGGCCTAGGCCAATGAAGGCTCGCGCTGTTTTCATGGGGGCTGGGGGGAGGGAGGGGGGGAAGGGAGGGGAGGGGAAGCCCTAAATGAGTTATTGAGGGCTTTTTAGGGGGTTATTTAGGGCTCCCTCCCCCTCCCCTCCCTCCCCCCCAACCCCCATGATGTTTGAGAAAGACGAAACATAGACCAAGAAAGGGAATGGCCAGTGGCTCACGAACACATCTGATCGACTGGATGGGGTGCAAGAATGTGCACAATCCTCCCACTTGAAAAGGGGACCCGCAAAAAGGGACCCCCAAAGACTCTGGAAGGTTGACTTCCTTTTCCCTTCCGACCAAAAAGGGGTCCCTTCCTTCAAATCCATTCCGGGAAGCTCGAATTCCATCCGCCAAGAGGGGAGGCCCAAAAGGCTCCAACTTCGACTCGCGTACCCAACCCGCGGCCGACGCCTTCCATCCCGCTGGGGAGGAGATCCCCGTCGGCTCGAACTGAGAGCCTCGTGGATTCGAAACGCGTCGTTCTGAAGGTGGCACTCTCGAGGGTTGGTCTGAAGGGCGCCTGCCATCTTTTTGGAGGGTCCACTGTCTATTGGGAGACAATCCCACAATATGTCACTCAGGCTTTTTCGGGGGGCTGAGGTGTTTTTGTGTTCCTTTTTTGAGGCCCAAAACATAAAACTTGCTTCATGACGCCATAAACAAACAGGTACCCCTTAGCTGCTAGCTCATATCTGAAGCTCACAGGAGAAGTCGTCAAGAAGCTGCTAAAGGTTTTATATTGTTCGCTAGGGATGTCCAAAAGCCATGGCTTGACTTTTGACTGCACCAGGACATCGTGATTCGATATGCTCACGCTGGCTCCTGCCTGCATCCGCACGGCTGTCGAATGTCACTACTGGCCCCGACTTTCCACACGAATTGGAACGGTGCGCATTTGAAACGCACAACATTAAAAAAGAAGAAGAGAAAAATGAGCAAGCCAGAGGAATTTCAGATATGCTTTGATGGAAAAAAAGGCACAATGATCCTTGGGAATTCATAAATGAAGTGTCCTTCATTCCTGGGGCTTCATGGATTTCTGTGGGTTCTCCACCGGGAAGCATCGCATTCTGCGGTTTGGTTTGCGCATGGGTTTTTTTCCTTCGGGCCCCCCGGCGAGCCGAGGCCACCTGGCGAACCCAGGCTCGGTTGCGGCTCGGCTCGGCTGCGTAACCAGATGGGCGGCTCGTCTTTCGAGTTGGTACCCCCGTTGCTTGGGTTTAGGGGTCCCAGGAAAACAAAAGGACAACACAGAAACAAGTGTTTGGGGTCCCCGATTTCGCGCCTCGCCCTCGGGCCTAGGCGCCTTTCTGTCCCGCTGGAAAGAGAGCCGCCCATTCGCAAACAGATTCTTTGGAGCGGTCCCTACCAGGAAGCTTGATACTCCGCTCTCTGACGCGGGGGGTTCCCTAAAAAAGACATAATCATGTGCTCCTTCTGTGCTATCCATGCAACGCATCAGGCAGCGGTGACGCGGGCTGTGATTTTATGTGTGGGCCTGTGTTCTTTTTGAGGGTAGCCTGTTGGATTTGGTTTAAAGAGAAACCAAACAAAGGACACCATTTCTTTACCAGGGCTGAGTCATGATGTTCAAACTGGCAAGCCGAGCTGCCAAAGCGCAAGCTGCAAGCCCATCAAAACAAAACAAGCACATCAAGATGCTTCGGGGAATGAACTCGAAATTCTGGACATCAAACCGTCCCAACAAATCAAACGAGTCACCAGAAGGTTTAAGTCTTGGAGCCTCAAACATTCAACTCCCCCCCCCCAATGTCCCTTTGAAAAACTGGCGCTGGAAAGTGAAGCTTGAACTAGGCGAACCCATCGATTTTCGAGCAAACTGCCGAACTCACTTGAAAAGGATACTTACGCACCCAAATCCGCACAAGCTCCGCTGCAAAAAAAAAATGAATATATATATATATATATGTATATATATATAATTACTAAACACGATCATAATAGTGCTATAATAGGAAAACCAACCGCCCGCAACGGCTGCCTCACACTTCGACACGGTCTCTAGGAGGCTCGGCAACCATGCCTCAGATCAAGCGATTGGCCAACCAAGCGTTGGCTCAGCCGTAGGGCTGGCTTGTGCTTTGCAAGGAGTTGGTACCAACCCTTTTTGGTGGTTTTGGAGGAGAACTCAAAAGGACGTTGCGCCATGTTTGGGGGGTCAAACCTTAAAAAAGACACAGCCCACTGTGGTTTGAGCATGTAACAAGGGCGCTGCTCAGCAGCCCGATCGGCTTGGAGGTCCCTAACTGAAATCTGCAACCGACCGAACATGCGAAGACACATGGCTGAAACTGGAAAGGCTCAAATCTCCTGGAGGCCTAGAGGGCTACACCGCTGAAAGGGCTACACCCCTGGAAACCATCTTATATGGCCCCAAGACTTGCAGCTACCTTGGCAAGCCTCTGAAGAGCGAGCCCACACCTGTCTGGAAGCCTTACTTGTGAAAACTCTCTTGAGCATGAGAGTATCTCGGCAACCACCGAGTCAAACGCGAGTTCTCGCCAAATGGGGATTGAAGCCCCCATAGATTTCCGTTAAGGCGCGCCAACTCCCAAAACAAATCAAATGGCAGCGTGGGATATGTCAAACCTATTTATGACTGCTAAGAAGTATTCAGCCTCTGATGTTACCCAAACATGTTTGGTAACACGATTGATCGTCTTGCCGAAAGGGCAGTCGATTGTTTCCCTCGCTTTTTGGAGTTCTTTCGGGTTGGCTCGAAGGCAAACCAAACGGAAGCTACCTAATTTCTGTGGAAAACCCACCATTTTGGTACCCTGCTCAGGTTGGTTTACAAAAAAAAGGACCCCACTCATTTGTTTCCCGCGAAACCCGGCCATGCTCAAAGAGACCTGCAAAGAAAAAACAAAAAACAACAACCCAACTTCCGTGCGAAGCCCCAGGGTCAATTTCCAAGCCATTTGCCCCCTCACGGTTCCCCACGCCGCCTTTTCCCGGTGCTCGGGGCCCCGGGCCCGGCAGCTGAGGTCCACCCAGCCCTCTTCGGCATTGGTCACCACCACCACCTGCCGCGGGGGCCGCGGGGCGGTAGACGAGCGGCGCCTCGCCCCGGAGAAAGACGGGCTGGGTCGCAGGGTGTCCGGACGCGGTTGTTTTGAAGGGTTTCGAAGCGGAGGCCAAAGTGAGGAAGCCGTTGTTGGGAACATATTGTTGAGAAACACTTTCCCATCGTTTCTCATTTTTAGGGGGGGCTTTTGGTCAACCTCGAGTGGCTTGGGCTCTGGTTACACATCCATGCACCAAGCAAAGGCCGTGCATCAGAACTGGATAAACCTGCGAATCCCAGCCAAGGCTAAAACTGCACGTGCCACACATACCCATGTGGTTGGGGCTCGCCTTTTTGTTGATGGTACCCTTTTTGGGGTGATTTGCAAGGGACACAACAGGACACAGAAGGGTACGCCATGGGGGCTGTGTTTCCGCACCACGGCAAGAAACGACAAAAGCTCGAGAAACCCAAAACAGCGGCAAAAAAGCTCGAGAAAACCAAAACAAACACAAAAAAGCGAAAAGCAACCCAAGAACCGCCCCCCCCCCCAAAAAAAAAAAAAGACTCGAGGAAACCATCAAAAAAGTATAAAGGAACAAGTTCAGGATCCCAGTCACCAAACCCGATGGTCTTTTCCCGCGCCCTTGCCGAACCTTGTCGGCCAGCGTCGCGGCCATCTCCTGAGTCGACTCGCCAAAAAGGTAAAGCGTGGCCACAGGTTGGATTTATGTCCACGAAGCAAGCATCTGAGGTTTGGTGTACGGGGAAGGAAGCTGGGAGGTGCAACCAAAAAGGGGCAGTGTTGTAACCCCATATGAAAATCAACCCCAGCTGTTTTAATAGGGGGGTGTTCGTTTCTGGGCTTGGTGGTTGGATTCAGACCACTTCTGGAGGGTAACGCCCCCAATGAATAAGCTGGGGTGCAGTAATATGGGGTTCACATTGCCCAAATTATTCGGGGGTACACCTCCTGGGGAGTGGAATCAAAGAAGCAAAATAAATAAAAAAAAATATGAGTTGCGAATTGTTTGAGGCGACCTTTTGGGGGGGGGGGGGGATGGTATATAAGGAAAGCGCATGGTTACAAGTGCAACTGAGTTGCCAGACTCCGAGCATCCCCGAAAACAGACCTCTCAAAGTTCGGGCGTGCAGAAGAACTCCCCCAAATCGCTGACATCGTGCCGCTTTCGCAGGGCTGCTCACAGGGCTTATTGTCTCAACAAGAGCGAGCATTCACAGGCCAGCTCAAGCCACTGGTCCCTCTTTCGCGCTTACCCCTCGGCTTTTGTCCGGCCAAAGATCAAGGCACAGATCTCGTTTTTCCCCCGCCTTAGCAACTACAATGCGGCTGCGTACCAAAATTAGTCAGCCGTAGACTCTTATGTTTAAACAATACTTGCCGGTGCTCAGCAGGGCATAAGAAATGGAATGAACTCAGGGGTCCCCGGAAAGGAAACCACTAGCAAGGGGTGGTGTTTTTTCGGGGTCATTCCAACTCTCATTCCCCGCATCTCTCGCAGCGATCGCAAGAGGGAACAAATGGGGGATGGTCCAAAGAGATGCCTTTTCCGGGCGATTCATGCTCCCAGAAGGAAGGGCCCAAATAACCCAGAGACCCAGAGACTCTTAAACCATATCTTCGGGAAGCAGTTGTTTCCTGGTTTTTTGGAGGTCCCTTTTCATAAGGTTTTGGTGGTATCCCCAAACAGCCCGGCAGATTTCTGCTTGCTTCCAACCATTCTTTTCAACCATCCTTCTTTTTGAACACCTGCTGTTTTCCCTTGGACTCTGCCGGTGTAACTGGAAAGAAGGATCCCTGGAAAGAGTGGGGAGGTTTGGAGCCTGGAAGGGGGAAGCGACCTCGAAATTTCCAGGAGTTCGACGGGTGAAAGGAACTTATGATATATACCCAGCCAAACCACCATGGACCCAAGGAGATTCATCATGTAAATTGGGCCCCCCAGAAGATTGTTGCTCAACATAGGAGCCTTTTTGGAGAAGGGATCCCTGGAATCCTGAAATGATCCCGACCATTTGAAGGATTTCTGGATTCCTGAAAGGATCACAACCACCTGAAGGATGCCTGGATTCCTGAAAGGATCCCCAAAGCCCGCAGATCGAAGCAACTCCCCGACCTCCGACCTTCCCCCCAACTCGGCCACCCGGCGATCAGCTGCTTCGCCTCCTGTGCCAGCTCCTGTCGGCGTGGGGAGCCGCGGGGTTCCGATGCGCGCCGCTCCGCTGGGCCGCTGGCCAACCTCTTTGGCGTTTGGCAAATTAAAAGGAGCAAATATGAACTTTATTTTTTTGTTACGCTCCTTGATTGGAAAAGAATGGGGGGGGGAACCAAAGGAGCAAAAAACGGCAAATGTGAGTTGTCCTGCTTTGTTGCGTTCCTTTATTTGAAAAAAAAATTGGGGGGTGGGACTTTTTGGGGACAGTCCACAGGAAACATGTGTGCATTTGTTGGAGGTGCCCTTGTTGGGTTGATTTCAAAAGGGACTTTCTTTGCAGAGGGCAGCACCGTCAAGTGTGTCGCGGCTCGAGCAGTCGTAGGCAGGTCTGAGAATCATAGAGCCAGCGGCTGCAATGTGTTTCCATCTTTTAGTGCCCACCTACTCTGAGATGTGTCGCGAAAGTGGGAAGTCTTTTCTTTTTGGGGGACCACACAACCTTCTGGGTTTAGACACGACCGCCTCATCCCCATATGGTTGTGATGTTCTAAAGTTGAATGATCGGTGGACACAAATCCCCACGATGTTCATCTGCCATGTGTCCTTCTTTGAAGGTGCCACATTAGGTGTTTCTCAAAACAGCCGTCACCAAAAACACATGGCTTCACATTTCCAACCAAACCTGGGTTTCCGAAACCCATTTGGCTGTGGCTCAACAACCTGTACCCAAAGGGCCCCCGTAAATGGAACCAAAGGCTAAAGCCTTCTTTTTCCTTGGCTCTTGAATTTGAGCCACACCCATTTTTTGCCCGTAACCCCCACACCCAAAAGAAAAAAAGCCCGTAGCCCCCCCCCCATGTCCCACACGCCATCGGATCGGATCGGATCGGATCCCATCGACGCCTCCAGCCGCGCCGCGAGCTCGCCGCTGGGCCGGGGGCCCAGCACGGACAAGCCGTGCTGCCGCATGCAGGTGGTGGACGGGCAGATCTGGCGGATCCATCGGACCCCCCGCACCAACGAGCAGACGCTGACCCTTCGGTGAGCCTAACAGATGGTTATGTAGGCTTTTTGGGGTTGTAAAGGTTTTAAACGGTTTACAATGGTCTTGGGACTTTGCTTTTGACTTTTGATTGTTGAAGGGAAAACAACTGCTGGGCGCTGCTCATGTAGCCATCAGCCCCACACCACTTCACACTTTTCTTGGGGCTATGATTATACACCTCAACCATCCTTCCCATTGGGAAGAACCTATGGATTTGCCTGGTTCGTGACTAGAACCAAGCTGAAACCAGCGGAAGCCATCCCATTTTATATGAACTAGCCCCTAATCCCATGGGAAACCCAAGGTGTGTAAACTAGATGGGTCAATGGTTGGCCGAGCCTCTTCGACCTGTGGATTCGAACTCCTGGCCCATGACGCCGCCGGGAAATAAGCCGAACAAGGCTGAATTCCAAAATGGGACCATGGTAAATGGGAACATGGACCAAAGCCAGCGGTGTGCCCCTCCTGTTTAATTTTGAGCCACACCCATATTCAAGGCCAGTCTGCGCCGCTTCTTTTTCCCAGCGAATCTGGTGTAGTCTCCCAAGCACTCTCGAGAAGCGCTGTCATCGATGGTGAGATCCAGAAACGCCTCCGAGCCAAGGGGGGAATCCGGCAAGGCCATGATCCAGTGCCCATGTCAGCCATCAAGCCCGCAATCTGACTAGGTCCTCCAGTAGGGAGTTGGAATAAGGGTACCCTTCTTTTCTGTAGTCTATTTTAGAGGGGAACCCTCCACCAGAAAAGGGTAAAAGGGCACTACTGGGGGACCTAGCTGATTGAAAAGAAAACATGCTCATGGATGCTTCAGTTGCAAGCTAGCCCACTTTGGCCCTGACATTGCTGTAACATGTTGAACGACCCTTGATCAGCAATCAGGCAGACATGGCACGGACAAACGCGATGGGAGGGCTCTCCAAAGAAAACCAAACCGCAAGCTCCACCACGGGGGCCCTCATTGAATGAGCATCCTTGAGGTTCCCTGCCTGACGATGGTGCTCAACATGACGAACTCAGCGGAGATGCCCATTGTCTATTTGAGCCCAAGGCCAAACCCCCTTGCCAACTGATTCTACCAACATGGATTTAAAGGTTTGTGTAGGACTTGCCATAAGCCCCATGAAACCAGGTAGGTACCGAACACCTAGAAAGCTGCTGCTCGAGTGAGAAACAAGGTCAAGAAAAGGAAACCGAAACTTGGGATGTCCTCCGCTGCATCCCAGAAACCACTCGCAAGCCCCTCCCCGGCGTTCAGACCAGGCACAACCACAGGTGTCCTTTTTGGGACAATAGATGGCCCTGGTAGTTGATTGAACCCAGGGCACCAATTAACCAAAAAGGACACCTCTGGGCACAACACGCATGCTCCCGCCTGGCGCACCCCTTGCCACGTGAGGCAGTGCACGGGGTGCCGGGAGAAGAGCCGCCCCCTCGGAAGCTTCGAAGCGTGAGCGGGTGATTCTGTGCAAGCATGCGGATAGAGAGTGAGAGAGACAGCCAGAGCAAACATTTAAAAAACAAAAAAGCCACCAAAGACAATGGAAGGAGGCCATCGAAAATCTGGAGCACTGCCAAAAGGCCATGGCCTCCTAGCCCGCGAACCGCACCCAACGGGTCACAATCAGTCAATCAGTGGGCACCAAAAAAACATGTTTACCAAAAAAAACACAAAAAGCATTTTTTATCCCAAAAAAAAACCATCTGCCCGAGAAAAAAAAACAAAAACAAAAAAAAAAAAAAACGGCAGAGCGTCGCGCCAATCTTTCCCTGCCCGGCTTCACTGGTGGACAGCTGGCCCAAAGGCCATGGACGTTTTTGGCTCTACCGACGTTTGGTTCTGCCTTGTGCTCTTCCCCGCAGAAAAGCCCTCACAGTTTAAAAGAAAAAAAAACTGCCATGTCAGACCTGCGATTTTAAAAAAAAAAAAGAAGGGCCCAAAGGCTTCGGGCGGTGTTCTCCCTCCTGTTTTTGGAGGGGGAGAAGGGGGCGTAGGTGTCCCTTTAGGGGCAATCGATGGCCCTGGATGATCAAACCACCAGGTAAGCCAGGGAAACCCATCTATTTTCTACCAACACCAACCAAAAAGGACACCTATGGAGAGGGGGCGTTCTGGTTTTTGGCGCTCAGCTTCTGATTGCTGACCTCAAAGATCTGCCAAGGGACACCAGCCAGAACCAAGCGTCTTCCATCAGCGCCGCCAGAAGCACCAGCGAGCCAGGCACCCAGAGGGGCCAAAAGCGCCGGCCTGCGCCGGGAAGTGGGGGGTTCTTTGGGGAGGAAGGGGCTGGGAACCCCATCCCCACCTTTCATGAGAAAGAGGGGGTGGGAAATGAAACCAGAAATGAATTCCAGGGGCCAGCCCCCTCCCCCAATGCCATTTTTAGGAGCTGAAGCCCCCCGGTTCCGCCCTCAGCGACCATGGAATTTGCCCCTCTTTAAGGATGGCTCAAGATCTGGAGCAGCATTTGGAGGAGCGTTGAAGCAAACGAATCAGACAGCCATGAACAGTTTGAGGCAATGCACAGGTCCGCTTTCGCTGCAGGAAGGGCGCCTGACTAATGAAAAACGTCCGCGGCTGGAAAGCGGGGACCTGAGATGTGAAGATGCGTGCCTAGCACCTGCTCGTGGTAGAACCTGAAGAAGTTCGCGTCCACGTCCTGCGGCACTCTGGGCTCTACGGCTCTGTCAAGGAGGGTCCGGCCCCGTGGGTTGCCAGGGCTTCCCGTTTCTCAGGCTTGGGCCAACTCCTTTTTTCTCACATATGTTCCACTGCTTCCCTCTTGGTTTCCAGGGCTTTGTTTCATCTTTTGCCCCACGCCCGTGCTGCCTTTTCCATTTGTCCCCCCCAAAAGAACGCGTCTCGCAACCCACGGCGCCGCGGGCGGCCCCGAGGCGTCGCTCGCGCCTTGACCGCGAAGCACCGCCCGGCCAGGGCCGGGCCGTTCTGCGCCGCGCGCAAAGCCGCCTGAGCCACGGGGCCGCTGAAGAGCGCCCGACTCGGAGGCTTCGGGCGGCGGGTTTTTCGCGGGAATGGGGTAGGGGGAGGGCACTTTTAAGGACTTGGCAGCTGGAGAAGCCTTTTTGTTTTGGACACGGAATCTCCAAAGTGGAGCATGGTAGGGGGATGGCCCCCTTTTATTTTGGACTCGGAATCTGCCTTTGGATCGTTTTGGAAAGGAAAACTGCAAGTGGAAACTGCAAGCCTTGGGCGAACTTGGTGCTGAAGCTGAATGTGGGTCCGGCGCGGAACTGGCAAAGGGAATCTGTCAAACGTTTGGATGGCTGCTGTACGCATTTGAACTTGAAGCCTCTCCCGCAAGAACAGTCACGTCCGTCCGGCGGTCCGGTCAGTCGGGCTTTCAAAGCAGCAAGAAAAGCACACATTGGCACATGATGTCAGGCCTTTTACGCAGGGAGCAATGTAAAAAATAATGGATCACAACTCTTTGAATTCTGAAAAAGCCCAGAAACCGGTTCAAGAGCGAGCTCTGCAAAACCCTGGCTCACGCCTCTTTGGAACCCCCTTGTTGGATCACGCGACAGGGGCTTCAAGCCATCCAATTCCGCCTCCACCACGGTAGACACCGAGACCATGGACATGCGCGCAGAGGCGGGCCCAAGCTGAATCGGCGGGAAGCGCCGCAGAAAGCCTCGCAAGGATGCAAGCACTCGCTCCTCTTTGTATCTCTTCCAATCTTTCTACCTTGCTTTCCTTCACTCTCTCTCTCTCTCTCTCTCTCTCTTGTTCTTGCTCTTTCTTTCTCTTTCTCTCTCTCTCTTTATCTCTCTCTCTCTCTCTTTCTTTATCTCTCTCTCTCTATATCTCTATATCTCTATCTCTTGCTCTTAAACCTCACCCCTTTGTACCCCAGCCTCCCAGTCCCGCACACATTCCGCGAACCTTGCCCCCCGCCTGCCAGCGCGTCCTCCGCCACCTCCGCCGCCCGCAGCGGGCCGAAGATGTGCGCCGGCCGCAGGACCACCGTGGCCAGGCGCCCTCGCGCTGCAAGGCGCTTCGGGGCCCCAAGGCCCGAAGAAAGGGGCGGGGGGGGGGGGGCGGTGACAGGGGGGGGGGGGGCATGTTTGATGGCTTCAAGCCATCTTCCTTCTGTAAAACCACAAGAGCAGTTTTACACACACCCGGCAAGGAGAATAGAAATAGTTTGAGTATCCCAAAATGGGCGGAACAAGCCAAGTCTGAGGAACCCGACGATTGGTTGTGAACCACCAAGTCAACTTCCAGGTTCCCCTCCAAACGTATCGGAAGCCAGCTCGGTGCTCGGCTCGACGGATTCCCGCCTGCGTGTCTATGCACCTTGAGCTCCCCCGCCGACTTGGTGCGCACGTACGCGATGCACGAGCCCAACTGCAGGTCCTCGCCGCCGAGAAGGTCACAGGCCAAAAGCGCGCAACCCGTGGTTTCCCCGTGGATTGGAGCTCGCTCAGGGCTGTGGGAAATGGAATCCACTTCTGTGATACAACAAAAAGGGCCTCCCAAAGACTAACCCCCAATATAGAAAGGGAGAGATTCCCTTGTATCACAGAAGTAGGGAAAAACCCCTTGATCCCACAACCCTGAGCTCGCTTGTCTGTTTCTCCAGTACCCCGGCCTGCACTGGCCGCGGAGGCTCGTTCACATGCGGCCGCCCTGCCCAGGCCACGTCCAAAGTGCTGAAGTGGATGAAGACCTCGGCACTCCCTTTTGCGGACCTTGGCAGTGGAGACCCCGGCTTAGATTATCTGGCAAGTCATCCACCTGTACCGAGTCATTCCATTTATCTGTAGAGGTGACCAAAGAAGCCATCTTCAACACTGCAGGGAAACATCTGCTTACCTACTGTGCATGTACAGGTAGCTGGTTGCCCCAACATTGCCATGTGAAGAAAGGCGTCCCTGCTGAAATAGATATCGGCTCACTTCCTGAGCGTAATGAACCGCACGCTTGGGCAACTTGCCTTCTGCCGTTCCATGGATCAAAAGACAATGCCCAGCCGATGCAAGGACTTCAGACCTCCGAAAAGAAAAACAAACACAAAAGGGCCCTTGCCCATCTCGCCGCGGAAGTAGCTGACAAATCCGACTTTCAGTCTCTCTGTGTTTTTGCCAGCGAGATCTGATTTCAGCCACCAACAAGAAGGACACCGTGCTTCATTCCCCGTCGACACCTTCCCAATCTGAAGCTGCGGTTGTGGCCTCTCTGTCCCAAGCACTCGCTTCACCCAGACCCAGAGGCGTCCCTTTAAACAAGCCCAACACAAGTGTTTTCTCCCCTCCAACAAACCAGACACCCCTCCAACTCTTCAGAAATTCTGCCTTTCATCCATGGCAAACGCCCCACGCCCCCCACGCCCCCCACCCACCGCATCCCACGCGTGCGTCGCCCGAGCCCCGAGCCGCGGAGACCTCCTCCGCCGCGCGCAGCAGCGAATCAACCGCCAAGGCGTTCACCGCCTCCATGCGGCGAACGCACACCTCGCCGCATGGCAAAAGGGGGGAGTCGTGTTGGAACCCACAAAGCTTTGTTTTTTTCTTTTGTTGGGGGCGACCCACAAAATGTGGGTCGTCTGTTTGGGGGGGTACCTGTTGGATTGGATTTTGAAACGCATCTTTGCACACCAAATAGGGAAGGTACGCTCTCGTCCAAACCAAGAGGGAAGCTGATCCAGGAACCCGAAAATCTAGGGGTACCTTCCATGTCCATTCTTTCCAGGGATCCGAATCTTTCTAGAAAACCTCCGGAAACCCAAGACATCGCTGCCTTCTGTAGGAGGTCCCGAGTTTTGGCACGTCCCCACATGGAAGCAGCACATTCAAGCTACAGATATGGCCAATGGTCGGGCTCGGGCGTGATCGCTGCTCGGACACTGACTTATCACCTTGGTTTTGTGGAACTTAAGCCGACCATTCGAGAAGTGTCCCAACAACTGCTCGGACACCAACATGTTGCGCGCGCTACGCACGGCAATTGCCAAGCCATCAACTCCTGGGATGTGCTTCAGATTGGCTTCCTGATGCTCCTTTCAAGTATTGGGTCGCGTGAGTCTTGCGCCTGTTGAAAGGGACGACCTGGGACACAGGTGTGTTCGTGCATCTTTATCTGAATGCTCATACATTTGACAAAATACGGTCCCACAAAGGACACGTTTTCTCAGTAAGTCCCCTTGTGTTTGTGGGCTTTTTTTCGTGAGTCTCCCAAGTCTGTCCCATAAAGCTCACGTACCAGCGCCCTGATTGCCAGAACGGAACGAAGAAATGCACGATGTGGTTGGCTCCAAGCAAACTTTATTTAATTAAAAAAAAAGGACCAAACCCACGAATTCAGACTTCGGTCACGCTGGCTGTTTCAGTCACAGCGGCCATTTGAGTGAGCTGACCGCCCACGGGCCACCGAGTGGTTCCCTTCCCGCGGCGCGCGGCTCGCGGCTGAGCGCCTCGGGTCTCATGTCGATGACGGCCGCGAGGTTGAAGACCGTCCTCGGCCGCAGCTCTTCGAAGAGGCGCTGCACCTCGGCGACTCGGCGACTCGGCGAGGCGAGGCGCCGCTTTGGCTTCGGCAAGCGCTCGGTGCGTTCCGGGCGGGCGGGCTGAGGATGCAAAGGGCTGAGGGCCGGCCATGGCCAAGCAAAGAAGCGCTTCTTGACCGGCGGGCAGTTTCTAAAGTCATTGCGATGCCAGGGGCCAAGCTGTGCCTCTTGGCCTTGCACCCCGGCTGCTTTTGTTTCACCCGCCAAGCTGCAGCCTCCGGGTCACACACGTCCAGCGCTCTCTCCACTAGCCCTGGCAGCTGAGCGCTCGTTCGGACGGCATGTCGGTTTGTAGACATTCCCACGGGGAGGGAGACCTGACATGTCCCCCTCTGGCGAGATTCAGCCATTTGAATTGAACGGTTTTTTGGCACCGGCAGGGTCAAAAAGCTACAGCTCATGGTTCGTTCTACCACCTCAATGTACATGGTTTTCTTGCCTAACCATGTCCGATCTGATTGATGTTTATCCCCAGCAATTTCAAACTTGGGTTGTCTTTAGATTTTGTTTAAGGTTAAACATGTTTAGCGGGTAAAATGGACTCTCCCGCCACTAAACCACTTAAAAACCAAAGTTGAACCAGACGATTTGCTGGGAACCGCCAAGAAACCCCCCCCTTCCCCCTCCATCCATAGGTGGCCTTTTGGAAAAATAGATGGATTCCCCTGATAAATGGAAGAAACCCCAAACCAGTGGAACCCATCAATTTTTCACCAAACTCACCTAAGAAGGACGCCTCCCATGATTTGCTCCTTGTGATTTTGTCACAAAGGAACATGGGCTTCTTTGCCACGGTGTTGCATTGGCCTGCTACAAGAGTCCAACGGCTTCAGAATTTCAACAACCGCGCGCAAACCCCATCTAAACCAGTGGAACCCATCTATCTTTAACCAAACTCACCTAAGAAGGACGCCTTCCTCCTCTCCATCCCTTCCCCGCACAGACCCCGCGCGGAGCGCCCCGCGCCTGCGGCTTCGGCCTTCGCCCGCAGCCAGGGCAGCCGCGGCGCCCGGGGCAGATCCGCCAGCGTCAGCGCTGTGACGCCCAGCTCCTGGGCTGAGCATCCGGAAAAAACGGCGGGCTGAGAATCCCCCCCCAAAAAAAACGCGCTCAGGCCTCAAAGCGAACATCTGGAACATCTGGAAGCTCAGACAAGCCTCAAGAATGAACATTTGCAAGCCCAACATGAATTTCCTGTTGGTTTGCCGTTGGTGCCAACAAGAAGAAGGTACGCCCAGGCTTCACCACACAAAGCTCGTCTTGGCCCAAAAGGTCATGTCGTGAAAACCTCCAAAGAGGGAAGGATGCCGGAGGTAGACACAGATACCCAGGGCCCCTGGTTGACTCCCCATAACAAATCTGAACCCATTGCGTTCCCCAAAAACCGGAACATGCAAAATCCTCCCCCCCCTTTCCTGGTATCTGTGTCTAAATTGAAACAAAAGCTGGAGTCGTGGGTTTTCACATTTCAGGCGCATCCAGAAACTCTCAAGACGGTTTGGCTGGCCTCTCCCCAGGCAAAACTTCTGGTCGAACCCACACGGAGCGCCTGCTTCCGCCGAAGCAGCTGCAGAACCAAGGCGGAGCCTACCCAGCCTCCTGCGGTGCGGCGCGGGGTTTTTGGGAGAATTTACTAAGGGTTGCTGGAGGGTCTTTAGGGTCGGGGTGCTATATAATCCAAAAAATGAATGAGGCTCCAACCATCAAATGTCACAGGCGGTTTCAAGCGAGAAGCCCACTGAAAGGCCATCCTTGTGGAGAGGGTAAGGTCAACTGCTGGGTATCTCTGAGTTGGACTTTTGGACCCGTTGGATATATAGTGACGAACAAACACTTAGAAACGGTTTTGGTTTCCAAAAAATCTGACAAACACTTAGAAACGCATAAAAACAAAACAGTAAACTCAACACTTAGGAACGGTTCGGCCGACCAACACTTAGAAACTGTTTCTCCTTTATGGTGATTCTGATGCATATTACCAGCCGTCAAACACTTAGAAACGTTTCTAAGTGTTGCCCGAGAGGTACCTGCGGCTTCTAAGCGTTGGTCACGGGCGTTGCCCCGAGAGAGAAAAGAGTCGACCATGCAAGAAAAACAACAGAGCTACACAATTAATCAAACACACATGATGGGCTTAAGAGATCTTCGGGCAGCCAAACACTGATGTTTTGTTACAAAATATAGTTTCATCATTTATTCATCATGTTGGCATCGTTTGGTCTCATCATTTGCTCTTCTGTTGATCAGCATTTCTCGGATTCATGACTTTTCCTCGCTTTCTGCACGTTGTCTATATGTATTTTTTTCATTTATATATATTTTTACGTTTATGTAGTGCGAACAAAAGACGATAACACTTGCGCAATGATAGACAAACGATGAAACAAATGATGAAACAAATGATGATTTGCTAGTTTTTCCTTAATTTGCAAGGGTTTCCCAAGGATTTGCATCTTTGTCCGGAAATCATTCTGGTTTCATCATTCTGTTCATCATTTGTCCATCATGTTTCCATGAGTTCCCACGGATACCTGCAACAAATGTATAGTAGCGTAAAAAACAAACGATGAACTACCCTTGCAAAATGGTGAAACAATGATGAACCAAGATGAACACATTATGAAAATGATGAAGCAGTGCTGAATACATCATGATTTGGTGGCATTTTCCGTAGTTTTCAGAATTTCCCATGAAAATCGTCTTTTGGTCATCATGTGTTCATCACTTGTCCGTTGTTTCTGCAAAACCCCACAAAACAAGCATAAACCTGCGCAGCCCGAAGGGAAAAATGACAAGGATAACGGCATGGTTTCTTGGGGTTGCCCAAGCTTCAAATCCGCTTGAAAACTCAAAAACGCCCCCCCCCACCCCCAGATTCTACCAATTGGACTTGCCTCTGTGTATACATGACCAATACTACATATACTACAGCAGCAAGGCATAATCTATTTACACATGTGTATAAACTATATATATATATACACTTTCATCCTTGAAACATCAAGCTTTTCTTGGGGTTGGTGAACACTTAGAAACCCCCCAGATTCTTCCAATTGGACTTCTCTGTCTAAACATGACCAATACTACATATGATCTATTTACACACATGTAGACCTTCATTGTCATCCGTGTTTTCTTGGGGTTGCCGGAGCTTGGCAATTTGACTTGTCTGTGTGCATACATGACCAACACGACCTTTCTGTCAGCACGTGTGTGAGCAAGGCATGATCTATATACACATATGTATATATATGTATAGAGACCCTAATCCTCGCGGCATCAGTGTTTTCTTGCAGTTGCCGGAGCCTGACATCAGCTGGGCGGCGAACACTTAGAAACGCCTCCCCCACCCCCAGATTTTACCAGTTGGACTTGTCTGTGCACCTTCATCCTCGCGGCAGCGGTGTTTTGTTGCAGTTGCCGGATCTTGAAATCAGCTGGGCGGTGAACAGTTAGAAACGCCCCCCCCCCCAAAAAAAAAAAAAAAGGTTCTGCCAATTGGACTTGTCTGTGCGTATACACGACCAATACTACATATATGTCAGCACGTGCGTGAGCAAGGCATGATCTATTGACACATATGTCGTGAAGCCTCTTGTCAACTTAAAGGCCATCGCCCTCATTTTCGGGACATCGGTGTTTTCTTGCAGTTGCCGGAGCTTGAAATCAGCTGGGCGGCAAACACTTAGAAGCGCCTCCGCCACTCCCAGATTCTACCAATTGGACTTGCCTGTGCGTATACATGACCAATGCAACAGCCACTCCTGCGCAAACAGGACAGCGGTTGTGAGCGTGGCCGTAGACGGCCTTGCACAGACTGTCACATATGCATAGCGTGCAGAGATCTGTGAGATTCATGTGTAGGGTGGCAAGCAAGTAACATACTCCAAGTGCGCCACTGTCGTGCAAACTTGGGCAAGTATTGCAAGAGTCCAGCCGTACGCCGTACGCCAGAGCCACAGCTCTTCCCTGCAAGTTGGGATGAATGCGTCGGCGCGCAAACCGGCTTGACTGCACTGTAAGTTGGAGGCAAGTGAACCAAGTATCTTGATCGTCATGTTGCAGTCGCCAGTCAAGTGATCACCTTACGCGCCGCTGGCCGGCGCTAGCGGAACTTGATTCGCATAGTGCTCCTCCTGCATCAGCATACAGCCCAACCGCGAACTGAAGTCCTGGTACTTATTCTGTTCCTTGAGGCGGACGACGACATCGCTGATGAAGTAGCAGAGGCCAACTAGCTAGCTGATGTGGTGATAGTTCTGCTTCAGGATGCGGAAACAAGCACAAAGGCCACGTGTTTGGCAAGGAAAAAGTCGTCAACATGGCCGATCTCTTCGTGCAAAGACTGACATGCAAGCTATTGTCAGCGCAGTCTTCTCTGATGCTGAGGTTTCAGCATCTGCTTGGCTGCTTTTCGCCGCGCCCCATTCCTTTGCAAACGCGACAGCCTGAACGTGCCTCTCTTGCGCACCTCGCTGCAGCGAAGTTTACCTGGCATGCCCTGGGCTTTTAGACTCCCATCCCAGACGTTGCGCAGCTGCATTGCCAGCCAGCATTGCTCCTGCGCGTGTGCCTGGCGCGGCTTGTTGCAGCCCCTCTCTGGAGCACCATCCTGGCGAGGTCGCCGCAAAAGAAGTGTGATAAGCGCACTCGCCCTCAAACACAAGGGAGACAACAAGTTCTTTCACAACATCGGATCTGGACACATATCCTACGAAACCCAACATCCCGCAACCTATACAATCAACGGCGGATGAGGATCAAACATCCTGCTGTCCTACTTCGGCCCAGGTCGACGGCTCATACGACAGTGCCAGGGAGCAAGGCAAGACTCAAGGCCAACCTGGCCACCTCTGTCGCTCACTTGGGCAGTGGCGCAGCTGGCACCAAACACGACGCCAATGGGTGGGCCAGCGCGCCCGGGGAAAAAAAAACTATTGCGGCACCGCGCGTGCACCAAAAAAAGCGTTTCTGCAAGCAAGGCGGCTGCGTCAATCTCTGGGAATGGAGTAAATTTCCGGTCGGGTTCCAGTCAGACACAAGCATCAAACACCCAAGTCAAACGTCTACCACAACACTCAGGCGCCAATGCACCCATCGTTGGCAATTCTCTCGCAGCGCCTACCTGAAGCCTCACCCACCCACCCACCACCCACCCACCACACCACACCACACCACGCCACACCACACCACACCACACCACACCACACCACACCACACTAACATACAAACAGAAACAGAGGGAGAGAGAGAGAGAGAGAGAGACAGAGTCACACAGACAGAGACATAGAGACAGTGAGACACGGACACCGACACGGACAGCGACACGGACACCGACACACAAAGACCGAGTCTCAGTTCCGACAGGCCGCTCCTCCGCCCAAGACCAGCACCGATCCCAGGCCAGACATGGCGCCGGGATCTCCGAAGGACCGTCCGAAGCATGTGGCGGGTCAAGTGAGAGAGGGAAACCAGAAGGAAACCACCCAATGAAACTAAAACTCAAAGGAAACCACCCAGTTTGGGTGATCCCCCAAAGTATTAAACTAAAACAAAAGGAAACCACCCAGTTTGAAAGATCCCCCGACATTGTTCAGATGCACTCACATGTATGGCACGGGGAGTGTCCAGCGGAAAGTGGAAGCCACTTGGGCCAAGTTCCTTCCTTGCCAGTTCCCAGGGACAAAAATCGCTGCGGAAAGAGAAGGAGCTGTGAACCGGACATCCCAGATTCTGGCTTTCTTATGGTGGATGCTCTAAGCAAAAAACACATCAAAAGGTGTTGGAGCTAAAAGAAAAAAAGAAAAAGCACCAACATCAAAAGATGTCGGAGCTGTCCAACTGGACATCCAAGTTCTGAAAAGGATAACCTTCTAAGATCCGATCAGCATCGCACGGCTTGGAGTCTTACGAGCCAGGCAAAGGGCGGACTCCAAAGGCATCGGACACAAGCGGTTCTCGTTAATTTCTGACATTTGTCAATACCTGGGACCCTCAAAAAAAATATGGCCTCCCTCTTAAACGGTGCCCCTGTTTCTTTGGGTTTTTCAGGGGAAACTGTAGCGGAGGCACAGGGTTCAGTGTTGGGCTCACGGGGGATCAATGTGCAACACAATGTCCACGAAGGCAAGGCGCTCAGCGCACCTGTTTCAGCTGTCGGACGGCCGTCAGGGGCCGATGTAATCACTATGGCTGGAAGCCAGACCTCCCGGTCTGAATAGGACAAAAAGGGGGCCCCCTATGCATGAGCCGATATGGCACACCACAGGATGACTCACCTGACATGTTGTTCAGGAAGCTGCACCAGGGAAAAAAGGACTCAGGTGATCATCCGTATAATGGGGGCCGGCGCTGATTGCGAACTGATTCCGCCCTCCATGAGGTCCAGGTTGTAGTGCATTCTCGTTGCTGTCATCGCCGAGAGAGTCCTGCATGCGACTCAAGGCGGATTTGCCAGCCTTCTTGTTTCGCTTTGCCGACACGAAATTGGGATCGAAGGCTATGCACCATCGCCAGGTCTGCAGAAAACGTTCTAGCCCCGAACGGCTCTCTGAACGCTTCTTGGTCATGGCGTCCGCGAGGTCATAGTCGGAAGCCAGCCATCGAAGTTCACAATGAACTCTCCGAAGATTGTCACGCAACTGAAAAGCCTGCAAGGCTGATCGAAGGTTTGACAACCCAAGCAACGGTGACTCATTGCGCTCAACAGCGTCGTAGCCACCCCGAGAGTCCGTGCACAGGACACCCTTGACCAGGACGACTTGATTCTCGGCCTGGCTGATGAGATCTTCTCGAAGAGGAGCTCGATGCTGACCTGCACCATGTAGCTCACTCCAAAGAAGCCGAACTCGGAAGTTCTGATCCTCAGCTTCCAGGATGCTTTGTACTTCGGCATCATTACTCCCAATGGCCTTGCGACGAAGCTTCCATGTACGCCAGCTGAGCAAACACATAGGGGACACATTCCCGGCAAGACATGATGGTCCAGCAGCAAGAGTCACCAGACCGCCAGTGGAATCACCTTGAGGTCGATTAGAATGTGCCTGATCTCCCATCGAGATGAAGACCACATCTGTCCATTTGGAGACACCCTCCAGCGGGAAGAACCGCAGCTGTGTGGGACATCGTCTCACCTCGCCGACCATGTGTTGAATTTCACGAGCAGTCTCCAGAGTGCCACCGGTGACCACTTCAGTGAGTAGCAGATTGCACCTCGAGCACAGCAAGGGTTGACTCTGAATAGCGAGCCACTGGAGAGCTCCCAAGGCAGTGCGGCATGCATTCACCTCAGAGACAGTGAGGGGCCCATCTTGCCGTAGACGGTCTGCAGGAATCGCTACATCCATCAGGGACTCTACGTAGAAGTCCTGGTTGACTGTTATCATGAACTTGCCGTTCTTAAGATCAACGGTGGTGACATCGGTGCCGGCATGGCGGTACGTACCAGTCTTGGTCGTGCCCCAGGTGTAGGCTTTGTTGATGGCATCGCAGATGTCCAACCATTCAGCAGAGCCACGATCACCAACTCGATGAAAATCATCTACGTGACCTCCCATGGCTCCGAGAAGACGAGGAAATTGACCAGTGCTGTCCTTTTCACTCTTGGAAAACCAAGCCCAAAGACAGCGCTCACCAAGGAGTGGTACGGCACCGAGTTTGACCAGGGTCTTGTGAAGGTCCAACCAGAGACCACGTGGAGCTGTAGTCGAGCCATACACATTGCGAAGAATTCGCATTATGCCCTCCTTTCCCACATGCAAGGCTGACCTGAGCTCTTCCACTCCTGAAGTCCAGATTTCAGCATCCGCTTCCGTTGGTTGCGTCTGCAGGAACGCTGTCGCCAGATCCAGTCCTTCAATGGGCCATTGATGCGTAGCAGCCATCAAGTACAGCAGGTTGCGACCAATCATTGATTGGACTGGGGCAGCAGTCTTGAAGGTCGGGTCCAGAAGACTCGGATGTTGAAAACCAAGCAGCACAATGCGTGCCTTGGCCTTGCGGCTACCATCAGGAGTGTGAACCGTGTCCGGGTTATTCTTGGAGTCCAGGAGAGCTTCTTGTCGATCTTCAGGAGGTACAGATTTCCAGGTCAGAACCCATCTCGCCTTGAGGATGCGGTTCGTGGAGTAGGCACGAGAAATCTCTGCATCGTCCAGGCATTTACGGACAGCCTCATTCTTCAGGAAGGAGTTCACCTCCTTGGTCTTGGCTCTCTCGAAGAGTCCACGAAGTGAAGGTGTGAGCTTCTGCAACTGCACCTCGGAGGAGTTCATCTTTTTCACCAGGAAGGCTGTGGGGTTATACTCCAGGCTCTTGCGCTGCTTGTTGGAGTCCAATGTCACATCGAAAGTGATGGAGAGGCAGTCCTCGACTTCCTGGAGCGCAGAGTGCAGGTCGAGGCTGTTGACTTCTTGTTGAGCCTCGGATTCAAGCATCTGAACCCACTTGATATCGTAGTCGATGGTGCGAGCCTTCTTGGGGTCCGGATCATAGTCATTGACATCTTCATCACCATCTTCGGGCACACGACGAAGACCAGAACTTGAAGAGGGTTCATGGCCAGCTTCAGGAACTTCAGGAGCATCGGGAGCATCGGGCACCGTTGAAAGTCCAGTTGGACTTGTAGTTGACAGGGATCGCGACGGTCCAAGCCCAATGGGAGACGATCGATGCACCCTCCTGTAATCTTCCGGCGCCATAGTGCGCTTGGTGTGTTGTCGTCGGAGAGGAACCAGAGTACTGGAATCTGGAGATGGTGGTAGATGACATTCTTCAGGTTCGTTGGCATCCGGTATCTCGTCGGTAATGTCGTGGTACTCCTTACGGGGGAGTAGGTCTGACAGCGATTTCCACGTGTAGGGTCCTCCTTGTTGGTGAGGTCCCAGCGAAGATGCTCTGTGGGAGTGACTGGCCGGACAGAGTGCACACTGCAGCGAAACAGCTTGCCAGACATCAGCACCCAGACAATGTGACGTCTAGGATCGTCCTCCTTCTGGTGAGGCAAGACTTCCATGAAGATCACCCGTCCAGGTCCTATCCAACCAGGTCTGCCCGACTTGCGAAGACCGCCTCGAGGTCCAGTAAACTGTTCCAAGGGAAGTGATTTCCGCCAGATCTTGACGAGCTCAGTGGGCTGGAAGGTTCGTAGGGGTTGTCGTGCTTTGGAGTTGCCAAGGCGGGTCAAGATGCGCTGAGAGCGAGTTTTTCGGGCAACCTCCTCGGCCTTCTGACGAGCCGCCACCAGGTTGGAGTAGGTCATGCGGTCGGAGAGCTGCATGTGGGAGCGGTGATCCTCCTCGGAGATGTTGTAGTCCCGACCAAACGCCCATTGGTGCGAGGTGAATCCAGAGGTGTACTCAGTACTGTTCAGGGCAGATGCGGCTAGAGCCAAGGTCACCGCAGGGTCTTGATCCAAGGCCTCCAGCTGGATGGCGCTGGCAGTGTGTTTGATGTCTCGCACGGCATGTTCAACGATACCATGACTCCAAGACTCCTTCTCCGGCGGGAAGGTGTGATCAACGCCAACGGATCTACAGAACTCTGTGAAGCGCTCTGCAGTGAAGGACATGCCGTTGTCGGTGATGAGGTGGATCGGCTTCGGGTAGAAGCGCAGCCAACCTTCAGAAAAGGCTTTGATCATGTGTTCGGCATTCTCGGTCTTCATGACTAAGAGGTCGTAGGCCTCGAGCAAGGGAATCACGACTCGCAGGCGAGTAGCGAAATCGATGAACACAGCAAACTTGACCTGCTTGAGGAGGCCAGGCACGGTCCACTCTGCTGTATCTACACCGACAGTTTCCCAAGGTCCATAGAGCTCGTGTGTGGCTGCTGGTGGGATAGCACCGGAGCTGGTGCCACCAGGTCGAAGAGATTCACATCCCGGGCACTTGTAGTTCTCGGCTGCCCGTAGTTTCCATTGTGGTTGACCTGATTCTCGAAGTAGACGAACCAGATTCCGGGACGTAGGATGTCCGGCAGCCTTGTGATAATGAGCCACCTTAGCTTCCCATTTGCGAAGCTCTTCTGGAGAGGGACCATCACCATCGTGAACTACCGGTGGAGCAGCAGGGGGAACAGGAGCAGGTAGAACCGGAGGTCCAGGCACTGGTACGGCTGGTGGATCATCAGCAGGTAGAGCAGCAGGAAAGATGTCCACCTCCTCTTCCAAGTCGTGAAGATTCTTGATGGCCGTTGCACAACGAAGTTGCCGAAGTCCAACTTCTTGATCGCGCCAAAAGCGTGCAAAGGAAGTGACCATCTTCCAAGGGTAGTAGGCCGTCTTGGCGGTCTCCTGACCAGCGATTTCACCATGAGGATGTTGGGCACAGCAGACCTTACAGCGGTAGGAATGCCAGAAGGATTCATCGTTGGTCTGAATGCGCCACTTCTTCCTCAAGAACTCACCGGTGGTGGTGCGCATGTCATAGACACAGCCATCTATCCGGCACGGATTCCAGGGGATGAAGTTGGTGTCCATGTAACTCTTGAGGTCAAGCAGGGTGGATTCTTTCCAGCCCTCACATTGTACCGGCCATTCCCAGTAGATGAGTACATCAGGGTCAACCTTGAGGCAGTCCTTGATGAAGGCATTGGCCTGCTTGAGCATGCGACGTTCGCGTCGTCGATAGTCTTCAAGAAGATCTCGACGCTCAGGAGTCCGGTAGTTCAACCGATTCCAAGGACACCACTTCGTGCAAGGTAGTGAGAACCAGAGGCGCCGAGGGCGTCGCCGACGATATTCTTCTCGAAGACGCTGCCAGCTGGCCGGCTTATAGAGATCATATCCTTGTTCAAGATTGACTCGATGAGGTTGAAGACCTTCTCGATCACAGGCTTCAGATAGCCAGGAATGAGGTGCGCATGCAATTTCCCAGAGTCCGTCACGACCATCCATGACAAACTTCGCAGTCTCGGTGGTGAGCTGGTTGAGCAGGAGGGTGGCCATCAACATTACCTTCTTGGCCATGTTGTGAGAGACCGGATGAGCCTTCACTGAGACTCCTCCTCCAGATCCTGACCGACCGCGTCCCAACTTGTCGGTGTGCTGCTGACGGATGGTTGTGCTTGAGGTTGAGGCTTGGAGACCTTCTTGGTCGGGTAGCCCTTGGAGATCTTGGTCAGGGACTGGCCGATGACCGCCTCGATGGAGGAGTGCAGAGCTTCCTCGGCCTCGATCTTCTTGAACATCGCCCGGCAGATGTCGGCCGTGGGAATGTGACCATTCATCAGGGGCTGCAGCTCGTTGAGCATCCTCAGCACCATGCCGGGGTTCTCGTTCCTGGCCGAGTTGCCATGTGACCCTTTTCGAGGGATGTACTCCAGACGCACTTGACATACGGCACAATCGATCCATTGAGCGTGTGGGTTGGACTGAGCTCGAGCAGGGAGATGCTTGCCGTAGCATGGCCATTGAGCCATCTGTGCACGGGGGTCTCGAAGGTCGATCCCATTCTTGCGACTCGGATCCAAAGGTCGGGCCGGACTGCGGCTCGGAGTACTCTTCTTGATGTGACCAATCAACTCCTCGGCTTCGGCGGTCGTCACGGTTGGAGTCGAAGGCTGAGCCATCAGCGCCGAACTGAGGAGTTCTCGAATTGCAAGGGGTACTGTTACCACCAGACATTGAGCAACTGGCAGCTGACGGGTCATGAAATGGTTGATCATTTCGAAGAGCAACCGATGCGGCATGCAGAGTTCGGAGTCTTTCACAAGATTGTTCAACCCGTACCTCATCAGGAACGATATGATCCACGGTCATGTCATAATACTCAACCGCATGGAACTCCAGTTGATGGATGGTTTCCACTTCAGGGGGTGCTTGATGGAGTACACGGATTTCCGGATGGCCTTGATCATTACCACATCCCCTAGTCAAGTAATGGACGAGGTCCAAGACATAGTGGCCCTTCTTGGTGGTCCGAAGTTGATATGGTTCTGGATGAGGGTCATGAGCATCCATAGCCAGTCCCGTGGAAAAGTCAATGATCATCGCTGAGGGGTCCCTTGCCAAGTGATCCATGCCCAGAAGTAAGGGGACCAAGCTGGTTTTGTCGAACTGGGGATGATGAAGATCCGGTGGATTGGGCAGGGCATACACGGAGAAGCTCTGGGGTTGTCCCGAACTGGTAGATGTGATAGTGACACGATATAGAGCCTTACCCCACTTACCATTGCCAAAGCGAAAGCACGGCCGCATGTACTTTTCAATCTGGATGGAAGCTGCCTTGTCCAAGGCCAAAACTGACTTGATCAGTCCCTTGACCGATTCCTCAGGGCCGGCTGACGCGGTGGCTCCACAACCGATCAGAGCTTCACCATCTTGAATATGCGGGGTGTTGCCGTTGGGAGGCAGGTCGGAGTGACTGTTGAAGAATTCCAGGCCGTGGGCATAGTACTCCGTGTTGTACATGTTCACAGGTGGACGGCCAATAGGCGATCCCTTGGGGGTTCCTTTGGAGCCTTTCCAAGCAGCCTGAAGATCTATCCAGTTGGCGAACTTGCCCTTGCGCCCCTTCGACTTGCTCTTGCCCTTGCCCTTGCCGATGAAGTAGTCGTCGTGGTACGTCGCGAAGTCGTCGACGTAGTGCATGAAGCGACCCTTAGGGCGATTCTTGGCACCCGGATGGGACCGATCTGGGCAGTCCCGAGCGAAGTGTTGACCTCCGCATCGAAAGCACCCGGTGTCTGAGGAAGACATCGGTTTCTGATGGCCAAAGCCACGATCTCGTCGAAGAGCAGCTGTAGCTCGCTGAGCTTCAGTCCATGTACGCTGGGCCTCCATGGCGAGGTTTTCCGCCATGCGCTCAGCGGCTTGAGCTTCCTGTAGTTGAGGGTCAGCAGGATCATCACCTTGGAGTTGATGGGCTTGAGCTTCAGAAGGTTCAGATTCTTCAGGGATGTCGCCGTACCCGTAGTACTGGTCATAGTTAGGGTCCGTCCAGGAGTCCCAGTCGGTCTCCGCGGCGTAGTCTTGAAGCCACCAATCGGACTCCTCCATGGGGGACTCAATCATGTTTTGGTAGTGCCAGGAAGGACGAGGTTGGGATTGATGTGATACTCCCGGTCTACCTAGAAGCTGTTCGTCCCACATGGTCTGGAGAGCCTTGACGATGACCTCAAACTCCAGGGATCCACGAGTAGCAGAAACGATGTCACGCTTCTCGTCAGCATTTAGTCCCGCCGCCTGTAGCAGTCGAAACCCACGAAGTACTCCAAGCACAAAAGAATCTGCCAAGGAGAATCCAGGGTCATCCGGACCAACTGCGGCAGAATGCCGACTTGGTGTGGATCTCGGTGGAGGTCGAAGAGGGGAGCCAACTGATCCATCGGTGTCACCAGCCGCAGGTCTGGGTGTAGGTGAGGGAGAAGGTCGAGCACGGTCTCCGCGATCATCATCATCATCAGGATCAGGTTGATCCTCACCCAGCTCCGCCTCGTCGGTGACATACTCCTCGGGAAGGTCGAAGTCCTTCTCGTGCTGTTCGATGCCCATCTTATCATCCTTAAGGCGTTCCAGCGCCTCGATGAATTCGCTGTAGCCGAGTGCTTCCCGTACAAGGAAAGCATGCATTGCTTCTCCATGTTGGCGACGAAATGCAAAATACTGCTGGCAAATTGCTGCAGCATTCGGGAGGCTTTGCCTGACCAGCGGACTGCTGGCCAAACGCTGTAGGTAGAGCTTAGTGCCGCCAACGTGATCAAAATCCGCATTGCGCCATGACATAGCCAGAAGCCTCGCAGGGCCAGACAACCGACTCACCAGTTTGGTGGCGCAATACCTCCGTTTATGATATGGCGTGCTGCGAACGAACCATGACACTTCTCGAGTGTAGCGTCTCCAGGAGCGAGCAGAGCCATCCCAGGTGGGCACATGATGTTCCTTCTCAGCCATGGCTTGAATAGAAAACTGTAAAGCAAGGTCCAGGTCGTCTCACCTGTAAGTGCAGAAAATAAAGGAGCGCCGCCAAAAACTTGAAGACCAAGCAGCAGCAATGAAGCAGGGGAACTTCAGGAGATCAAGATTCTTTGAGAATCGGCTCAACTGAAGAGGTCCAGGCTCGTAGCGCTCCGCTACCAATGTAGCGGAGGCACAGGGTTCAGTGTTGGGCTCACGGGGGATCAATGTGCAACACAATGTCCACGAAGGCAAGGCGCTCAGCGCACCTGTTTCAGCTGTCGGACGGCCGTCAGGGGCCGATGTAATCACTATGGCTGGAAGCCAGACCTCCCGGTCTGAATAGGACAAAAAGGGGGCCCCCTATGCATGAGCCGATATGGCACACCACAGGATGACTCACCTGACATGTTGTTCAGGAAGCTGCAGAAACCCAAAGTGGTTTTTCCCTTGAACAAACCCAAAGAGAAACGGGCACCCTTCAAAAAGTGTCAAACAAACTTGAGGACTGCCTGGCCGGCGGCAATGGCCAGAGGTACCCCAACAAAGGGCTGATCTTCCTCCCACCCACGGAATCAGCATACCTCCATTCTCCCAGGAAAATCAGGTGCGTCGCAATCAAAACCCGGTATCAAAATGGTCCACCCAGAACCACGTAACGAATCAAGAAGGCGGACATCCGCAGCTACTTATGGTTGGGAGTATCTCTTACTAATGTTCACCTACCCGCGTTTTGATTGTGGCTCAGGTGGGGCTGCAACGCCGCCGGGCTTTCCGCCAAATGCGGTCCGCATCGATGCAAAAAGTCATAGGAGTTAGTCCACCAAACACGTCTCGCAGAAGCCCAAGTTTCATCGAAAGCCAAAAGGGACACCGCCGAGTTGGGGGCAAACAATCCACCAGGTTTCATCCGCCGATTGTCTCACTCACGCCTGTCCGGTGCGCAACAGAGCAAACGCGCTGGCTCGCGCACCGTGTCATCCCAGTCGAAGATGATGATGGTCTGGTTGGGATGGTGATACCTGGCAGAGATCAGGTGGCGCTTCAGGCGTTGGCTCCAACTCCAATTGCAGGCGACATCGGCGCGTGCAGATTTGAGCCAAGGCTTTCAATTGGAGATGCCTCTGACACTTGCCTCTATCTCTCCTGCCCGAATAGGATGGCACAAAACCTACAAGCGAAAACCGAGCTCATCGGCGCGAACTGCGCACAGGACTGGGTGCTTGGTGGTTTCAAGCGCGTTGGGTGCAGCGTACGCCCGTGTTCTCTTCGGCTTTCGGCTTTCAGGGGTTCAAAAGACAAAAAACAAAGTTTAACAAAATGCGGGGTTCAATCGATTGATGCTTGCATTATTAAGTGACCTCTTCTCTCCAAGTCCCTCTAGGAGTCGCTGGGCAGCTTCATGAGCACTAAACACCAAGGTGTCGCCCCAGCTACGAAAGCTGTCATTTCCTACTTGGGGGTTCGTCCGACCGCCCTGAAACCAGGGCTTGGCTTCCTTGGGCGGCAAATGACCCCCATGTGGTGTCCTTCAAGGCCCTCGAAACAGCCAAACCGCTTTCCTGCCGGTTTCCCTTTCAAACCCCTCCAAGGAAGGGGTACCCAACTCCAAACAAGAGGAACGAGACCCACCGACCCGTCGGTTCCCCTTTAAACCCCCAGCCCAACCGCAAAAAAGAGACGGACCCCACCGAGGTCCTCCAGTAGAGAGGTTGGAATAAGGGTACCCACTTTCTCTGTAGTTTATTTTAGTAGGGGGGTTCCCTCCCAACCAAAAAGTGGGGCAAAAAAAAGGCACCTAGCTGGGGGACGGACCGGACCTAGCCACTTTCTCCGAGTCGGCGCACTCTGCGGAGCTGTCGGTGGACTTGCAGGACAAAGGCGTCAGGTCCAGCGAGATCCGGCGCTCGCTGTATTCCGGCGAGGTCATCTCCTCCTATCCACGCGCGCGAGGTAGCGACGCGCGCAACGGTGAGCGGAGGACGCGGATGTTCCGCTGAGGAGGAGAACCCATGGGGCCTTTGTTTAGAGGCATTCCCGTTTTTGTTTGGGGGGGGTCCACAAGCAGCATAAACTCAAACTGAGTCCCCTGCACTTTTTGTGGGAAGAGTTGGGGCGAGTCCGTGGTTTTTGTGGTTGACATTTGGAGCTCGACCCTCCCCCATGTCCTTTAAATGGACCAAAGAGACATCTGGATCTTTCGACCGAAGCTCGCACAAATCTTGGGTCACAATAGATGGCCCAGTGCTTCGAGCTACCACCAGTTGACCACTAGGACTTTGCATGATGGCTTCGCCTGCTTACTATGGTATTTCACTGGACGCGCTGGGTGGGTTGTAAAGGGAATCCAGTTTGGAAACGGTCCTTGTGGAGAGACACAGATGCATGTGTTTGCAAGATGAGGGCCCAAAACCTGAAAAAATTCGCAACGTTTTGCAAACCCGCATGAATCCTATAGCAGCACTCATCAAAGAAAGTCCCCTCTTTTGATGGTTTCGCGGTCTCACTTAACCGTCAAGCACAATGGATTGATGCCAACCCCGCATTGCTTGGCACCAGTCGGGAATTCTCTGATGTTTACCATCTGTCAGAAATGTATGGTTTTCTGCCTAATATTGTTCGAGGAACCTCTTTTGAATTGGGACTGCCAAATCAGCGCATTGCCATTGTCCTCAGCTTTGCACCAAGAGCACAACTGCCTTGACACAACATCAGAAAAACAATTCTGGAGATGTACAGGTCTTTTCTCTGAGGGGTCGTATATGTCCTTCCGTTGCCTGCGATCAACACGCAGATATTTTGACTCAAGTCCGTAGTCTCCCGTGCCGTCCTCATCCCCAGTTTCGATCTCCAAATACCTCAGCCGTCAGCGACCATTTGAGTCACAATCAAAACCCGGTAAAATGGTGAACCCAAACCCGACCAAGACTGCGGATTCCCGCACCTAATGGTTGGGAGTATCCCTTACTCTTCATCTAACCGGGTTTTGATTCTGACTCATTTGGCCATTCGGCCTGGGACACAAGTCCGCTGTGGCAAGTTCAGCTCCAGGAACACGAAAAGGACATGTAATGCTCGAGTTGCATCCGAAGGCTTTTGGGGCTAGGAAATAGGAAAACAGCAAAAAAGAAAATAGCAAAACCAGGCTCCACCTTGCACATGCCAAATAGTTTCCATGCTTGGCAAAAGCCGGGGCTTCCCTCCCTTTCCCCTTGCCTTCCATCATTT